>JAKWJA010002492.1:3600000-4200000 GCA_027704765.1 Solanum habrochaites
TTAAACAAGATGAAATTGAAATTTTTTCATTATCCTCTGCAATTGTTGTCTTCATGCAGATTGTGGTATAGACTATATATCTTAAACGCTTACCTCATTGGTTTTTGTAGTTTTAGGGATGCATACCAGTCGATTTGGTTTTATTTTGAAGTTTATTGGTGTGTAGAATACTAAACTATTACGAAATCATTAAGATGTTAATTTATCAGTTTGACCATTAAGATTTTCACATTAAAAGAATCATTGAGAATCGCTTAGAAACAAGGTGACAAACTAAGTGAACCATGCACATAAGTTGATAGATTGCATCTTACTCAAAAGCAAATACATCTTCCACCGACACTTGGGCCCACCTTATAATGTGTCTACTTATACTGCTCCTGTTCTAGAAGGTATAGCTCTCGCCTCCGTTCCTTCTTCTGGTGCACTCGCGAACTCTGGTGAGCAGCAAGCTTCACAACTAGGGACGTTCCTCCCCAGGCCCTTACATTCTCACAAAAATGTGAATATTTGTCTGTTATGAAGTTGTATGGATGAACAGTTTAATGTATTAGAAACTATATTCGCAGACCTTAGATTTGATAGGTTGTGGTCCCTCTAACTCTTTATTGATTCGGAGAAAATTTCCAAGACATTTGAGTCCAATTTTCAAAGAATTTCTTGAAGTAACTTATAATAACTTTTCCTGACATTTATTTTGCAGCTACCAGACTTCTCAATACATAAAATACAACTATTGATCAATTAAAATATGTCATGCCTTAATAATCACTCCTAGTCTTGTCAGAAAAAGAAAAGTTGGGGGAAGAGTGCATTTCCATCGCGAAAGATTCAATCCAGCCACAGGTTCCCCTACGGCTACCTTGTTACGACTTCACCCCAGTCGAAGACCCCACCGTGGTATGCGCCAATAAGACCACCAAAGGCCTTTGTGGCACTAGTGTGCCACAGAAGTCATGGGTGATCATTGGTCCGAAGCTACGAGTTAATTTAAACATTCCGAAAGGGCGGAGTGTTACATGTTTAATGTAGTTTATTAATTTACTATCTGGTTATTTGTTAACCTGTTAAAAACCCCTCAAAACATTAAATATCTATAATCCAATATGAAAATTAATTAGGATTATTATCGAAACCGCTAAATCAATAAGTCATTACTGATAAATTAATGACTTTCTTTAGTTTGGATTATTGTTTTCAGTTAGATTTTAAACAACCCTAATTTAGAGGGAAGACTCAAGGAGGAGCATTTTAGACAAAACAAAGTAAATGATTTGTTATTGTGATGATAAATTTGAGACAAACCCTAAACGATCATTGCTAGAAAGGACTATCAGACTAATCCTAAAAAATAACTACCACTTGAGAAATCGCTTCCTTATATGTAAATTTAATGTTCGATGATAAATTTGAAAGCAATCTCTTCCAAATTCTCTATATATGTATGTTGGTTAACACTATAAATGATAAGAATATTCATACATTATAAGTTTGGAATGTAGTTCTTTTAAGTTACTAGATTCTAAATAAATAATTTATATATATGTAATGAATTTCTCAGAACAAATACCAAATTGGACTAAAATTATTAAGCTTGACTGAACTCGTAACCTATACAAAATTTCATAAACTATAAGTTTGATATATCTTTATCTATCACCTCATTAGTATCTGAATGAATGAATTTGAACGAAAATATCTTAAATAAGATGAAATTGAAAATTTGTCACTGTATCCAGTCATTTTTGGTTTCATGCCGATTGTGGAATGAACTAATTAAACGATCATTGCTAAACAGAAAATGTAGACTAACCCTAAAAAAACTATCACTCGAAAAATCACTTTCTTTTCTAATTTTCATAAATTAAGGGAAAAAGGACAAATATACCTCCGAACTATCGTAAATGTTATGCAGATACCCTCCGTCATACTTTAGACATTTGTGCCCTTGTCGTCCGAAAACTAAAGCATATATTCCCTTTACTCTAACGGAATACTAAATAGGGACACATGACGCAATCTTATCCGTCAATCTGATATTTAATAAATTTCGAGTCGATGGATAAGATTATGACACGTGTATGCAGTTGCGGACCTACCTTGGCCCAAGGGGTGTAGTGCGACACCCTTCGTCAAAAAATTACGTTGTATATAGTGGTTAAATTTTAGTTTTATTTATATAAGTACATAAATAGGCACTTCTTGAAACAAATTGAAGGTTTAGTCTATTGGTTAGGGGCTTACAAACACTATATGAGGTCGGTTGTTCGAGCTCTACTTGTTTATATATATATATATATATATATATATATATATATATATATATATATATATATATATATATATATATATATATATATATATATATATATATATATATATATATATATTTTATAACCATTGACACCCCTTATTTTTATATATTTTTTATGACCATTGACACCCCTTAATGAAAATCATGTGCCCGCCACTGCGTGTATGTCCATTAGTATAAATGTTATATATGCTCAAGCTTTTGGATGGCAGGGGCTCCAATGTCCCAAAAGAATGACTGAAGGTATTTGCATATCATTTACGATAGTTCGGAGGTATATTTGTTCTTTTCCCCTAAAATTAACTTGATAATGAATTTGTAAGCAATCTTTTCTTCCAAATTCTTTTACAACATTATAAATTCATTATTAGAATGACAAGTAATATTGGTATATACAATAAGTTTTGACACTGGAGATGATGTCACATGTCGCATTAGGGACAACATCGATGAAATGGAGGCTTGCCTCTGGAGTCTTGTGTGTTAAGAAGCTACCTCCTAAACTTAAAGGTAAGTTCTACAGAGTGATAGTTAGATTGTCCTTATTGTATGGAGTAGAGTGTTGACCAATCAAGAACTCACATGTTTAGAAGATGCAATTTGCAAATATAAGGATATTGTTGACATGGATGTGTGGACATACTAGGAGTGACAAGATCAGAAATGAGGTTATCCGGGAGAAGGTGGGAGTGACCTCTCTATGGCGGACAAAATGAGGTAAACAAGACTGAGATGGTTTGGGCATGTGCAGACGAGGGAAGTTGACGCCCCTGTGAGGAGGTGCGAGAGGCAAATTGGTAAAAATATTGATTTCTACTCTTTCTTACACCTTATTAGATATCTAGAGGGAAGCATCATAGACAAAATAAAAACAATATTTGTTGTTATTTCATTTAATTGTTACCATAACTAAACAATCATTGCTAACCTTAAAACTAATGCTCAATGAAAATTTTGGTAAGTATATCTTTTAAATTCACAACAAACCCTAACTAGGATTTTTATATATATATATGTAAGAAGAATTATCAAGTAAAGTTTTTTCACTCATTCAATACTCTTTTTGCTGTCTAAGAACAGAGAAAAAGGTTCTCATTTGTTCCTACATCTATATCTGTGTGCTATTTAATTGTTCCTAATTTTGGTGTGTTCTTGAGGTTTTTTTTCAAGTCAAGTTTTGTTTTTATATCATGTGTGTTGATCAATTCTGTTTCCTTTATGCAGAGAGAAGAATTGGATGGTTGGTAGGATTTTCAATCAATCAACGGTGCCTCAATCCAAAACGAGTGAATTTACTGGTAACGGTAGGATTTTTCTGTCAATTTTGCAGAATTCTGATGATTTTCCAGTCATGTCAAGTGGTTTGATGATTGAAACCTGTTAGTTGTTGATATAAACTAGTCTTGTTGATTGTTCCTTTTTTTTAGGGGGTGGGGATTTTTTGATGTTTTTTCAGGTGAGTTTTGTTTTTTGTTCTTGATTTTACCTGATATAGGATCTCAGAACTGATAAATATTGGTTTTGTTGTTACCCGATATAGGGTCTGATGAGTGATAAATATTGAATTCTTGATATGGAGTTTTATAGAAAATGATTAGATTTTGTATCACTTGACTGTCTTCCTATATATTGGGGGGGGGGGGGAGTCATGTGTGGGTGTAGGGGGTCACTATTTGAATGTTTTGTTTCTCTTCTTTATGAAATTTTTGAAAGATGTCTTTGACTTCACTTTTTTTGTTAATGTGTAGAGCCAAGTGTATTTCGCATAATTAATTTGTCAATATTGATCAACCTATCAATACATCAATATAATCCTTGATTTCTTTAGGTGAGATTTCTACATGAATTTTAACACCTCCATCTTTAGTTATATTCATAACATTTTAAGTACTCTATACTATTTATTTCAATCATTTGCTCAATTCGTTTGAGTCAGAACTCTAGTGTACTACACTCCATAATTCGATATCACGTGTTCTTCCAATCATGCAAACTCGAAAAAAATAAAAAGAAGTATGTGAAAGTACTCCTATTTTACGGCAATGTCATGAACATGCACGTTTACATGGTGCAAAGGCAGAATCAGAATTTTAAGTTTATGAAAATTACTAGGTTTTTAATAAATTATTTGTATTTGTAAATTCTGCATCAAAATTCCATTATTATTTTTGTCGATAAAAAAAGTGTATTTCGCATATTGGTTAACAACGTTACAATAATACAGTTTCTTGTCAAGAGATAATGTCCCCTATAAATAACTAAAAATAATTTGAAGCAGTTTAGAGCTACACAATGTTTATTGAGTAAAAGGATGCCGATGGGCTTTATTAGATAAACAAGAATTCAAATGGAAGAGTTTGTCTCGCTCATGAAATAGTAGCGAGAATTTATTTAAATAAACCTACGAACTCTAGAGTGAGGATGACCAAGACGTTGATGCCAAGTAGTGAGAGGAATGGATGGTGCAGTCATGTGAGCTTGAGGATGTGAGACAGGCCACTCATACAATCTATTGTTGGTCTGGTCGTGCACCAGCGGTTTCCGCATTTTCAAATCCTTAAGAACAAAGTCATAAGGAAAAAATTCAATAGACTTTGGATTGTCTTGACAAATTTAGAAACAGATAGAAGTTTGCGTTTAATGGAAGGGGCATAGGGAGTATGGGTTAGCTTGAAAATATTGTTTGATGCATTTAATTGAGTAGAACCAGTGTGAGAGATGGGAATTTTGTTACCATCACCATGGAAACATCCTCGTTACCATGGTAACGTTGTAGATTGTGTGACTCTGTTGTGATGTGATGGGTGGCTCCTGAATCAACTATCCAAGGGTCGGTTGCGGTAGTAAACCCAGTTGCATAGTTGGCTTTGGCTTCAAAGTGATTGTGAGACTTCGAACGGCAGACATTGGCGGTGTCGCCAATCCTATTACGTAGTTGGCATCAAGTAACACCGTTTGGATTTGAGTTCGACTGTCATTGTGGTGGAGTATTTGGACGTGAGTTGGACTGCCATTGAGGTGGAGTATTTGTACGTCAGTTCTGGCACCATTGTTGAGAATTGTTGGTCTGCCTGCGAGTGTTGCAATTATTGGTGTTATTTGGTGGGAGTAGCAACTGCAGAAGTGATAGAACTAGACAATTTCTTAGCATCCTCATGGCGAAGGAAAAGTCCATAGTCCAGTAGTTTTTCAAACAATTCCTCATAGGAGATAGTCTTATCACGTGCACGAAGATCTCACGAACTCAGAACCTAGATCACTGAGTATTTTGACAATGCGTTCAGGATTGACATAGGAGCACCAGCAGTGGCTAACTCATCCGAAAGAGACAGAAGAATGTGAAGATAATCAGTAATGGAGCGAAATTCTTTAGTGATACGGGCAAGCTGATCACGCAAACTAAATACCCGAGTTTGAGATCTGTTCGCATAAGTGGTATGTAAAGCACCCCAAGCTGATTTAGCCGAGTCAGCGGCAGCAACAGTAGGAGCAATGGTGGGTTCGACAGAAGCTATGAGGGCATTCTGGATGAGTTTGTCCTGACGGAAAGAAGTTAAGAATGTAGGATTAGAAGATGTGTTTGTGCCTAGGGTAATCGTGCGACTGGAGGCCGGAGTGGTGTCAGCTGTGGCCAAAGAGGCTGTAGCCATACATAAGCATGGAGAGTTGGGCTTTCCAGGTGGCAAAGTTGTGACCACCGCTTAGTTTGAGGGGTAATTGAGACGCAGGATTGAACTGAATGATAGTGTTGGTACCCATCGTGTTATCAGTATTGACAACTCTAGGCTTGTTGCCATTGTGATTGGTCATGTTTCTGATCTGCGTGAGGAGAAGGAAGGAAAAAAAATTGGATCGTTCTCGTTAGAGCGTGAAGAGCCCTGATACCATGTATACTCAATAGGTTCTGGAAAACGAATACTTATTAAAGAAGGCTGAAAGGTGTTAAATAGAGTTATAAAGAACTAATACGACTCCTCAACTAACTGAAATACATAAATAATATCTGCTGATATAGCTAATGCAGATTCCTAAATAAGCAAGGGCTATGAAACACTACCGACTTAATTATTAACTATTGTTTTAATTGACTTCTGATGCTCCAATAATGATGTACTGATATTTTGGCATATCTGGTTTCAGGGTGCTACTAGTGGAGTGTGATCTTGTGTTTCAGCTGTATTATACGCCTTGATTCTAAAATCTTCTCGAGATGAAAAGAAAAGATTTAGCTTTAGCTGATTCTAAAATCAGGCCAGTTTCCGGGAACAAAGAGGTCTGAATCTGATTTCTTATTTGTTAACTGTGTAATACTTAATTTGTTTTTTAATAACACTATTTCATCATATATTTGCAGCCTCCTGTTAGTTCTGCTTCTGTTATTGGAGCTAGTGAGCAAGAACTTAACTGTCCCATCTCATCAATACATCCTAGACTACGATATAAGTCTGCAAATGTGCTTCGTCATAGTCTTGGTCGTACTTTACGAGACTCCAACAGTGTGAGTCCAAATTCAAGTTTGTTGAAAAATCGGGCATTGGATAGAAACATGATTTCCCCTACTCATAGAACTGTTGAGTCGGAACCTGTTGTAGAAACCTTGGTACAAGCTAATGCTGGAACTGTGGTTCGTCCAGCTGGAACATTGGAGGCTAATGTAGATCTGCAGCCTATTGAGTTGTCAACTAAGGAATTACTTGAGCTAAAACCAATGAAATGTGAACCAATCCAAGAAATATCCGTGACATCCAATGTGACTGGTGGGGACTTATCTACTCTGTCTGATATTGCTGCTAAAAATTCTCAAGATCAGGCAAATGCTGATATTGCTGCTAAAGAATGTTATGGTTATGATTATGAATTTGATGGTCATTATGCTTTTGCGGGACGTGTTAGTGGGGACGATGTATATGAAGATGGTGAGATCCGAGAACCAATGATGCAGTCGATTGCAGAAGACCTAATTGCTGATGAGCAGATACCTATTGCCGCTATTTACCAAGGATCAGTTGATCAATCAGGAATAGCAAATGTGCAGGAGGGATGTGAAAAGGATGTCTTACGTGTCGTACCATCTGCTGGGAGGAGAGGAGCTGTCAGGAATGCTAACGAGGCTAATAACGAGTATATTGGAAGATCTGATATGTCACCAATAGCCCCTTCATCTTTGCGAAATGCAGAAACACCTGCTTACCTCAGGCATTGGTATATGGAGGAAGAGGAATTCCATCTACGAAGGAATAGGTGATTTTTTTTTTATTCTATTGTTGTTTGATTTGTAATTTTTTTTATAATGTTGCTTAACTCCTAACTTTTTCTTACTGCGTTTTTTTCAGAGATGAAAGAGAGAACATCCAGGATGTGAGAGATCGGTTTCAGGACCGTTCATTTCGTAGCTCAAGGAGGAATTTCATGCCTGGAAGAGGGAGGGGCAGGGGCTGGGGCAGTGACCGTGGCCAATTTCACAGATCACGTAGCGATAGGTATTCCGGGCGTGATTTTGAAAGGTATCGGGGTGTAGCTGATTATCACTATAGACATAATCATACAGCTGCTGTTCGGGAATCTGCAAATGAACACGACTATGATAGTAGATACTACGGTGCTGCATTTGCAAGTAATAGGAGGAGGAGTGCCTTACATTCACTTCGACATCCACCTGCACCTCCTATTAGATCCCGTACATGGTCCCCTCCTTGGATGAGACAGACGGAAGGATTCAATGTTCATCATGATTCATCTCAGCACAGGTTTCCGGTTATGTACAGAGAAGAGAGAATGAGGTCTTCTCCACGAACTTCTTTTACTGAAGAAGCAAGAGCTCCTCAAAGGCGTGAGCGCTCTCCAACTTATACTGCTCGTCATCTGAACGACACGAGAGATGTGGATGCTGTACAAGAGCACAGGCATCCAAGGTCTCTTTCTAGCAGACGAAGTCCACCTTATAGGACGAGAGTTGAGATTTTAGATCATCAGGAGAGGGCTGATGGTAGATCTCCCGAGCATCACAGTGGTGAAAGTACTGACAAGAAAAAGGAAGTATCGCGAAGGGAGAGGAGAAGCTACGCATATGAAAAATGCCGAAGATGAATCTAATATCTCCAGATTGAAGAAAAGAAGAGTTTAAGCTTGCAATTTTAGCAGTTTTTATGAAAAACACTGTTTCATACATCTTTTTTTGTTGTTGAAAAAAATTTATTAACCTTGATTCTATGCACTAATACATGTTTTTGCTACAATCTTGTTGTTAGTAGGCTGTCCAAGGAACGCGATTCTTATCATTATTGACTGAAATTTGTGGTTTATTTGAAACTGTAAGGTAACATCGTCACAATTTCTTTGTGACTGATAAAACATGAAAACTAGACTTTATTGCATTGAAGATAAATAATCAGTCAAAAAGGCAATAATATGTATCGTAACATAAGTAAGTAGGAAATTTCTTGGAAATTCTAATTTCATCCATTTGATTAAAGATAACAACTTTTTTTCTAATTAGGTCCGTCTTATCACTTTTTTCTTTCCTTTTATCTAATTTGTAGCTTCACAGGCTTGTACTTTTAGCTGTCCATCGTGTACTTCTTACAGCGTAGTTCCATATGAGGACGATAGTGTGTAGTAGACCGCATCGATGTTATTTTCGATAGACCGGATTGGTAAAAAGCACAACAAAATAATTCAATAAAATAAAAAATACATCTTAAAATATAATCAAAATTTATAGGGAAAATGCATAATTACCCCCAACATATGTCCGAAATTTCAGACACACTTATATTATACAAAGGTCCTAGTACCCCTGAACTTATTTTATAAATAAATTTGGATTAATTACGTGGGTGGATTCCTTTTGAAAAAATAATTATTTATTTTAAATGTACTTTTTAATTATTATCATTTATAACAATTTCTTTAATTTTTTCCTTTTCTCTGTCTCGTTCTTTCTTTAATTTTTTTTCTCCTTTTCTATGTTTTGCTCCCTCTTCTTTTCTTTCTTTTTCCCTTTCTTTCTTTCTTTCTTTCTGTTGTCATTTCTTTCTTGCTTTTTTTGTTGTTGCTCTTTTTCCCCTTTTTAGTAGAATAGTCAATGATTCTAAACTGTATAAAATTTGTATCAAATAGTTAATTAGACAAGTGAAATAATCGTAACAAATGAAGAGGCATAGAAAACTGCAAAATGAATTAAATTTTAATTTAAAATGTATACAAACATATTAAAGTTGAATTATTAGAAGAGAAGTAGTATAATCGTAACAAATGAAGAGGCATAAAAAACTGCAAAATGAATTAAACTTGAATTTAAAAGTGTATTACAAACATACTAAAGTTGAATTATTAGAAGAGAATTAAATATGAATGAAGAATGTAGAAAACAATAGAACACTCTTTGATCTGCATGTAAAATGAATAAAACTTGCATTAATAATGAATTAAACAAGTAATAACCGTAACAAATCAATCAATTAATTGTAAAATAAATTAAACTTGTATTTTAAAGTGTACACAAATATTAAAGTTAAGGTAGAAGAGAAAATTAAGCATGAATAAAAATGTAACAAATGAAATATTAGACAGTGATTTATAGAGTGAACTAAACTTGTATCAATAATGAATTAAATATGCAGAAATTGTTCATTATGAAAGTCGGAGCCTTAAGAGTCTTCATGAGAATTACGAGGCAGCTGATAGCTTTTAAAAATTATTGAAAAGGTTGAACGGGATGCGTTAGTTCATAGGCTTAGTTCATTAGTTGAAGAAATTGTTCACCTGCTAGACATAAGTTATTCACAATATTTTTTTAAAATACTTGACGTGTGTGTGAGTCTCACGTGTTCAACTTTGTGTGTTTTTGAACTTTTACTTTAGGTTACAATTCAAGATTTGCCAAATAATGCAATTATATATTTCGGTGTTTAAAATCTAACAGATTCGCAAGAGACTTCAGTTATTTCATCCTCAAAAGTTGTTGATCACTGAACTACAAAAGGCATTTATCTTTGAAGATTTGTTCACTTTCTCAACTTATAGTAAGGATACTTGGGATACCTGTAATTTGTATATGTTGCTACAATTCAGTCAATAGAAGAGCATCATATTCTATTTCAAGAACAGCTATGTTAAATTAGGTCTTAAGCCTAACGCACACCCCAAAAGTTAGCTCAAAGGGAGGAGGATTGCACAAGCCTTATAAGGAGTCCACCCATTTCATTAACCACCGATGTGGGACTTTTTGTCATTCTTTAACACCCCACCTCACGCCCAGTGCTTAGCATTTGGTACGTGGGCAATTTTGATTTTGGGGGGCCCCAACATCGTGTGAGACAAACCCTGCTCTGATATCATGTTAAATTAGGTCTTAAGCCTAACTCACACCCCAAAAGCTAGCTCAAAGGGAGGAGGATTGCCCAAGCCTTATAAGGAGTCCACCCATCTCATTAACCACCGATGTGGGACTTTTTGTCATTCTTTAACAAGCTACACCAAGCACTCATTCATAGGACCAACCGTACCGAGTATATGAAACTGGTTGAGTAGCGATACAAATGTACCACACATGTTTCAGTAAGACCATATCCTTGAAGAATATGAGTACATGCTACAACTCGCGTAAATGCTTCCACATGAGATGAGAGGGACTTGCTCAAAAATATAAGGCATACGTTGCCTCCTAGTCCATCTCTTACCTTACTGAAAATAATACAACTCATTTTGCCCTGCGCCTTACTCAAGCAAAGTTGTATGCATATAGTCTATTTTATCCATTATATAATTTTTTGTAACCTAAGATCACATATCAGTCATCTTATACTTATATGACCATCCTTTCAATTCCATGATTTTTCATTATTAGGAGCATGATAACAATAAACATGTTAAGTTATTGATTCCAACTATTCTACGAAAAATCCTAAATAATAATCAATTCAGATAAATATCCAATTCACTGCAAGAACTTAATTTAGAGATGATGTGTTCTCTAAGTTTTGTGTTCCGATATTACAATCACAACTTCTATCCAATCCAAGAACAATCACTACGACAAAAATAATTATTAGTTGCTGCTAAATATGTATTTTTAGCGGCAATTGATACTCTTTGTATATGTCCCTAAAGCCTTTAGCGACATTGGTTGTAATGACACTTAACTAATGCCGGTAAAGACTATAACACTCTTTATTAATATCAATATTTTAATTTGGCCTGATTGTTACTCTGATTTTGCAACTTCAACATGTTTTCTTGTCACTTTTCTTCAAATTTCTAAATTAATTATTGTATTTTCTTGAAATGTGATACAAACAGAAAGATGACAGTGAATTGAAAATTATTAGTTGAAAAAGATATCACACAATACATTTTTAAACTTTTGCCCCTTTCTTTTTATAGTTGATCACAAAGGAACTTGGAGTTTCATTAATTTGAATGTCTGAACTATTCATTGTTAATAATAATATCTTATGTGAATCTTCGGGATATGATAGATAATATTATCATCATAATATACATAACGGACCCAAAAAATCTACTCGTAGATGCATCTTAGCATCAAGTAGCATTATATAGTTTTCTCAGCTCCCTAAATTTATGTTTCAGTAACTACTTCCTATCAATGTAACTTTCTAAAAAGAAAACAGAGGAAGTTTGAGAAGTGCATGTCAAGTGCAACCATGAACTCATTTCAACATTGATTTTCGATGAAGCTACTTCACTCTCTAGAAAAGTATAGATTCCTCGTAATGACTCTTGTACGATACATGTTCTTTCTCTGCTACATATATAAGAACGTGAAAAGACAGAGTCTTTGCGAACTTGTCTTATTTAAGTTTGATTCATGAGGTCAAATTCAACACAAAAGATGTATGATGTAACTACCTACTCCAAATCTCACTTGTTACATGTATCAAAATATGTAGTACTTCTCAACTTCAGATCCTGCAAAATCATAGAGTACCTACTTCAATTTAAGTTACTTAGAGATTCTCATCGATTCAATCACTTCTAGCAACATTTACTCCATTCTTCTTACTATTTACAAACACTAAATAGTCAAGAGATGAAGTAATTTCACGATCCATTGCTTTTTAATCTCAATTTTGTGCGAAAACAAAAGAGATTCAAAGATTCTCATATAACAATGGTTTCGAAAGTCAAAATTTTATCTCGACGTACCAAAATGGTTTCCTCCAAATGTATCTTAACTTTCTCTTTCAAGTTTGAAATTGGCAAGTCTTTTTTACACTTTTTTCGGCATCTGTTAATCCTCTTCAATGATTTATGTTTATTGTATGCGATGATCTTAAATATACCTAATTTTATGATTTAATTCCTAATGGGTATTTGTTTTTAGTTCTTGGGGGTGGTGTTTATTAAATTTTCTGATTTTTGTAGGATTTTGTTCTTGTATGTTCCTAATTTGGTTTGATTTACTCATAGATGCTTGAAAATTGGTGTTCCCCTTCTTATTCTTCTCACTTCTCTTTTTTTTTTTTCATGGGAAAATGATCTGATATACCCTTCAGTTTTATCATTTGAAGCTGATATACCTCTCATTATAAAAGTGGCTTATATATGTCCTTACCATTATACAAATGACTCACATATACCCCTGCCGTTATAAAATAGCTCACATATACCCTTCATTTAACGAAAGTTAAAAAAATAATTTTAAATTTATATTTATTACTTCTAAATTTTTTTAAAAAATTATTTAAGGGTATATATGATTCTTCTATAAAAGTTTAAGGTATATTTTAATTTTTTTCATACATAAATTATTTTTTGACTTCTTTTATTATAATTATTTGAGTTTATTATTCTTATTTTATTTTTTTCTTTCATTCCTTAGTTTAAAGAAAAAAAAATTAAACTATTTTTTTGTGTGTATTGAAATTTAATTTCGTATTCGAAGAAAAAATTTGGTAATCTATAATAAGTTTACAAGATTATTAGTGAAACATAAATAAATTTGATTATCAAAATAATTATTATAAATTAGTCATTGAAAAAAAAAGTCAAAAAAAATATGTTTGACGAGGATTAAATTAATTCATATGGGATTATATTTTTTAGAAAAAAATAATAAAAATTTAGATTAAATTTTTTTTTTTTCATTTTCGTTAGAGAAAAAGGGTATATGTGAGCCATTTGTTTACAAGTAGGGTATATATGAGTCACTTTCATAACAAGGGGTATATCAGCTTTAAATGACAAAGTTGAGGAGTATATCAGACTCTTTTCCCTTTTTTCATTAGCAAGTTCACATTTTTGATAGTCACAATTTGATTTACTTCTTTTATCGTGTATTTTCTGCTTTTTGAGTAGTTTATTATAGAATTTTATAATTTCAAGTTCGTAATTAGGCTTTATTTACTCAGGCATGTTTGGAAATTGTTTTTTGCCCTTGGTGTTCCGCTCACTGTTGTCGTCACTAGTAGGGGCTTCTCACAAGTGATTAGTTCTTTTACATAATTTTAGATTTTAGTGTTTTTATCCTCTTTTTTTCATTTCAGATACCTCTAATTTTTTGAGCTTTTCTTTTTCCTTAATGTGAATCTTGAGATGTTATTGATGATGGTCTTTTTGGGTGATTGGGGGGAACTGGATAAAAAAAAGGAAGGGACCTATACATGTTTTTTTCGGAGCATTGACTGACAATAAAACTATATGTTATAATTAAATATGCAAAATACATTATATATTATTTAGATAAAAAACTTCAAATATTTGTAGGACCTATATGATAGAGACGACAAGGTGAAGATATATGGAAAGAATTTTATAGGATGGTTAAGATTCGAGGAATCAAATGATGCAATGTGGAAACATGTTTATTCTAGAGTTGAGAAGAGCAGTGTACATGAAAAAATGCACACTTCTCATGATCTTTTGTTCCTTAGAATTGATTTTGCATATTTAGAAATGTTTACAATACGATATAATGTATAGTGGATGTTCGTAAAATCAAGGCACTAAGATGTTATAATATTTAGACATAATGTAGGGTGTAATTATGTCAACCTAAAGAAAGCACAAGAGTGAACAAGCTAAAGGTAAAAAGCAACATGTTCTCGATATCACTAGAAACCTTGTGTCTACTTCAGCTGGATGATGCACAAAATTAAATAGTCATGAGTACATTCAAGGTGTTTGATGTTGTATCCAAGTTATCTTATTTGGAATAGTCTTTCTCTATTTTAGATCATACCAGGAAAATTTCTAAAACATCTAATGATCGTACCCGAGTCAATAGCCCGAGTGAATGACTAGGGCTATTGTCTCATGTGAACACTATCCTTACGAATCTCAAATGCAATGTGGTTAATGCTAAGGTGTAGACTCATAACGCAACAACAACTATAATGCAAGTTACTGGTGAGGAAATTAGAGGTACAGTTAACAATTCGGAAAGGTTGTCTATGATTAAAAAAAAAAGAAGGAAATATCGCGAAGGGAAAGGAGAAGCTACACAAATGAAAAATGTCGAAGATGAATCTGATATCTTCAGATTGAAGAAAAGAAGATTTTAAACTTGCAATATTAGCAATTGTTATGAACACTATTTCATACATTTTTGTTGTTGTTGAAAAAGATTTATTAATTAGCTCAATCAAATCTTTAATGTATGCACTAATGCATGTTTTTGCTACAATCTTGTTGTTAGTAGGCTGTCCAAGGAACTCGATTCTTATCATTGTTGTCTGAAATTTATTGTTTATTTAAAACTGTAAGGTAATATCGTAGCAATTTCTTTGTGACTGACAAAACATCAAGACTAGACGTTATTGTATTAAAGATAAATCATCAGTCAAAATGACAATAATATGTACCGTAACATAAGTAAATAGGAAATTTCTTGGAAATTCTAATTTTATCCATTCATTTTGATTAAAGATAACAACTTTTTTTCTAATTAGGTCCTAATTCACTTTTTTCTTTCCTTCTATCTAATTTGTAGCTTGACGGGCTTGTACTTTTAGCTGTCCATCGTGTACTTCTTTGCAGGGGATTTTGGAAGTCTTTGAAGGAAATTCTTACTTCCTGGACTTTATAAAATTATTTGTCTAAATTAAAACAAATATAACATATCCGGCGTATTTCCATAAGGAGGATAGTCTTGTAGTAGACCGCATCGATGCTATTTTGAAAGAAAACTCAATAAAATAAAAAATATATATCTTAAAATGTTAATCAAAATTCATATCGTTTAACTCTCAAAATATAACTAAAATAGGGACGAAGAAATATCTTATAGGAATACTAATAAATAACAACCATAGTGAATCCACTAAGTTTTTTTCTTCTAATAATAATATGCATATTTATTAACATTATAAATTTTTAATTCAAAGGACAATTAAAATTTATATATAATAAATTGGCTTTATCCTTATTAATTAATATATGGAGGAAGAATCCAATTAGGGGCATCTTAGAGATGACCTCTTTTTTGGCTTTATTATTATTAATAATAATAATTAAATGATAAATTTGGAATTAATCCTTCCTATTAGATTCTTTACACAATTATACACATATACATTTGTCAATAGTATAACTTTCTTATTAAATTGAGAGGAAAGGATCAAAATAATCCTTTCTTCTTTGGGTTAAGGCTCAAAGTGATCCTTAAATTTTCACATAGAACAGTAATAGTCCCTCATGTTTGCAATATTGGTGTACTTTTGGTTCTCATCCAAAATTTTATCTATTTTTTAGGATTGATTTTATCCATAACCTATATATGAGATGTGCAATCGCCATTTTATATATTTAGTAGAAATAACAACTCCATATGAAAGTATGTGAGATAAAAAATACTTTGTTTTGTTTAGTAAAAATCATATTGCAGGTAAAGTCAAGAGGTTCATCACGATAATTTCACGTGCAATAGTACAATTTTTTCTTTTTTTGCAAAGTCATATATTAAGATGTTCTTAGTTTATCTGTAGTAATATTTCTAGTAAACAAAACAATGTGTTCTTCTTATGACCTTATCTCAAATAGAGTTATTATTCTACTAAATATATAAAAAGACACGATCGGACATTTCTTATATAAAATTCTAGGAGGCAAAATTTTAGAGAAGGACCAAAAGTGCACCAATATTGCAAACATGAGGAACTATTGGTGTTCTATGTGAAAAATTAAGGATCACCTTGAGCGTTAATCTAAAGAATAAGGACTATTTTAAGCCTTTCAAAAGAAATATTTATATATCATTAATTAATTTATTTTTAGTATTAACTTCATAACTTTATTGATATTCAAAGAGAAGAATACGAAAAATAACATTTTAAACAAAATAATTTAATGATTTGTTATTATTGCATCCTATTATTGGCTCCATGCAGATTGATGGAGTATACCATAAACTAAAATTTAAGATCAATCTCTTTTTAATACTCAGCATTTGTATATTGTTATCATTTATAAATTATTGATTAGAATGATAAAAAGTAATTGTATATATCACCTCATTAATATTCAATGAAAAAATATGTGAGATTAGAACATTTTAAACAAGATAGATTGAAAATTTATCTTTCTTCTTTCCATATAGATTATTGTGATAAATTATGAACCAAACAATCATTATCTTCTATTTATTTTTTTTATATAAAATTAACCCTAATAAATAACTTATCACTTGAAAAATTGTCCCCTTTGTGCCTTTATTAAAATTTAAGCTAGATGATAAATTTTAAAAGCAATCTTTATTCTAGATTCTTGTTTTGTTTTCAAGCAATGTAAAAGATAAGACTATGGAACATATGGTATGCCACCTAACCAACACAAAATTACAACTTGTGCAAGTATCTTCACATATAAGAATAAAAAAAAAAACAAGAACAAGTCAAAAGTGTCACTAATAAAAGAGGAAAATATTTGAGAAATATTTTAATTTTGGCCAAAATCGTTGTTATGATATCAAATTTTGAAAATGATCTTTTATTTATGTACTATTCTATTTAATAGTATATTTTAAAAGTATATATGTGTTCATGTGAACATCATATATATTTGCATCATTATAAAATAGTAATAGGTCCACGTGAGTATATATATACCTTTAAAATATACTATTAACACTTTGTTTGGATCATTGTTACACATTGTTTCATAATGTGTTATATTGTATTGTACTTTATTGTATGAGAGATACAATATTTGGCTAGACTGTATTGTTTGTTGTTGTTTAGTAACATTTTAATTGTTTGGTTTGATAGTATCAAACTGTATTGTAATTTATAAATTTACTAAAATATCCTAATTATTTTAGAATAGGAGGTTTGACTTAGATTTAAATAATTAAGATAAATGGTAAAATAGTATTTTGAAATATTATGTAAATATCTAATTGGAAAAAGAAATTAAGTAACAATGAGAACACACCAAATTGGTTGTTCCATAAAATAAGAGTTTTCATTGTTATGTAAGAACGAAATTTAACAATACAATACAATACATTTTAAGTAACAATCAAAATAAATATTGTAGGTATAGTAACGATATAATACAATGGATAACAATGATTCAAACATAGTGTAAATAATGCAGGATAAAATATCCTCCATAAAATTTAGTATCATAACAGTAATTTCAATCAAAATTAAAGTATTTTTCAGACCCTTTTCTTTATAAGAAAAATAAAAAATTAAAATTGACTCTTTTCTTAATTATAGATTTTCAAACTTGAACATGGGATATAAAATATCTTTCATAAGAAACATTACTCCTTAAGTGTGAATCTAAATTAATCAAATTATGAAATATTATTTCTTAAGTGTGAATCTAAATTAATCGAATTACGATACGAAGACCAAAATGAAACAACAACAAAAATAAAAAATAAAAATTGGTATGGTGGGTAGATAGGCAATAAAGGGCCTTGAATAAAGGAAAGTATGCAATTATTGAAAAGTCCACAAACCCTAACCAAAACACCAATTTCCATCACATATACCAAAAGGAAACCACCAAGAAAATTCATAACCAAAGTCTTTCTGCCCTTTTCTTCTTCTTCTTCTCTGTTTATCACTCTTTTTTTAAAAAAAAAATTATTTTTTTGCCTCATTCAATACTCTTTGCTGTCTAAGAACAAAGAAAGGTTCTCACTTTTCTTCTTGTAAAGCTAGATTTGTGTATTTTCTACATGTTTAATTGTTGCTTTGTATTGGGTATGTGGTATTTTGTCAGGTAAAGTTTTGTGTTTTTTTTATTTTTGAATGTTTGGGGTTTACCTGAAATAGGGATCTGATGAGTGACTAATTTGTATGTATTGATTTTTTGTCAGGTAAAGTTATGTTTTTTGATTCTTGATTATCTGGGGTTTACCTGAAATATGATCTGATGAGTGATGATTTTGCTTTTTTTTTTTTACCCATGGAGGTTTTTCGAGATGGGGTTTCATGGAAATCGAATAGATTTGGACTATTTGACTGTTGTGAATTGTGATTGGTGGTGGGTATTGTGTTTGTTGATCGATTGTTTCCTTTATAGTCTGCTTAAATTTGATAGAACTCGACAATCGCCTAATTTTTATAGAGACGGTGGGTGGGTGGAGGTGTTTCTGGGTTTTTCCCCCTTTTGTGTTTGGTGGGGGTGTTGTGGAGGACGTTGACCAAGTATAAGTCCGGTGGATCGTCTTAACTGCTTCGTATATTTGCAATCAATCAACTGTGACTCGATCCGAAACTAGTTCGGGTTTAGAAGATTCATGATTTTTGACTATTGTAGTTTCGCATTTACAGGCAATGGTTGGAGTTCTTGTGATTTTTGCAGTGATCTGGTGATTTGCTAGTTGTTAGTAGGAAATTAGATTGTTAGATTATTTTATTCTCTGGTCATTTATGATTTGACTTCTTATTGTTTATGAGGTTTAGATGCTTAGATTTTGACTCATTATCTGGATCTGCTCTTGATATCTCCAAAAATAGCTGTCTTTTTTTGTTTTATGTGTGTATGTGTGTGGTAGTGAGGTGGGGTGGTTTTTTCTTCTTTTTGTCATCATGAATGTCTCTTTCTCTTTTTTTGTGTTGTAATGTTTTGGCATATCTGATTGCAGGGTGATATTAGAGGACTGTGATCTAGTTTTTCAGATGTGTTGAACTTCTTCGCTGTACTAGAGTGATATTTTCTGGAGATAAAAAGCTTTAGAACCATGCCGGTTTCCGGGAACGAAGAGGTCTCAATCTGATCTCTGATTTGCCGCTGAATTGGTCTAATCTGTTATACTTGCTTTGTTTTAATGTCACTCTATTTCATCATGTATTTGCAGCCTGGTGTTCTTGCTCGGCAGTCTAGTAGCTCTTCGTCAGGTATCCCTATTAAGAAGAGGTGGAACTCTATGTTCCAACCTCCTTCACCTATCTATGCTGAGCCTTTATCTAATGAAAATGAATCCAAGACCAAATGTTCTGGGTTGAGCCAGAAATCGATCTTGAATTCGTCTGATAGTACAGGTAAAACTGACACTTCCAAGAACTCTCTTCTAGAGGTAAAAGAAGAAACAGCTTCTGGTGTGAAAGTTGGCTCTAAGCCTACTATGCTACCATTTTTATCCATATCTTCGGAAACAAATCCTAATGCTACCTCTGGAACTTCAAGAAATGTTGACAATATTGTGAAACCAGCATTGACCCAAAAGCTAGCTAGCCAGGAAGCTATAGGTATGACAGTAGTTACTGCTGTCAAGAAGGAAGTTATTGCCAAACAAGGGGAAAACCACAGTGAACTTGAACTTCCTGCCGGTTCAGGACATGTTGAACTGTCATTAGGCCCAAAGAAACCTCATGTTTCTTCTTTGGTTGATCCGAATTCAGCAGGGAGTTGCCTGATGCGTGAAACTGTACATCCTTCGTTGCTTTCTCTGTCTTTGAACAAAGGGAATGACATTTCCCAGGACGGAAGTTGCAACAATGGATTGAATAACAATGATGCTGATGATACTGCACGCACAAATAGATCTAACTGGGATCTGAATACTCCCATGGATTCATGGGATTCTGGTGAAGATTTTCCTGTTCAAGATGCAAGTCAAGTTGATCTGTTACGTAAGACATCTAGTTTACCAGACATAAAGCTGCCTATTAGTTCTGCTTCTGTTACGGGTTCTAATGGTGATAAAGGGAAGCAAGTTGTTGGATCTAGTGAGCAGGAATTTAATATTCCCTTCTCAATACATCCTAGCCTACCATACAAGCCTGTGGATGGGCTTCATCTTAGTCTTGGTAGTACTTTACTGCGAGGGTTTGACTCCTCTTTACTTCAATCATTAGCTAAAGTAGACTCCAGCAGGGTTAGTCCACACTCTAGTTTACTGAAAAATCTGGCGTTGAGTAGAAATATGAATTCCACTACTTGTAAAACTGTTAAGTCAGAACCTGTAGAAGAAGCCTTGGTACAAGCTAATGCTAGAACATTGGAGGCGAAGATAGGAAAACCTGAAGTTGTGAGGCAGAATCTGCAGTCTATTGAGTTGTCAACTAAAGGTCCTCAGGAATTACTTCAGGAAAAACCAATGAAATGTGAACCACTTCATGAAGTTAGCCAGGAAATATCCATGACAGCAAATGTGATTGCTCACCAATCAGTTGCAAGGGTTTTGCAGCTTCAGGAGAGTTCCTCTTGTTCCTCTTCTTCTTCGACATTGCCAGTGCCTTTGACCCCTCCACTGGGATGCCCTTCTAGATTGTCTACCTGTTCAGATTTGTCTGTGAGTGGTGGAGACTTGTCTACTCCGTCTGAGTACTCTGCTCATACTAATGAAGCTAATAGGAGTAAAAATGCTCTAGATCAGGCAAATGCTGACATGGCTGCTCTAAATGCAAACTTTGAACTCAAAGAATCAAATGTATCCAGTGATAAAGTAGAGGCATCTGTTTCAGCGTGCATGAATATTGAAGATCACATGGTGCGCAAAAAGACACAAGACCCACATAATGTGTTTGCAAGTGTTGAAGGATCGGCAAATGATGAGGAAAAGATAAGTATATCAGCTGGTACAGAAGAAGAATGTTATGGTTCTGATTATGAATCTGATGGTCATCATGCTTTTGCGGGACATGTTGACTCTGAGAATGTGGGGTGTGGCAGAGAGGATGAGGAATATGAAGACGGTGAGGTCCGAGAACCAATGATGCCGTCGATTGAAGAAGACCCAATTGCTGAGGGGATGGAATCAGAGAAAAATAATGTATCTTCCAGCAAAAATGCTCATTCTTCTGGCGTTGGGGAATCTCATTGCTTCAAAAATGATGACAAAGGTTACAGTATACCTGTTCATACTGAGTCTAATGACGACCTTGTGAAAGGCTGTGTTGAGAAAACTGTCCAAATTGATCATAAAGATGGTCAGTTGCAGAGTCCATTATTAGGTAAGGAGGAAACAACCGGAGATGATGAGGAGAGGCCAGTTGACGCTGTTCACCAAGGATCAGTTGATCAATCAGGAATAGCAGATGTGCAGGAGAGATGTGAAAAGGACGTCTTTTGTGACGTAACACCTGTTGGAAGCAGTGGGGCTGGAAGAAATCCTGGTGAGGCTAATAACGAGTATATTGGAAGATCTGATATGTCATCGACAGCTGTGTCATCTTTGCAAAATGCCGAAACACCTGTTAATGTTGCCTCTAGTAAAGATTTGACAAATTTTGGAAGCAAGAGCCGTATAATCAGCTTACCTCGTGCATCCAATGTGACACCACCTAGTAATTTCAGACCTGTTACAGGTAGATCACTGCCTTCAAGAAGTGGAAGAGAAAGGTATTCAAATATGGAGGAGGAGAAATTTCATCTACGAAGGAATAGGTGATTTTTCTTTTTATTGCTGTTTGATTCGTAATTTTTTATATTTGAATGCTGCTCAACTATGACTTTTCTTTCTGTGTTTTTTTCAGGGATGAAACTTGTGCTGATGGTCCTAAATTTGTGCGAGATAGGATTCAGGACCGGTCATTTGGCAGCTCAAGGGGGAACTTCATGCGGGGAAGAGGGAGGGGCTCAGCCCGATTTGACAGTTTACGTAGAGAATGGGATTCTGGGCGTGATTTTGATAGCTATGGAGGTGTAGCTGATTATCGCTTTAGACCTAAACGTAGACCTACTGTCGGGGAATCTGAAATTGAACGTAACGATGGACCGGATGGTCATTTTGTTCGGGGCAATACAAAGTTTACCACAATGCAGAGAAGAGGTTTCCCTCGAATACGGTCTAAATCTCCTGTTAGATCTCGTACACGGTCCCCTGGCCCTTGGTCATCTCCTCGGAGGAGATTGAATGAAGGATATAATAATGGTCCCCCAGATTCATCTCATCACAGGTCACCAGCTATGTACAGGGAAGATAGGATGAGGTCTTCTCCACGGACTTCTTTCACTGAAGAGATAGTTCCTCGAAGACGTGATTCCCCCTCATATACTACTCGGCGTCTGAATGATTTGCGGGACGTGGATGCTGTACAGGAGCACAGTCATCCGAGGTCTCTTTCTAGCAGAAGAAGTCCACCTGATCGGGTATTTACTAGAAGCAATAGGAGACTTGAGGTTTTAGATCGTCGGGAGAGGGCTGATGGGGATGAGTACTTTGATGGGCCGATACACACTGCTAGATTTCATGATCTTCGTGGTGGTGGAAGTACCGACGAGAGAAGGAAGTATGGTGAGAGGCGTGGAGGACCCATTCGTTCTTTTCGTCCTTCTTATAACAGTGAAAATGACAATTTCCGTTTCCACCCTAGTGGTGGTCCTAGGCCTTTTAGGTTCTATCAAGAAGCTGACGCAGAATTTGTTGAAAGAAGTAATACTAGAGACAGAGAATTTGATGATACTATCAAGGATCGACCTTTACCTAGACGAATGAGAAATGTCGAAGAGCAAGAAGGTGGTAATTTTAGACAGAGTGGGCAGCTTTGGCACGACGAGGAATTTGATGTCTCCAGATTGAAGAGAAGAAGATTTTGACTTGATAAACCTGAAATATCAACAGGTGCACCATGGGAAACACTGTTTCAGCATCTCTTTGTTCCCGAAAGTGAATTGTTGTTCCTTGCTGACGTGTACAGGTGATATGCTGCATGTAACTGAGGAACAGAGACAGAGTTTTGAATGCATCTAGACAAATGTTAAATGTTGAAGAGAAAGAAGGCGACGGTCAAAATAGGGTTCTTGCCTGAAGAGGGTTGATGTCTCCTCTATCAAAAAGAAGCAGTTCTTGACTTGATATCTCCATTGAACCTCGAATCTTTGGGGAGAATGCACTGATGCATGTCTTTATTTCAGTAAAAAAAGAAGGCTTGTTGCTAGTAGGCCGTCCAAGGAACGTGCTTTTACCATTGCTTTCTTTTGGAGGAGAAAACTACTAGTTTAATATGCTCTACTATGCTGGCTTGAATGCTATTTTTACTAGTTTTAAGTTGCTAATATGCATGCTGGCTTTGTGTAAAGCTTCTGGTTTAAGTGCCTGGGTTCAGTGGTTCTAACCAGCTTGTGTTGGCCAGTTAGAGAAACAGGCCAGTGATGGGAACTTATCCAAGGTTAAATTATGCAGGTTAAGTATGATATTTAACAATAACACCATCTGTGACACCTTTATCATTGAGATGGATGTACATACTACCTCATTTGCATCTCTTGAGACGTTGTTCCCGTTCTCTTAAGTTCTTTTTTGGTTTAACTGTTCGGAATTTGAGGCCACTGGTTTAACTAAACCAGGTTTGCTCTGAGTAGGCTCACGAAAGGGGTAAATCGCGCTGCACCAAAAAGTTATCCTGATTGAGATGGTTGTACATACTAGCTCACTTGCACCTCCCGAGACCTGCCCTGTCCTTGATGTTTTTATGGTTTTAACTATTCGGTATTTGAAGCCAGTTGAACTAATCCGGGTTTGCTTAGGCTCTTGCTAAAGGAGCAAGGGCTTTGCACCTAAAAGATTGTCAATTCTCACTAATGGTACAAAGTGTTGTGCATTAAAAAGGGTTTTTTCCATTCTCAGGGTCGAATTTCGGACCTCTATTATTTACTTCTTCTCACTGAAGGGGTAAGGTCCGATGCATAAAAAGTTATCCATTCTCAAGACTCGAAGTTCAGTCTTTGGGTCTGAATTCTCGACTTCATATTATTTACCTTTTCTCATTGAAGGGGTGTTATGCATTAAAAAGAGTATCCATTCTCAGAGTTCGAAGTTATAATCTCAGGATTTGAATTCTCGACTTTGTATGATTTTGTATTCTCGTTGATGGGGGTGCTATGCGTAAAAAAGTTGATCCATTCTCAAGGCTCGAAGTTTGACTTCTCGACTTCCTATTATTTACCCTTTCTCATTGAAAGGTGTTGATGCACAAAAAAACTTGTCCATTCTCAAGGTTCGAAGTTCAATCTATGGGTTTGAATTCTCGACTTAATATTATTTACCCTTTCTCATCGAAGGGGGTGCTATGAATTAAAAAGTTGTCCATTCTTAGGGTTCGAAGTTCAATCTCAGGGTTTGAATTCTCGACTTGTACAACTTATCCGAAGGGGAGATCCATCATAAAATTGTCCATTCTCAGGGTTCGAATCCCTGACTACCATTATCGAAAGGGTTAAATAATCAAAAGTTCTACATTTTTAGGATTTGAATTCGAGAGCTCTCTATTAATCCACCGTCAAGTCTCGATGGTCTCAATTATTTGACGTTTCTTTATTAATTGGTCGATTCAGTTTCAAATAACTAATGAGAACTTGTAAACAAATAGCTAAATTTGATTTTGAACAAACTATTATTAAGTTTGCGGAAAGTCACATCTATAAATAATAGAAGCAATCTCTTTGCTTTATTTCGAAAACATTTAAGAATCTAATTATATAATCTATTTGTAATCTATATGATTAGTGTACGATGAGAATAGTACTCTTAGGTGTAATTAAAAATTATTCATTTTTTTATGCTACTAAAACTTGCTATACTTATTCTGTCAGATGTAAAATAACTTATTTTCCCCTATTTCAATTATTGAAGTCATTTACCTAATTTAAATCGATTGAGGTCAAAAAAACATCTTATTAAATTCAGCAACAATACAACAATTGAAATAAGTTATAATACAAATGCACAAAAAGTGAAGGGTAAAATAATATGTTGAGCAAATATGAGAAAATCTCAAAGAGCTCAACTTGATGTCTGATATCTATCTGCTTTGAAATTTGACTAATCAAATATGAATCGAGAAAATCACACTTTGAAGAGTTAAATACTTCTTGATGTCTGATATCTATCTGCTTTAAAATTTGACTAATCAGATATGAATCGAGAAAATCACACTTTGAAGAGTTAAATACTTCCTACTAAAGACATTACTCCATACTCAGAATTTGAACGCATAACAAATCATTGAACTATATATATAATGGTTATACAAATGAAAAGAACATATATGTATATGATGGATATTTTAGTACTTTCTAAATATGATAAAAACTGAAAAATGTGACTTAATTGTCAATGCTTTCATGAAGATCAAGGTTCAAATTTTAATCGAAACAAAAATATGAGGTAATCTTTTTCTTATTTACCTTAACTTAAAATGAAAGTTACTTAATACTTTCACCATAAAAGGTGATAAAAACTCGATACAATAATCTAGACGCACACAAGATGACTCTGATAACATATTAATAAATGGATTTACAGGACAGCTCGATGTAAGAATCATACACAAAATCCAAAGAAGGGTTGTATCCCATAAGCAGAGGTGGAACAAAGATTTCTATTTTATCGATTTTCGATTATAATATCTTTTGGTTGTTGGATTTTGAATATTATCATTTATATGTCGAACATAGTATTTGAGCTAAAGCTACTAAGCTCCGCCCTTGCATGTAGGGCATGGAAGTATTAAATTTTTACAACTCAAACTCGTAACACGTAAATAATAAAGGAGTCAATTTTACCGTTGCTTCGACACATAAATAATAAAGGAGTCAATTTTACCGTTGCTTCGAGACAATCGGATATATACTAAAACAAAACAAACTGTGAGAAGTTTATCATACAGACATCCAATTCAAAAAAAAATCTCAGAGAACTCAACAATGGCAGCTCAACTATTTAGGCCAAACGCTAACTTTCTCTTTCTCATTCTTCAAATACACCGCCGCTACGGCGGCGACAAAATAAACCTGAATGAACACAATCGCCGGCGTATGGTAATTAATTACACTCTTACCTGTTGCAAGCTCCACCAACAGCAATGCGGATAATCCAAGCATGGCGATCCGTCCATTGACCCGTTCCGAAAACGGGCTAAACCCGAATTCAACGGGTAAACCTTCGGAAACAGGTTCCTTTAGAGGAATTGGTGGGAGAAACACGCTCGACCCGGATCCGGATCCAGATGAACCTTTTTTGCCCTTTCGAGTTTTTCGTACCTCCGCTTTCTTCCCTGTTCCACTACGGTACCGGAGACGGACTTGGGAGAGACGATTCTCGAAACTGTCGGGATCGGAAGATGAATCGACGGTGGTTTGTTCGTCTGTGTCGGAAGGTGAAGATTCTTCAGTGGTGGCGCGTATAGTGAAGGAGGAGTACGACGGCGCGTGAAATTTGAGAGGAGATTTTGAGAAGAGAGGGTTTGATTTTGTGAGTTGCAGAGTAGAAGAAGTTAAGGTCGCCATTTTTTATTTTTTTTATGAAGCTTTCAGTGCCTCTGGTTATTGCTTAGTTAGATAAGAAGCTTTTTTTTTAAAATTTTTTTATTTAAAAGAAAAGATGAAAAAATATTAGAATATTTATTTTTTGTGAAATTTGTGGTTGGTATTTCTTTTTTCTTTTTTTTTTTTGCTAGAATTAATTTTAAGAAATTATGTAAATGAGATGAGAAGGATTTTTATTTTTATTTAAAAAAAAAAAAAAAAAGCAAGGGAGGGGGGGGGGGGGATGTGTCTCATCATCAACCACAAAAATCCTATTCTCTTCATGGATCAATGATGCTTCATTTTTATTTTCTTAATTCTATGGTTTTATATGTGATAAATTTGTATTCAATAAAAATGAATAATAAATTCTAATAAAACTAATTTCTAATAAAACTAATAGTAGAAATGAGATTAGAAAGAAAATTGAGTCGACTAAATTTATAATGTGTTCTTAAAGCATTTTAGTTTCTGAAATATATTCTTTCAATAATTTACTTTTGGTAAATATTGATACTTCATCGCAAAATTTCGTATTCACTCAACAAACTATAAATTATGCGGATATTAATAAGAAAGAAAAGTAAAAATCATTAAAAAATCTAATCATTTTTTAAATTTTTAAAGAATTTGATAAGTGCATCATATATTCTTAAGATGCTTAAAATAAAATATTTAAAGAATTTGATAAGAAATAATAATTTTTAAAGAGTATTTTTCAAATTAGAAAATCAAAATTAGTAGAGAAAATAGAATCAGAAAAATAATATACAAAATATTTTTCTCAAAAAAGAAAATTGAGTCCATTCAATCAACAGTGTGTCCTTGAGAAAATTATTTCCCTCAAGTACCCGACGTTAATGGAATATATTTTCTCAAGATAGAACGATCTTACTCACCGATGCATCAATACTTATACCCACGATGTCATCGAACCACTCAACCATAGTAAAGTACATTTAAAATACTAAATTTAGTAGTAGAAGAAGAACTCCATAAAATTGGTTATCATAAAATGAGTGAAAATACCTCTATTTCTAGACAACAAAGGATAGCGTGAACAAATATTTATTGTGTCTTATCAGATAAAAAAGGTCACAATCCTATGAAAAGTTACAACCTTCGAAAAGGTCAAAAACTTTTTCATTGAAATCACAACATTTTATAAAAATCACAACTCTTCATACAAGTTTTAACTTTTCATCAAAATCGCAACTCTTGATTTTTCATTTCACGCCTTTTAAAACCCTAACACTTTTAATATCTATATTTGACATTGAGGTATACAAATAAAGTTGAATTTATCATGGATAATTTTCACTATCCTATAATGTTTCATTATATATATGTGACCTGAGCTTGTTGTATGCTTCTTTAAAGTAATTTTGGATAATAGATAGATCTTATACCTGATTAATCCACAAGACCAGCTTCATCATGACCAAATTAGTTTAGACAATCATCTTTTTATAATTAATGAACCAAATCAAACTCTAATATGAAGTAACCATTACCTAACTAGACTCGACAATCGTTAGCAAAGAGATGAATTCAGAATATAAGTTAAAAGAAAATGTAGAACATCATTAAGTTCACATACTATTTATGATAATGATATGTGTATTGTGTTTGGTATAATTGAGAGAGGGTTCATACTAAGAGATAATAATTATTAATTATCGAAAATATAAATATTTATATCAATATAGATTGTGATGAAATGATTGAGATTAATTCATTATGAATCAGAAGTCTCGAGTTTGAATTCTGTATAAATAAAAAAAATCACACCGAACAAAGTGCAAACCCAAATTAGTCAGATTCAAAAATAAATATAATTTTTTTGGATATATCTTTGAGTTTTTATTTCAACCAAAATGCTTTATGATCTAAATTTTTATTTACTTACACTACTCTGGAAATTAATTCCCATCTAGGGAAAGTAAATATTTAGTTGTATTGGGTGTTATATTTTCATAAATGTTAACTAATTAAAATAAATATTTATAGTATTATTTGACCATGACTAACTAAGAGTTTGCATATACAAGCTCAAATATCTTATATTTATTAATTCACTTGACATAAATATCTAATAATAATATATTAATTGATGTAATCTAACATATTACATATAGAGTTTATGGAGGATAAAATGTATGTAGAATGTGGATTTGCTTGGACTATGCTATTTATGAATGATCTTTTTTATTTCATAGGGAATTTTGCATTAATCGTTATCGGATTAGGTGTAGCTATATCACGAGCTCATGTTTCTATGTAGACAGAATTCCTTCCTCGTTGAGGTAAAGTTTTATATCGAAAAGAACCTCATACTTGGTGTAAACACCCAATATAAATAAAAGTTTACCTTATCTATTCTTGAAAATAAAAATAAATGTTGTGTGTGTTGTACGGGTGGGGTGGGTGAGGTGGGCGGGGTGGTCACGAGTTTTAAAGAAGGCAACTTAAAAGTGATGATTTTTTATTATTCAGTGCTCGATATCAATATTGAAATATTGATTAATTCAGACCTGCATTGTGTAAAGTCCTTTTAGAAAAAAAAATCATATCAGAAATGATTTCTTTTTATACGTTAAGTTCAAACTCAAACTTCTGATTAAAAAATTGAGAGATCCTAACCATTCCGTTATTATTTTTTTGTGATGTTTAGAATTAAATACAAAAGATATCTCTATATAATATAGTCAAATTATTAAATGAAGATATACGAGGGCGGAAATGAAGATGAGATAATTTTAACGAAGATGTAACTTTTTATATAATTTACAAGTTACTGCATAAAATAAATATTACAAGGAATATATTTGAATTAATTCCTTCTTTTTTTTTTGTTTAAAAAGTGATCAACCTTTTTAACATTAGTAAACCATCTAATTATATCCTTTTTCTTTTTGCCTAATTTTGTACAAATGTCAATGGTTACGTGTTTATTAGCACATTAATATTTTTTTTAAACATGGAATTGGTAGATTAGGGGAGCTAGCAATTTGGTTTGGGAAAGATACAACTACCGGTAGCTTCTTAAATATTGACCAAACAAATTCCAAAGGTTGATTACTTACGATTTCCGTCCACTTTTAATTGTTATGTTACGTTTTTTAAAATTTAATTTGATTAATTTTGAAAGTTAATCAGATTAAATTAATTTAATACTTTAAATAAATAAAAAGATAAATATTCAAAAATTATACGAAAAGTACTATAAATTATAATTATTTATATCACTGTGGTAAAAATACATCATACGATGGCAATATCTAATTTACTTTTTGTCAGAATTTGGCTAGAAATTTTAAAAAATTACAATAGCTTTTTTAGTTTAAAATTAAGTGATCTTTCTTCTATTTTTAGTTAATATGTATTAAAGATAAAAAGGGTAAAAATATTTCGCAAAATAATATAGGTAAAATACTATTCTGATTAAATTTTCTGGCCAATTTTTTTTTTCCTTTTAGAAATTCAAATTTAAAACTTCTAACTAAAACGAAGAAATTACAATCATCCTATCACACAATATTAATTTTTTACTTGAAAATTATATAGGTTCAAAATCCATGACATTATTATAATTTTTTCACATCAAAAGTGGTTACTTTTTCAAACATTGGTAATTTAATTTTTAATTAATTGGTCCTAAAGTGACCAACAGGCAACATATACAAGTTCATCCAAGAAGTTTGATAAGAATTTTTTTCAATTTTAGAACTCGAATTTGAGATTTTTAATTAAAGTAGGTGGATAATTTTATCTAATTATTTCACTACATACATGTCTTGATCGTATTTTTTTGATTTAACAATAAATTTTTATTTTTATTGACTTGACACACCTATAAAATAATAAATAATAGAAATGATATTATTATATAACCCTTCGAAATTTAAAAATTATGACATAAATTAGACATTATTTTTCATTTTTGTCCCTGTTAATTATTGTAGAATTAATCTGTAGAATTATTTAAAGCAACTAAAGTTTCTTGAACTCATCATATAAAAAATTTAAATAAAAGATAAAATGGAAAAAATATTCTAAATAGTCTTGAAGATTGAACAATTAAATTAATTTGAAATATGAAAAATGTCTCAACAACTTAGTTATTTTAAAATTAAAAAAATAAATAATTAATTTTTTAATATTATAGATAAATAAAAATAGAGAGAGAAAGTATTTTGCAGCGTGTCTGCTATAAATTGAGCAAAAGCAACATTAATTTTTAGAGCTGGCTAGTTGACTAAAAATTTGTGTTCTTGCTAGATATTACTGTTCATTGTGTTTATTTTTATTTATTATCATTTTATTAAAAAATATTTAGTATTAGTCAATGAAAAATAAATGTGTTTTATTGAGGGTAAAATATGGAAAAAATAATTTTTTTTTTAATATGTCAAAAGTGATAAGTAAAAAATCAAAATTTATTTTAGGAATAAATGATAAGTAAAAATGAATAGAGAGATGTTTTCATTCGGCCAAACTCTAATCTAGATCATAAATATCATTTAATATATATTCAATAATAGTTGTTCATTATTTACTTGACATAGAGATTAAGAAATCGTAACTGTTAGAGATATTTTATCAAATCACCTTTATTAAATATAAGTAATTAAAAAATTAAATAATATGTAATAATAAGGATAAAATACACATAAAATGATAATTATTAATTTGTTTTTATAACTAGACAGTATTATTGGACATTTAAAATAATATAATGAACAAGTAAAAATTCTTCTCGAATATATTTGAAAAGATTTTACGTATAAGAACAAAATAACAGATAAAGTCTACAAACAGACAATGCATATACAAAAATTTATCAACTCCGACCAACCTGAACAATTGAAACTAATTAGCTATAGATAAATTCTCACACATCTATATAATGTGTAATTAATCTAAATTTATATCGTGTAAAATTCATTTAATATCATATTAATGATAGTTAGATGGGTATAGGATTGTCACTAATAACCTTTATTTTAGTGAGTGTTGGACAGGTTTAAATAATGAAAAAAATGTGGGAATCTCACTTCATTTCAAAATAAATTATATTTTACATAATCAAGCAGAACTATTTTTTTTTATTTCAAAATTATATTTATTTGGGATAATACTCAATTACCCCCCTAGCCTATACCCAAAATTCCTACGACACACCTTATCTTTGATGAGGTCCTATTACCCCCTCCAACTTTTTTTTTTAAATAATATATTATCCCTTGCGTGCCTACGTGGCAAAAATCGTGATTTCACCCATCTAGGGCGCGTGAGTGCGGAGTGAGTGCAGAGTGAGTGCAGTTTTTGGCTAATAATGGCCAATAAAAATGAGCCACGTGTCAAAGCAATTTGAAAAAAAATTCAAAAATAAATTTTATTGTTTCTTTCAAAGCATCTTCTTCCTCTTTTCAAAAAATAACCCCATGTTTATGGTTCTTCATTTTTGAAGAAGCTCCATCCATTATCATTCAAGCTCCTTGATTTGAAAAGGTAAAGTAAAATTTAATATATTCTTTAAATCTTTTTATGTCGATTATTAATTCTTATTTTATGTCGATTATTAATTCTGAACTTGATAATTATATTAAACCAAATGATAAAATAATAAAAGATCAATATTAACAATTTGAAACAAAACTCATTATCTTTATTCATATAGATTTATTAATTATGGGGCATAGGGAGTGGGGTGGGACGTGAGAGAGGAGGAGTATATTTCATTAAAGTCACTTTATCGAAAATTGAAAAAGTGGGCCCCGGCACGTGTTCAACAAACAAATCGACCCTGCAGATTATTTTTGCCACGTAGGCACGCAAGGGGTAATATATTACTTACAAAAAAGTTGGAGGGGGTAATAGGACCTCATCAAAGATAAGGTGTGTCGTAGGAATTTTGGGTATAGGCTAGGGGGGTAATTGGGTATTGTCCCTATTTATTTTAATATATGGAGTTTTAAAACATTAAAAAGATACTTGTTTTCTTAAAACATCTAATTAGGAGTGAAATAATAAACTATTTTTTATTTTCTAGAAGTAAGTTATCTTTTTAAAGTCGTATAAAAATTAAAAACATTATTTATTTTAAAACATAAAAAGTGGTTAAGAGGTTGTTAGGTTTATTAATGAGGAGGGGCTGCCTAACTTGCAAAGTAAAACTTAATTACTTGTTCAACATCATTAATAGCATCATAAATTATTTTAGTCAACTACTATTATTATTATCAATAAATTGCCTACAATGTTCAATTTATTCACATCTATATACAATAAAAAATAAAATAAAGAAGATAACAATTAAAGCGTGATAATTAAAATTAAATACAAGTCTAAAAATCAGGTTCCATTAACCTGTCAAAAAATGTATTCCTCTTAGTCTCGAATTATTAATTATACTTTACTCATTTTATTTTATATTAACTGAATTTGTAAGACAATAAATCGTCATTAAGAAAAAGATTTCAAAACACACTTTAAATCATTTTTACTATCGCTTTTTGTAAAAATATAAATATAACTTTGTACATAGTGCAAAGTGGTCTATTTTAATATATAGAACGCCAATAAATAAAAGGATAAATATGAAAATAATTTTAAATATTTATCTTGAATTTTAAACAGTTTTCAATTATTTTTAATAATGAAAAAAAAATCTTAAAATTTTAATTGATATAAAATAAAGGAAGTATACAATAATTATCCTAAATTATTTATTATTTTAAAGATAGAAAGATTATTTTTTAAATAATTATTATTTTGAAAAATTATACATGTCTCAATAAGATATAAATATTTGATGAAGAGAAATTATACTTTTAAGATACATATTTAAACTCTTTTTTCTAACTAATGTATTGGAATGTGTAAAAACAATAAAAAAGAAATATTCATATATGTTGATATCAGTGGCGGAGCCAGAATTTTCAGTAAGAAAGTTTAAAATCTGTGAATATAAAATCACGAAATAGTCGAAGGGTATTCGATATTTACTATATATACATAAAAATTTATTTTAACTATATATAAATAATATAAATTTCTGCTGAACCCTTTTATACTAAGGTGGCTCCGCCTCTGATTAATATAATTAGATTGAACAAATGAATATAACGTATCTGATAAATATAAAGCAAATTGATCGATACTATATCGAATTTGAGCAAACAAATACAATGAATTTGAACAAACAGGTACAACTCCAAAATAGTAGTTATGTATATATGTTTAAATATTTTTTCTAATATAATTATTGTAGAAAAGCACTCAGTAAATATTTAGCCATAAATTTCAAATATCTTTTAAACTTTATTTAGAATTTATTGAGTTAGTTAGGTTTGGTATACTTTTTAGGATATTTAAAATAATATTCATGTTTAAACGTTTTTAAATACTTAGTCAAAAACAAATTATAAGTTATTGTTTTAATTTTATATTTTTCTTAGCCAAATAGAATAATTATTTTCAAGCAAGTTTAAAAAAATATTTTTAATAATATTAATAAGTAATTTTTATGACTAAATCTATGAAACTCTTTGATGCATTTTTTCCCATATATTTTTTGCGCAGACAGTAGTCTGCTTATCAGTAGATTACCATCCATACCTAAAATAACTTATAATAAATCTACACAATTAAAAATACTATCATTTCCGCTACTAAAATGGTGAAATAGATGAAATTGCTTCTTCATTAACTAGAAATTTCAGGTTCGAGCCTGGGGTATAAAAAAAATCTTTAGCAAGGAGTGCTTTTCCCAGAATGGGGTTTGATGTTACACAAATTCGAAATAGTAGGACCTTAATACAGATATAAGACATCTAACGAAAAACTAAACAAAACCATCCTTAATGCCTACAGAAATTTCAAGTTCGAGCTTTAAATATAGAAAAAAATCCTTAGTAATGAGTGCTTCCCCCTGGATGGGGTCCTAGATGGCGCGAATTCATGATAATCTGGCCTCAAAGCAGATACTAGACACCTAACGAAAAACTAAAAGAAAAAACCATCATTACCACCTACATATGTGGTGGTGCAGCGGATGAGACTGCTCCTTTATTAACCACAAATTCCAGGTTCAAGCTTTGGTATAAAAAATACTTAGTAAGGAGTGCTTCCCGTGAATGGGCCCCTACTTAATGCGAATCTGAAATTGACAGACTTAAATATAGATACCAAACATCAAAGAGAAAACTAAAAACGACCATTCTTACACTACAACAAAAATAACTTTTAGCGGCATTAAATATTGACATTAATAAAGAGTGTTAAAGTCTTTACCAGCATTAGTTAAGTGTCATTAAAATCGATGTCACTAAAAGTTTTAAAAACATATACAAAAAGTGATAATTGCATACATATTTAGCGATAATTAAGAATTAATTATCGCTAATAATCATTTTTATTATACTTTAAGCATATAAAAATCCTTGATAAGAAGCGTTTCCCCTTTATCAGAGTCCTCCTATATAACACAAATCCAAAAATAATTGGACCCCAATATGGTAAACTTAAAAAAAAACATCCTTTGCGACCACATAACCTCAATTTCTTCAAAGTTACAACTACCCATGTGTCCCTACCCATACCCCTTACCCCCCCCCCCCATTAAAACGAGACGTGTAGATAAAAAAAATTAGGAAATTTAGGTCATCTCCACACCTTATGGTATTAAAATTCTTCCAAAGATATTTTATAATATATCCTCCCACTTAAACCATAAACCCCCAAAAATATAATATGTATTTATAATAAAATTAAAGAGATTACAATTTTTTGTATTAGTTAGTTCAATTTTCGCATTTTTAATACACATATTCTTATTTTATATGAAATGCTTTAACTTTCAATTCAAATTAAATAAATTTTAATATTTTTATTTCATTAACGATCTAAAATAAATAATTTATTTAAAGCTCAAGAAGTTCTTTTTCGAAGTTACATTTTGACATTAACGTTTTTTCGTTTCAAATTCTAACTTTACTATGGAAACTAAAAGGTTAATCACACTAAATGATTATTTGATTAGTGAACTAATTAACTCTATTACGAAGAGCGTTAAATAAATAAAATTAACTTATTTTGAATCGAAAGAATTTGAACCTAAATTATACTCCCTCCATTTCAAATTAATTAAATTGTTAAGACATTTTTCTTTTCTCAAATTAAACTTAATTGCTCAATATTCGCGATTATCTTTAAAATATTCTTTCAATTTACCCGTTAATATAATAAATGTTAAGTTATACTTCATTAATCATAAAATTTGACAATAATTAATAATAATAAAAATGAAAGTTATGCTTAATTTATGCCTTAAATTTTTTCTTTAAAAATATGAAACACCTCAACAATTTAATTAATTTAAAACAAAAAAACTATTCGAATTGTTCAATATTTTAAATTTAAACGTTCAAAAATTATATTTAAAATGTTTTAAGTTGCAATTGTCTTCTCATATTAATATGATGATCAATAAATGCATTTAATTAATACATTAATTGAACTCCATACAATATTTCGATTTTCCAAAACAAAACAAGTAAAAATAAATAGAAGAAGTATTATTTGCAACCCGCCAAGCCAACCCTCTAAGTATTTTAAAAACACACGTAAATGAAAGGGCGACAGATATTTCATGAAATTAGTTGAGTTATTCAAATTAACTCGTACAATGCCACCGTTATATTAAATGAAAAGAACACATGCATGCATGAATTGCAACAATTAATCTATTTTCATAACCAACCCTTCATTAATTAGTGTAGTAGTACTAATTATGATCATAATCTAACTGTAGTAGGTGTCTGCTCTTTTTAAAATTTTCTCTTTTATAGAGATGAATAGCTTCACTAGTTTAAATTGGAGGCCTAACTTTTAATTATTTTTTTCTCTATAGACAAACTTCTTCGTCATATATAAAAAAAAAAATGAGTAGAATTGTTGCTCAAAATGTATCACCAGTAAGAGATTGCGTACCTCTTTATGATCGGAGACAAATGGTAGAAATGTCATCGCCGACGTTTGCTCAGTTGTTGAACAACGTCGGAGATAATGTCACCGGCGACGAAACTGGAGGTTCAGTTCACCAAGTTCTGACGATGGAACTGCCTCTGCAGCAATCAATTCCATTTGTATTGTCATTCAGTAACCTCACATACAACGTGAGAGTCCGCCGGAAAAATATTTTGCCGGCGATCTCCGGCAGCAGGAACCGGAGAGATGAACCGCGATGCGCGGGGACGAAGGTGCTTTTGAATGATATATCAGGAGAGGCGCGTGACGGAGAACTACTCGCGGTGCTCGGCGCGTCTGGTTCGGGGAAATCGACGTTGATCGATGCTTTAGCTAATCGAATTTCGAAAGATAGCTTGAAAGGGGAGATGAAATTGAACGGTGAGCCATTGCATTCGAAGTTGCTGAAAGTGATATCGGCGTACGTAATGCAAGACGATCTCCTTTATCCGATGCTTACAGTTGAAGAAACTTTAATGTTCTCAGCAGAGTTTCGCCTTCCACGAACTCTATCGAAATCGAAGAAGAAGAGTAGAGTTCAAGCATTAATCGATCAATTAGGACTCAGAAACGCCGCCAAAACTATAATCGGCGATGAAGGCCACCGTGGAGTCTCCGGCGGTGAAAGACGGAGAGTTTCGATCGGAATCGACATCATCCATGATCCGATCATCTTATTTCTCGATGAACCTACTTCCGGTCTCGATTCCACCAGTGCTTTCATGGTGGTTAAAGTTCTTCAACGAATCGCACAGAGCGGAAGTATTGTGATAATGTCGATTCATCAACCAAGTTATCGAATTCTCGGTTTACTAGATCGATTGATCTTCTTATCACGCGGACAGACTGTTTACAGTGGTTCACCGTTCAATTTGCCCCAATTTTTCGCTGATTTTGGTCATCCAATTCCAGAAAACGAGAATAAAACAGAGTTTGCCCTTGATTTAATCCGCGAACTCGAAGGCACACCTGATGGAACAAATAATTTAGTTGAATTCAACCGAACATGGAAAAATTCTTCAACAACACCGACAATATATGATCTATCACTAAAGGAAACAATAAGTGCAAGCATATCCAGAGGAAAATTGGTTTCTGGTGCTGCTAATCCTACTTCTATGGTTCCTACTTTTGCAAATCCAATATGGACCGAAATGGCAGTACTATCAAAGCGATCATTCACAAACTCATGGCGTATGCCGGAGATTTTCGCTGTACGTTTCGGTGCAGTAATGGTCACGGGTTTCATCCTCGCCACCTTGTTCTGGCGGCTCGATGATTCCCCTAGAGGTGTAAGGGAACGGATTGGGTTTTTCGCGTTTGCCATGTCTACAACTTACTATACATGCGCGGAGGCATTGCCCGTTTTCATTCACGAGAGGTTCATTTTCATGAGGGAAACGGCTTACAATGCTTATCGGAGATCATCATATTGCCTCTCTCACGCTTTGGTTTCGCTACCATCATTGATATTCCTCTCTCTATCGTTCGCAGCTCTGACTTTCTGGGCTGTTGGCCTAGACGGTGGAGCTTCGAGCTTTCTGTTCTATTTATCTGTCGTCCTTGCTTCCTTTTGGGCTGGTAACTCATTCGTCACGTTCCTGTCTGGTGTCATTCCTCATGTCATGATTGGATACGTAATCGTTGTAGCAATTTTCGCGTATTACCTTCTCTTCAGTGGTTTCTTCTTGAATCGTGATAGGATCCCATCTTACTGGATATGGTTTCATTACATCTCGCTCGTGAAATACCCATATGAAGCAGTGTTGCAGAACGAATTCAAAGATCCCATGAAATGCTTCGTTCGTGGGATTCAATTGTTCGATAACAGCCCACTAGGGGATGTTCCGATTTCGTTGAAGGAGAAATTGTTGGACAGTATAAGCAATACGTTGAACGTAAAAATAACAAGTTCGACATGTGTGGTGACTGGTGCAGATATATTGGTGCAGCAAGGGATAACTCAACTGAACAAATGGAATTGCTTGTGGGTAACAATTGCATGGGGATTTTTCTTTAGGATTTTGTTTTATTTTTCTCTGTTATTGGGAAGTAAAAATAAAAGAAGGTAATAATAAGTTAGATATAAATATTATAATAATGTTATTGAAGATAACTTTTTAATACTACTTTTTTTTTTTGGTTGTTGTTGTTGGTAATTCATTGTAAGTTGGTTTTATAAATTTGGGTTTTAGGTGTAAAGGTGTTATTGCAATTTGAAAAATTAATAGAACTTGCATGGCTATAATTTCATGGCTTGATGAATGGGCTTTTAATTCTTTTGCCCCCACATTTTCTAAGATATGTTATATGACTATATATTGTATAGTTTTTAAAGAGTTAATAGTAAAAAATAATAATATTTTTATGAGTTTCATATTTTAACTATTCATTATTTTATTACTTGTCTTATAAATCAGCTCAATGGAATTTGTGGGTGCTAAGCTCAAAAAATGATGAAAAATGATCATATTAATTTCAACAAACTTGATAGTTAAATTAAAAAATGTTGGGCATTATTTAAACTTAGAAAAGTATGTTTAAGAGACAATTACTATGAATTATTTAAGAAAAAAAAAGGATTATTTATATACCTATATTTACTTTTAGTAACTATTGAAAAAAGGATGTACATTGTCGAATTAATTCATTAAGGAGAAGTTTTGAGAGTTCAGAGTATAAAGGATATAAAATGTTAGTAAAAATTTTAAAACGGTATATGAATTTTTATTTTAACCAAAAGGGCGAAATCTCTAGAAGAGCAGCGATGCCGTTTGCTGGAAAAAACAACGATTTGCAAAATTTGACTTTTTTTTTAAATTTTTTTTAAAGAGCGATTTCCAAAATAATTTTTTTAAATTTTTTATTTGAAATTTAAAAAAAAAGATAAATTAAGAGCGTGCAGCGATTTGTCTCCAATTTTTTTTTTATATTTTTTTTAAAATTTGGATTACTACTTATTTTTAAAAATCATAAAAAAAAATTGGAATAAGTAGTAAAAAAATTAAAATTAAAATTTTATTTTAAAGTTTTAAAATAATTTTTTTAAAAAAAAATTGATTTAAAAAAATATAAAAAAGAATTTGGAGACAAATCGCTGCACTTGAAGCGATTAGCTCTTAATTTCTCTCTCTCTCTTTTTTTTTTTAATAATTTCAAATAAAAAATAAAAAAATAAAGAAATCGCTTTTTTTTTTAATTTTTAAAAAAATAAAGAACTGCTTAGGCAACGATTTTTCTTTTTCCGGCGAGCGAAATCACTACTCTGCTAGCGATTTTACCCTTTTAATTAAAATAAAAATTCATATACCATTTTGAAATTTTTGTTAACATTTTATGATCTTTAGACTCCAGACTTGAAATTTTGGATGGTGTAAAAATAATAAATTCCACATTTTTCTTTTAAGATTTTTTTGCTTGTTATGGGAAGTAAACAAGAAAAGGTAATAATAAGCTAAGAGATAATATCATAGTAATGTACTCAAAGATAATTTCAGTACTTACTTTTTCTTTTCGTAATTTATTACATATTATTGATTTTTGAAGTCAGGTTTTAGGTCTAATCTTGATATTAATCAATATTTGTAAGATAGAATAAAATAATTATCTCATATTTTATTTTGAAATTATTATTTTTATAATCTCATCAATTAAATAGCCCCTTAAGTTTTGTACATTGACATTTGACAGTATATTATACATTGTATAAACAGTACTCCATATTAATAAGTTTTTAAAATAGTTACTAAATGATAAAGAGATAATTGCAATAAATTAATATATCACTCTTAATTAAGAGAAAAAACATTTTTTGGTATTCTTAATTGTAAAATAGAACATAGGAAATACTTTCCACTTATTTAATTTACATACCAAAAATCTTTTTAACTTTTAAAAATTTCCTGCAATACGAATAGTGTGATGGTGTCAATTTTATCCAACCTTTTCTATATATATATATATATATATAGAAGAAAATATGATATCTACATTAATTTTTTGTTAATAGCTCACCAATTATGTTCTTTCTTATTCAAAAGTTCCAATTCTACACCTTATTAATCATTATCATTAGAGATTGTAGTAGAGTGATAAATATTTTTTCATCACTAATAAGATATCTTGAATTTGAGTTGCTTTACTCCTCCCCTCAAAGTGGAACTTACGAGAGCGAATTCAAATTTATTCAACATTATATCGAACGCAAAATTTCTATTCCTTCCCTGTAACCGAAAGAATTTTCTTGTTCATTATGTTTATCTATGTTCATACTACACAATTTGAATTATCATGGACAACTTTCACTTTCCAATAGCTTATTTATGTTTCAAAATATGTGACCTTTGCTTGTTGAATGTGTGAAATTAGATCTTAGGCCTAACTCACACCCAAAAAGTTAGCTCAAAGGGAGGAGGATTGTCCAAGCCTTATAAGGAATTCACCCATCTCATTAATCACCGGTCCTGCTCTGATACCATGCGAAATTAGGTCTTAGGCCTAACTCACACCCCAAAAACTAGCTTAAAGGGAGGAGGATTGTCCAAGCCTTATAGGGAATCCACTCATCTCATTAATCACCGATATAGAACTTTTATCCAAGCCCTGCTCTGATACCATGCGAAATTAGGTTTTAGGCACCCCAAAAGCTAGCTCAAAGGAAGGAGGATTGCCCAAGCCTTACAAGGAATCCACTCATCTCATTAATATCACCGATGTGGGACTTTTGTCATTCTTTAACAGAATATTTAATTGTAATTAATTTCTGGATCAAAGATTACATAAACCCAATTAAGTAACCCATAGGACCAGTTTTACCATGACCTAAATTAATTAATTTGAGGATCATCTTAAATATAATTGAAGAACCAATTAATCAAACCAAATTCTAATTTGAGCAATAGTTATAACCTAATTGGATCCAACAATCGTGATAGCTAGCAAGTACTCATTCATTACGAAGGTTTCATATTCAACAGTACTACTAAAAGAAGGATCGCTTTTTATAAGGAACATTTTACTCTCAAAATGAGATTTTTCGACACAATTTTGGATGAACATGCATGCATGGATAGAGGATTTTAACTAAAGAAAGTCAAAATATAAACTAAAGTAAAAACACTAAGAAGCTCAGAGGATTCAATGTATAATACTCCCTCGATTTTAATTTATATGTCCAGTTTTGACTTGACATGAAATTTAAAAAAATAAAAAATATTTTTAAATCTTGTCGTGCTAATTGCTATACTGCAAGATATATAGAATACTAGAATTGATCAAATAACTTTTAATTTTATGATCTTAAAAATGATATATGTGGAGAATGAGAATTAAAAACTTATCAAAAAAAAAAAGAATTGGCTAAAAGAAAGTATGCGATAAACAAATTGAAACAGATAAGATAGTAATATATGCATAAAAATTATAAGAACCAAAATATCCTTCTTGCATTAGAAATGTTTCTTCCATAGTATTAAAAAGTAATGAAGTCAAGCTACCAAAATAAGAACATATTAGAAAACAATGTAACATTTGCATAGAAAATATGTTAAACACCACCAAAATTAATATAGCTTCATATTTTTGTTCTTGATAAGAAATTTGGTATACGATCGAGCTTTGAAGAGGGAATCGCTTTACGTACAAGAGGAATTTTCGAGCGCGAATTCAAAAATATGAAAATATAAAGTTAGCACAATTGCAGGGTTAACTTTATAAATATAAATATCGAGTGTGAATAAATTTTGATTCGTGAGAAAACTAGAGAACCTTGGTGTGTGGCACATTAAATCTAACACATCAACAACATATGCATGTTGAAATATTTGAAATTTAGTTGGAGAAGAGTGGAGTACTAGTCATGTGGACAAAGAGTGTAAGTTTAAAACATAAATGCATGTTGACACCCTAGATGAAAGATTTTGTGTTCGAGTCCTGCTTGAGATGGAATTCGTGAAAATACAATATTCAAGAGTATCTTCGAATACATTATTATGATATTATGTCTAGTTTATTTTTTTTACCTCCTTTTATTTTTACTTCCCAATAACAAAGTGAAATAAAACAAAATCCTATAGAAAAATCCCCATGCAATTGTTACCCACAAACAATTCCATTTGTTCAGTTGAGTTATCCCTTGTTGCACCAATACATCTGCGCCACTCGTGAAACAAGTGGAACTTGTTATCGTTACGTTCAATGTTTCGCTTATATTGTCCAATAATTTCTCCTTTATTGAACTCGGTAAATCCCCCAATTGGCTGTTATCGAACAATTGAACCCCACGAACGAAGCATTTCGTGGGGTCTTTGAATTCGTTCAGTAACACTGCTTCATATGGGTATTTCACGAGCGAGAGGTAATGAAACCATATCCAGTAAGATGGGATCCTATCGCGATTCATGTAGAATCCACTGAAGAGGAGGAAGTATCCGAGTAATGCAACTACGATTACGTAACCGATCATGACATGAGGAACGACACCAGAGAGGAAAGTGACGAATGAATTCCCCGCCCAGATTGAAGCTAGAACGACAGAGAAGTAGAACAAAAAGCCCGAAGCTCCACCGTCTAGGCCAACAGCCCAGAAAGTCAGGGCTGCGAACGATAGAGAGAGGAATATTAATGATGGTAGCGAAACCAAAGCGTGAGAGAGGCAATATGATGATCTCCGATAAGCATTGTAAGCTGTTTCCCTCATGAAAATGTACCTCTCGTGAATGAAAACGGGCAACGCCTCCGCGCATATATAGTAAGTTGTTGACACTGCGAATGCTATAAAACCAAGGCGTTCCCATATGCCTTTAGGGGAATTGTCAAGCCGCCAGAAAATGGTTGAGAGGATAAAACCCGTGACCATTACTGCACTGAAACGGACGAAGAAAATCTCCGGCATACGCCATGAGTTTGTGAATGAACGCTTTGACAGTACTGCCATTTCGGTCCATATTGGATTTGCAAAAGTAGGAACCATAGAAGTAGGATTAGCAGCACCAGAAACCAATTTTCCTCTGGAAATGCTTGCACTTATTGCTTCCTTTAGTGATAGATCATATATTGTCGATGTTGTTGAAGAATTTTTCCATTTTCGGTTGAATTCAACTAAATTATTTGTTCCATCAGGTGTGCCTTCGAGTTCGCGGATTAAATCAAGGGCAAACTCTGTTTTATTCTCGTTTTCTGGAATTGGATGACCAAAATCAGCGAAAAATTGGGGCAAATTGAACGGTGAACCACTGTAAACAGTCTGTCCACGTGATAAGAAGATTAATCGATCAAGTAAACCGAGAATTCGATAACTTGGCTGATGAATCGACATTATCACAATACTTCCGCTCTGTGCGATTCGTTGAAGAACTTTAACCACCATGAAAGCACTGGTGGAATCGAGACCGGAGGTAGGTTCATCGAGGAATAAAATGATCGGATCATGGATGATGTCGATTCCGATCGAAACTCTCCGTCTTTCACCGCCGGAGACTCCTCGGTGGCCTTCATCGCCGATTATAGTTTTGGCGGCGTTTCGGAGTCCTAATTGATCGATTAATGCTTGAACTCTACTTTTCTTCTTCGATTTCGATAGAGTTCGTGGAAGGCGAAACTCTGCTGAGAACATTAAAGTTTCTTCAACTGTAAGCATCGGATAAAGGAGATCGTCTTGCATTACGTACGCCGATATCACTTTCAGCAACTTCGTATGCAATTTCTCACCGTTCAATTTCATCTCCCCTTTCAAGCTATCTTTCGAAATTCGATTAGCTAAAGCATCGATCAACGTCGATTTCCCCGAACCAGACGCGCCGAGCACTGCGAGTAGCTCTCCATCACGCGCCTCCCCTGATATATCATGTAAAAGCACTTTCGTCCTCGTGACCGGCGCTTCCTCTGTCAAGCCGCTGGACATTGCCGGAAAAATGTTTTTCCGGCGAACTGTCACGCTGTATGTGAGGTTGCTAAATGACAGTACAAACGGAATAGAGTTCTGCGGCTGCATCGTCAGAACTTGGTGAACTGGAGTTTCAGTTTCGTCGCCGGTGGCATGATCTCCGACGTTGTTCAACAACTGAGCAAACGCCGGCGACGATATTTCTACCATCTGTCTCCGATCATAAAGAGGTACACAATCTCTTACCGGTGAAACATTTTGAGCTACAATTTTTGACATTTTTTTTATATATAAAATTTCTATATTTTTTTTTTTTCTTTCAAGAGTTTTCACGGTTTGAATGATAAAATGTTGTGCATGGAACAAGAAAAGAAAAAGCATAGTTATATACGTAAAAAAAATTTATCACTACTATTTAATTAAAGGAAATAAAAAATTGAACCCGTCAAATTTATATCTTGTATCTATCTTTTCGTAGTAGTGTATGTATCCATCTCTCCAAAATTCCGAATCTACGTACGTCTCTTTATGCATCAAACTAAACTTAATTCCTAGACGCAACATAATATGCATGTGTTTTTTTTGTTTCAGTATTTTAGCATTCGTATTGAAGTCTTGCATAATTTAAATTTGTGCGATATAAAAGCCATTTTTTTCTTATACAAAAAATCAAACTCAAAATTTAAATTTAAAATTTTTAATTAAGAGCGAAAAGATCGCGTATTTTAAACTTAACACTCTTTCTTTTAACATGCATGTGTTGTGGAAGTGTTAGTTTTAATTTGCCTATATTGAAATAGATCGGTTGTTAGCAAAGAAACTATTGTTTCTCACCGATCACATCTTTTATGAAATAAAAAATTAAAAAAATTACTCATCTATGACATATTTGTATCAATTCAATAAATATATAACATATATATTAATGTGACACTTATCGCATTTCGAAATTTAAATAAGTCTATTTTTGACAGTAAGGTTTTCATAGATTCTTTTAACATTAGTTGACAAATATATAAATTTGATTTCAAAAAATTTGAAGATTTCATACACAAATGTCCGGTTAAAATAGAATTGTTTAACTCTGGAAAAATGGAAAGTGTCACATAAAATTAGACAAAAAAAGTATAATTTCATTTAAATTGATATGAGTTTTTACTTTTTGATTCATATGAGCTTCACAATTGTTGGTGTGTTCTTGTAATGTTTCCATACGCTTGGGGGAATGCTTTTATTTGAGTAGGTGATTTGTGTTCTAATTAGACTTTAGACCTGTAATTTTTATATAACGTGAATCTAAATTAATTTAATCGATAAATTTTGACAGTTTAATTGATTTAAAGAGAAGTATTGGGTACATGTGATCAAAATTGTTTTCATAGCACACGTTATATATGTGATCTATGTACCAAAAGATTATCTTCTACTTTGACGTGAATCTTATTACTTTGAATTAGTGACTTCTAACTACGTGATTGGTGCAAAAAATTATATATTTGGTGCATGTTTATTATTATTTGTTTGACGTAAATTTAAATTAATATAGTTTATTAATTTTGATAGCTTATTGCATGTAGTTAGAGCCGTCAAAATGGGCTTACTCTATGGGGCAACCCAACCTAACTCTTTATTGGGTAGAGTTGGAATGAAATTTTTTAAGCCCATTTGAAATTAGGGTTTATAAGACGAACTCATATAAATATTTGGCCCTTGAGACTTGATGAGGGTGGGGCCGGGGTCGACCCATGGACCAAAACTATTTATTTAAGGATAACTTGCATCATCTCACTAGCATATAACTTGATTACGTAAATACACATTACATTGTAAAGTTACGAATCTTACCAGATTTTGGTACCTCCAAATACATGTACAAAATTATGTTAATTTGTTCTAGTTATACTATATCTTAGTAGATTCACATGTATCTAGGGTACATAGATAAATCTCGCACCCTCACTTCCCCGTCATCTCTCTGCGTATCTGATACATGTGAAAATTGAATTAGTATAACTAGAACAAATTAAGATATAAATTTAATTATTTTATTATAAATTTTTAAATGGTATCTTGGGTACCACTTCTTTGTCCTTAAAGGATGCATAATTAGGATTATACTAAAGCAACATGATTTAATTTGTTTAAACAAGTCAAACCACCCCAATTCAATTAAATGATTTAATTTGTTCAAACAAGTAAGATCACCCCAATTTAATTAATTATTACTCCATAAATTATTGTTTTTTCATGCATTATGGTTGAGTAATTAATTAAGAAAAAAGTCACCAATAAAAATATAGTGAAGTAATAAATACTTCATTCTTAACCAAAGCTACTTGGATTCAAATTTCTTTGGTTCTACACTACACATTAAAGTCTATATGAATATGTATTTTGAATAACATGTTTTGGTTGCACATTGAACACTATTTAAGATATTATCTTTTGGTGTAACAAAAAAACAACATAACAACTCATTTATGGTTGGATAGGATAATATTGACTTAAAAAGGTCATTGGGTATGTTAGGATTGACTTAAAAGTTGGTCAAATATAATTTTAAGTCATTTTTAATTTTTTAGAATGTATGATAAAATTAAAAATAACTTGAAATAAATTTAAAATGACTTTAAAAAGTTAAGAGAAAACTAAGCAAATACCCCATAAAAGTGAAATGATTACAAATTGAATGATTTCAAAGAATTATTTGGGAAATTTTCTATATTTTTTCACTCTATAAAGAAAAACTGTACAAGAGTTGCTTACTTATCCAAAGATGGGATGAAACCCAAAGATAAAATATCAGGCCTGTTGACATCCAAATTTTGATCATTTCCGATAATAATTAATTTACGAGTTTCTCAAATTCCTAACGAGTTGAAATAGTCGACTTTATAAGATTCAAACGTTTTTCAAGTTATTTTAAGGTAGCTTTAGTCGATTTTTATAGTTTTGAAGTGATATATTTTTTCTCTTATGTTTTTGTATAGTTAGGGTCCGTTTGGATGGGCTTAATAAAAGCAGCTTTAAAAAAGTACTTTTGAAAGTGCTGAAACTTATTTTTAAAATAAGCAGTTATGTGTTTGGATAAAAGTGCTGAAGTTGCTATGCCAAACGTGAAAAGGGAAAAATGGAAGAAAGAAATGTTAGGGTTATGTTGTAATTTGAAGATTGTATAAAAATATTAAGGGCAAAAAGATAAAAATGTGGTCAACTTAAAACAGCTTATAAGCTAAAAAAAAAAAAGCACCTCTACCCGAGCTTTTAACTTTTGGCTTAAAATAAGTTTTTTTTTAACTTAAAATAAGCTATTTTGAGTATTGCCAAAAAGCTAAATAAGTCAAAAATCAGCTTTTAAGTCAGTTTGACCAGCTTTTAAGCTGAGCCAAACAGGCTCTTAGTTTATTTTAGGAAATATTCGAAAATCATCTCAAAAGATTTTAATTTTATTTAACGACTTATTAAATTAGTTTTAGTAACTTGTAGTTCGAATCCTTAGTTTATAGTTAAATTTATTAGTTTATCTTGTTATGGTTTAACTAATATATTTTTCTTATATAATTCTATATATAGTTAGTTTACTCTAAATATTCGAAAATCGTCTCAAAAAAGCCTAAAACAATTCATTTTAATTCCATCAAGGGAATATTACTGCTGAAAATTCATTTCTCACCCCCCCAAAAAAGCCTAAAACAATTTATATACCATATATATACACTAGTATACAGATGGAATATACCAAAAACAGGTGCAAAAACGTGAAAATTCAGATCATAAAATACAGCATACAAAATTAGATACAATACAGGTTTCGAAAGGTTCAAAACAGGCTGGATACACGTCATATACAGCGGTATATCTTAAGTGTATATCAGATGTTTTAAAGAGAAATGGGGCCGAAGCTCATTTGAGTTCCCTGCAGAATTTTGTGAGACATGGGCCAAGGCCTAAAAGAGAAAAGCGGGAAAATGAAGGAAAATATGGGCCAACGTCCAAGTTTAACTACTTCCTCTTTCTAAATTTTTACTATATTGATTGACTAACGTTATTAAATTTTGGTTTTAATTTAATTAATTCCCAGCGCTAGCTATTTTTCGTTACTTTATATGTCCAAAAGTTAACGTGTATATATATATATATATATATATATATATATATATATATATATATATATATATATATATATATATATAATCTTTTAATTGGTCTTATGTTATTTAACATTTGAATCTATTACCTTAAGAATGAGTTCCTCTAGTTATTTCACCTTAGCAAAATGATTAGAGAAAGAAAAATAAATAGATATAATCAAATTAGATAGTAGTAAGTAAATAATAATAAAAAATAAATTTCCTTTAATTAATTAAAATTTGAAATTTTTCAAAAGGTCTTTTAGTCAAATCGTCGGTCAACCGCGAGTTAGCGGGCATTTCGAGGGTCTAACACCTTCTCGGAATGTACATGTGAAATTCGAATCCTTTTCGATTGATTTTTATCTGTTTTAAATCTTTTGAAAGAATAATTTTAAGTTTTCTTGATTTTACTAAAAAATTAAGTGGTGACTCTGTGATTTGGAAAGTCGATTTCTCTTAAATCATAAGATTAATTGATTTTTTGAAACTTAGTCATTTTTACTTTATATATATATTTTCGTAAAACAGAAATGACGACTCTGCTGGAGATTTATTAAGTTCTAACTAAAAGAATTTGACTATTTTGACTAATTGTTATTATTTAATTGTTTATATGTGCTTAAATTGCTTAAATTATAAACTGCATTGCATATCATGGCATATTACTGATGTATGTATGGTATATTAAAGTACGATTTGCAAAACCGCAGCCGAACTTTTTTATACTCACCCTTTTTCGGAATTAGTGGCAATTTATTGATTCATCATGCATCCAATGCTTGTTGCAAGTTCCAGCCCAAATTGTCTGTTTGGGTTTCCGTTTTTTTCAAAAGCCACTTCTGATAAACTAGCGTAGAGCCGAGCCAAATCTCAAATCTAGGAGCATTTGAACTAAGATGACCCAACGCCCAAGGCGTGTTGGGCCCATTAGAAGCCCACCTTGTGTCTACTTGGCCCAAATTGCCAAAAATAGACAAACATGCTTACGTATTGATTGAAGGATGTATATGTGTTTTTAAATAATTTATTGTCTGTGGGGGTGGGGGTTAACTAATCTTTGTCTGCTACTTTTGTAGGATAAATTCGACACACGAGCCTTTGAAAACAAGAATGGTTACCGTCCCTGATCCCTTCCTCAAAGTATGGTAGAGATTCATGAATAATGATGACAAGATGATAGTTCAGAAACACATAGGCTATCTTCCGTCGCTGTTAGAAATGAATGCTTGACCCGGATTAATCGGAACGATGGTGAAATTTTGGAATGCCTTGGCCAATGAACTTATTGATCGATTTGCTTACAACATGGAAATCGTTCCCGATTGATACTCCTTGGAAAAGATGAAACAAAAATCCACTGAAAGCTATAGAGAGTTCGCCTACAAGTGTAGAAAGGAAGCAGCTAAGGTAAAGCCGCCTATGTCTGAAAAAAAATAGTGGAAGTGTTTGTGCGGGTGCAAGAGCCCGAATATTATGTTGGAATCATGTTGCTCGTTAGAGTGAAATTTGCTGAGATATTCAGGATTTGTGAGATTAAAGAAGATGGTTTTAAGACAGGAAAAATAGCCCGCATTGCCGCGTCACCCGGATCGTCGGGATTATTAAAAAAGAGAGAGAATATATTGTTGCTGTCTCTTATGAGGGGAAAAAGACCCCAGAAGATCATCGTTTTCGACCTTTCCATAACTCCTACCAAGCTTACTACACGCAAGCTAGTCATCCAAACAATCTTCCTCCAGTCTACCAAAATATCCTCCAAGTTACCAAAATCCACCTCATGTTTACCAAAGTCCTCCTCCACTTTACCAAATTCCATCACTAGTCTACCAAAATGTTGCTCCCAACTGTGCCAATGTGCAGTCGAGCTATAGAGCACCCCCTCCAGTCTATCAAGTACAAGCTCCAGTATACCAAAATGCCCTCACGAACTACCAAGCTCAATCACCAAATTACCAAACAAATCCATATCTAAGAGGCCAAGCTCCCCGTATAAATACCAAAAGTTATCAACAGGTGTCTCCTCCCCAACAAGACAGTTATGATCCACCTCGACCCAGATTCGAGAAGAAGCCTCCCAAGAATTTTACTGCGCCCGCCGAAAGTCGAACAAAGTTGTACGAGCGACTGGCTGCGGCCAGATATATCCACCCAGTGGGGCCCAAACTGGTGGATACTAGTTCTAAATTCTATAAGCCTGATCAAAAGTGTGCATATCATTCCAACAGTGTTGGGCATGATACCGAGGACTGTATCAACCGCAAGCACAAGATTCAAGATCTGATCGACCAAGAGGTGGTCTCTCTTTAAGCAGCCTCGCCTAATGTCAACTCCAACCCCTTGCCGAATCGTGGAGGCGTCAATATCAGTATGATAGAGACGGACTATGAATGGTGTGTGACCAAGATGATAACTCCAGTTATTCATGACGAGTTAGAAAGGGTTGTGACCTCATTGAGTGTCAAAGAGAAGAAATAGTTCGTCATCTTGACACCACAAAAGTTGTTGCCTTGGTGCCATCAGAAACTCTCGTCAGGCCGCTCAGGGTATGACCCATTCTAGGAGGTGTTATACTCCTGAAGAGTTGGCTCTTGAAGGACAAAAGAAGGATCAGGGTAAAAGGCCGATAAGCGAAGGCGAAGCAGAGGAATTCTAGAGAAAGATGCAACAAAAAGATTATTCTGTTGCTAAGCATTTGGAGAAGACTCCAGCCCAGATTTCTGTGTGGGCCCTGATGATGAGCTCTCAATTGCATAGACAAGCCTTGATAAAGGATTTTGATGATACGTATGTGCCCGTCAGCATAAGCATCGATAATGTGGTTGCCATGATAAACCAAGTTATCTGAGGACATCGGATTAATATGGTCATAAATTGCATCTTGGTGGACGATGGATTCGGTCTGAACATTTGCCCGTTGTCGACATTAAGGCAGTAACATTTTGACTTGGGAAAGCTGGAACAAAACCAAGTCAATGTAAGAGCCTTTGATGAGGTTCAAAGAGATACTTTGGGAGCGGTGAATCTGGTCATTCAAATGGGACCGGCGGAATTCAGCGCATTAGTTTCAAGTCTTGGACATTGACACCAGCTATAACCTTCTTCTAGGAAGGCCTTTCATCTATATCGCTGGAGTTGTGCCTTCTACTCTGCATCAAATGATGAAACTTGTTTGGAAGGACGAAGAACTAGTTATTCATGGAGAAGTGAGTCACTCCGGCAGATAGGCGCCAATTATTGACGAGGTATCGCGAGGTATAGATTTTTACACGGTGGAGCTGGTAAATTCCACCGGTGAGAACTTGGCCCCACAGACTCCCATGCTTGCCTGTACAAGATGATAGTCACTGTGATGTTGCAGAATGGTTTTGAACCAAGTTTCAGATTGGGAAGAAATTCCCAAGAAATTATTGATCCTATTCTGGTCCCCATCAAAGGAGCTAGATATGGTTTGAGGTACATTCCTACAGATGATGAGACGAAGAAGAAGAATGATTAATCATTGGCTACACCAATCCCTCATCTATATCAATCATTTCCGATCCGGGAGTATGCCGAGCACGACGACCATGGGGAAGGAATTTGCAGCCTCTTCAAAGAGATCGATGCTGTTATTAAGGAAAATGTCGAGCTAACAGGATTCCCCGATGCTGATGCTTGAAACATAGGAAGCAATAAAGAAATAGGCTCAAACGCTATAGCATATATACTCTTATGTCCAAGTAAAACAGTACAAATAACTCAATTGTTACTACAAAAAACAAGTTAGAAAAATACTAGTTACATTTGTTAGTATTTCTTCATTTACCTTTTTTTGTTATTTTAGTGTTTTACTTGTTTTTGTTTTATAACGTGTTAGGTCATTGCAAATACTTCAAAAGTATCAAAGTCATTTTCTTTGTTTATTTTTGTCTAATTATTTTTCTTTCACTAATTAGTTAAAGGTCAAATATATTTCGTCAAACTTCAAAAGATAAATATTAACAAAATTTATTAATAATCATGAGACAAAAAAAAGGCAAAATACATAAATAAACATTTACATTTAATCTCAATCAACATTTAAACACTTAAACTTTGGCTATTCACATCTAAACATAGCAATTAGTATAAATTATATCAATTGAATATTTTCACTTATAAAATAATCATTTATACACCTTCAAAATTTATATATATCATTTCAGTATATCGTCAAATATCTACAGAACACAACATAGATAAATTAAAATATGCTAGTTAATTATCAGTTGAAATCAAAATCAACATGATATGTCTAGATGTACACTCTCAAAAATTAAAATACACACTCATCGAACGAGGTCAAAATTAAAAGTTTGTTTATACCGATTTCGAAACCACAAAAGAAATGAGGAAAAAACAATCTTATGTGGTCTAAGTGTAATTTACAAAAGTTTGTACTTTCATGGTGGTGGACTATGAATATGTCAACAACAAAGCACTTCGCACGCAATTCTCACACAAAATCTCAACTGTGTTAACAGCACAAACACTTTTGCACGATCTTCCTATTCACTATAAATAATAATAATCGCCGAATCGACGCCATTTTTATAACTTCATTTGATTCATCTTCCTCATCGGTGTTGTGGAAAACCCTAATTTGAAATTGGAGAAATACAAAAATGTCGTGGTTAAGATCAGCTATGAACAAAGCAGTAGAGGTTGGAAATAGCAACCTTACACGCACTGTCAGAAATTACGCCGATTCCGTTGGTCACGCAGTTGCTGAAGGAGCCAAAATTTTACAGGATCGCATTGTAAATCTCCTTACTGATTAATGTTCATTTCAGTTTTTTTTTCCTGATTTTTGAGCTTAAATTTGTGCTGGAATCAAATTTAGAAAATATAGTGCAGTTTCCTTTTTGGTTTTCTTCCCATTAATGGATACGAATTGGTGCTCTGCGGTTTAAATTGTGTAGTCTTAGCTACTAGACTGTTAAGCGGAGAAAATTTGCTGTAACAGTTGCCGAGGGCGTCAAAATTTTACGGGATCACATTGCAAATATCCTTACAAATCAATGTTCATTCATTTGTTTTTCTGCAGTTTTCCTTCCTTTTCTTTTAACCGCTTAGACTTGAACTGGTGTTTTGGTATAAATTGTTGAATCTTTAACTACTAGGCGATTTCCTTAGGGATAAATAAGGAGTGCATTTAAGTGATATCAGTAATTAATAGTTGTCCAAGTGTGGACGGGGTGAAATTTGCTGCATTTTTACAAAGCGCATTTCAGCATTTGTATAGGAGAATTAGAAGGGGAAGCTGGTGAAGAATCTGATGAGAATTGAAACGGTTTGCTGGTTGCAAGTCATTTTATTAGGAGTCGAGCAAGTAAATTTGAAGGAAATAGATTTTGTAGAAGAATGGATTGGTTTGGAGAAATGATTTGATGATTATTGAGAGGGATGGTAGAGGGCTGGGTGGTAAATTCTTCTTATAAAAGAATCAGCTTTATGATAAATTGAATTGCAGAAGAACAAGGAAAAAGGAAGAGACAGTTTGCACGAGGCTTGTCGCAGAGTTCAGCAATAGCAGAGTACAGAAACTAATAACTGAATGCAAGTATTAATATCAATCAGAGAAAATAAACAAATGCATCTAATTAAAAATTTGTTTGCTTTGATGATACATCAATTGTAAAAGAGTTAAAAAAATATTTGGCTGGAAAAAAGTAAGAAATGCTGCACGGCTATCACATATAGCACAGAGCTCAAATAGTGCTCAACTAATAAAATCTTGTGAACTGAAGGAACTATCCATTCTATGTCTAGGAACCCTTGTGATTGCACTACATTTCTTTAAGTGAAGTAAAAAAATCATTGCTAATTGGTTTGTTTACGACAGGGGAATAGGAACTTCAAAAGCTTTAAACAGACGGTGCAAAGATTGGAAGAAGCTTCTATTTCCTGCAAGGGACCAGAGAGAGTTCAGTTAATGAAAAGGTGGTTAGCTGCACTTAAAGCAATTGATAACATGTCAGAGGTTTCTGTTGAAGATAAAGAGAAGAACAATGAGCAGCAACATCCTTCCGAGGAAGTAAGAAAACAACCACTGGTGAGTAGCTTGATCTCGACTGCTGTTGCTCTGTTATCTTTCTCCTATTACCATGAAACAGGATTGAATTTGTTCCTTGTAGACACAATTTCTCTATTTTGTCTTTTAATTGCACATGAGAGAAGACGATCTGAGTAAACTAGTTTTTTTTCCCTTTAAGATTACTGTCTTATACACCATGCAGTTTGGATGCTTTTTTCACCACTCGATATTCAGATGAGGTGAAAAGATAAATGTTCTAACAGTTTGTATTCATTGATTTTCTTTGCCGTTGTTTCATCGTATTGAATTGTCTTTTGAATGTTGATCTCAGTGTCTATTATTCTCCTTCATCATGGTTCTTTTGCTGCTTTTGAGATCTTTGCTCTTTCATCCATCTCTATCTGTTGTTTTAAAATCAGTAAAGCAGCCTCTGACTTCACTTTGTCCTGTATCCTGCTGTGATGGCTATTACCTTCCTATTGAACTAACTTGTGCATAGTATCGGATTAATGCCCCTTGATTATGTATGCCTCATGCACCAACTAGATTCATATACTTAGCTGTTGCCTCTTGCAGCATCAAGACACACTATATGGAATCATCCTGTGAGTCACTGGTGAAGTAGTAAATATTTGAGTGTGGCCTCTTCATTATGTGCAAAATTTAACTTTAGAAGAAAATGCGGATCAGGGATTAGATTTTACTTTGAGCTGTGTTTTTCGTGACAAGCTTTATATGAGTTTTGCTGCTTCTAATGTGAGGATTCTTGCTACCCATTCATGAGCAGTATATGGAGTAATTTTTTGTGCCTTTTGTTAGCATTATCTACTTGTTGTGAATATAATCCTCTCAAATCATTGCTGATTTTTAGATTGGACAAGGAAGAGATAGCACAGTGATAAATACCCTCCACTTCAAATGATAAGACTGGAGAGTTTGAGTCATTGAGGGAGTAAAAGTAGGAATTGGCCACTGTAGGGCTCTTGGATAGGGGTTCTTTTGCATGAAGTTCACCATATCAGAATAAACAATCTGATTATTTAGATTGTGTCTCCCTCTTATCTTATTTTAGTTACAGGCCATTTCTTTATACTTTTGTTACTTAGACATGGAGCAAACACAATCTGGAATTTTGGTGTTCTTTTGTCTTTTGCATGCCTCTTCTTTGCTTGTTGATGCCAATGCCGTTCATCCTTCAAAAATTGCATTCACAATATTTGGTTTCATGCAGATTGACTTAACCCATATTTATAATGTTATAGGTTCTCTATTATGATTCTGAGATGGGCGGTGAGCCACTGAACTTTCGCGATGTCTTTCTCTATAGTAAAGCGTTGGAGGGCATATTGATATGTATGGTATGCTACGTTTCTAAGTCCTGCTTGCTTTCGGCAAAGAAGTTGCAGTTATTTTTGGCTTTTCCTGTAACTAATGTTCCTGTTTCACTTTGGCTCAATTTTGATCTTCATGATTGCTTTAATCATTTCAAGAAATGTTACAATTATTGTCTCATTTGAGCAAAGACACCTATGGAGTGTTTTATTTATACAATATTTTAAAAAAATGTTGTATTTGGCTGACTGCACCTCTGGAGAAAAGTTGGTGCTTTATTGTTGTCCGCCAGGTCATCTAATATCTTTTGGTCTTGGACATTTCACATGTTCTTTGCTTGTTGTGTGATCTCAAATTGCTTATCACGCATGTTCACTCTTTTCTGTGATTCAGATTCTTGAAGCGCCAAATGAAGAGGAAATCTCTCTCCTTCTTGAATTATTTGAGTGAGTTCTTTTACTATAATGTCCATGAGTATATGATTTTCATAGCATGCAATGTGATTTTGATAACATGTAATTAAGCGTTCTTCCAGTGCGTGGCATGTGGGGAGTGGGTACAGTTATTGACTGAAACTTTACTGTTTGGTCACATGCAGACTCTGTCTCACCGGGGGAAAAGCGGTTCACAGTGCAATAATCAGCAGCATCCAAGATTTGTCAAATGCTTTCTCAAACTACCAAGACGAAGTATTGGTAAGGGAACAATCTTTCCATTTTAATAAACATATGCCATAACTGATAAGGTATTGATTTTGGCGCGGCTCTCTATTCAATTCATTGACAGGTAAAACGTGAGGAGCTATTGCAGTTCGCAGAAAGTGCCATCACAGGGTTGAAATGTAATGCGGATCTCAGAAGGTATTACTTCTTATAACACCTAAAATTTTGACATCTTTTTTATATGAACCCCAGGGTTGGAGCTAATTATTTTGAAGTGGAATTTCCTTCTTGTTTTCAGAGCTTTTGGTGAATGCACTTAGTTTCCTTTTTCTTAGTCGACGAGTAACTGCATATTATCTTATGATAAGTAAGTGCATCTTATTAAGTCGAGAGACAGGAAAGCTCCTGCTAACTTAATTTATTTAGGATGGGAAGAAACAATAATACATTTAAACATGACGTTTGTCACCTTTCAAAGAAATGTATTTTTAAACATGGGCCATCTTATTTCCTTCTGATTCCTTCTATGTAAATGAAATGATAGCTGTAGAGCCTTCCAAGAGTGAAAAAAGGGATTCATATAGTATCAAAAGAAATTTCCCTTTAGTGTTAAGTTTTGGAGCCTTTCACTTTTTTTAAAAAAAAATTATGATATGGTAGGTATAGCAGAGGTAGCCAGTCCTCGAAACCTGATCTAGAAATCATTTGAGAATTTTGTGATCTTAAATTTGTTTATGATCTAATTCTTTCCTAGACATGCCATTTATGTAAAAGACAGCTCATTTCAAGGACCTTCTTATCAAGCAAAGAATTATTTTTGACCATTTTAAAACAATTATTAATGATGGTAAAATACAGGTCACATGTTTAATACTCTGCCATTTTAAAAAAAATATGCTATTGTTACGTGGGGGAGGGGATGCCACTTGTGATTTTCGAATCTTTCACTTACTTTTGAAGTTGAGGGTGCTTGCAAGTGAGCTACCACTCAACTCCTTGATATTGTGCCATCGATATCTGCTTTCAACCTAAGGTTTTTGTTTTGGTTGTAATAAATGCTTTCCACCTGCAGAATTGATGCCGAAGTCTCTACATTGAATAAACAACTTGATGAAATAAAAGCAGTAAAGGACGCAAGTGGGGATCATGAAACAATATCCAAAGAGACTGCGGCTTCAATAGAGGTGAACCAGATTGGTGCTATATTTTTTCCTTTTGGTTGCTCCATCTACTGTATTTTATTAGGCAAAATCAATCTGGCTTGGGACTAAGAAGTTGAATTTGAACATGTGATATAAGCGGTAGAATGAGAAACAATTTTAGTGGTTAAAGCTAAAGAATCGATGAATTACGCATCATGATTTAACCTTAAATTGTTAAATGAATTTTGATGAAAGTCTTATTAGATGTTGTTACACGGAAATGCAACCTCCTCTCTAGGAGGTGTGCTCTCTTGGCTAGCTGCTAGAGGGGTGATTTTGGCAGCGCAAAATCTGAGAAATGGAAGGTTGGTGTTATATGTGCAAGGAGATGGGTGAGGACATGCATCATCTTCTTATACATAGCGAACTTACCATGAGGTTATTGTGGGGGACACGGTTCAGCGGTTTAGGATTTCTTGGGCAATGCCAAAAACTGTGAAAGATTTGATGTCTTTGTTGGAGGAGCGGGAGGAGGAGACGTAGGGCATGGAACGTGGTTCCTCTTGCGATGATGTGGGTTGTTTGGACTTTGGAGAGAGAGAGAGAAATAGGAGAGCTTCTGAGTGGAAAGAGTCGAGTTTTATTCATTTGAGGAGTAGTCTATGGTCACTTATTTTCTTTTGGTGCACCCATAAAGTTCTATGTGGTGGGAGTTTGTAGAGAATCAGGTCTTTTTGTAGATCATTTACTTTTTGGTATACCCATTGTAGATGGACAGATTTTTGGCCATTATGAATGAATTACAGTTACCTGATGAAAATAATAAAAGAAGATGTTGTTACTTGAATGAAAAAACCGGAAATGGATCTGGTAAGGTGGTGCTTTACATATGTTAGTATTTACATAATTGGTTACTGCATGAGGTTCATTTTCCATTGCATCAGGAATGGACCTCTATGCTTAAAATAATTTATAAATAAGTGTATTAAACTTACCACAAACATATATTTCTCAAAACCTTGTTCTTTTATGAATTAGCTTTTTGAGATGGATGTTGCATTAGGGGCTTTCATTAATCTAGCATGATAAGAGACCAAAATGAATGAAATTTTCCTAGCACTGCATATATTAGGCCAACCTACTTGTCTTTTGTAATTAGAAGTTTATGACATAGTTGAATGACCATTGTTATTTTTCCAATAGGCACTGAAAGTAGCACTTGCTCATATTCGGGTCTGTTCCAGATTAGAAGGGCTTCTACTGAAGAAAAAATCTCTTAAATATGGGGACTCTCCGGAAGTCCATTCTCAAAAGGTATATTATCCCGTTAAGTTTGATCTGATCATGTTTATTTTCTGAAACAAAAGGCCTGATCTCCCTTTTTGGGGTGCATCATACTTCTTTTTTGCTTCATATGTTGTCTGTCAAAAACAAGATATATCATATATGTGATGTGCATTAGTGTTTTCAAGTTTCTGGAGTATTTGCCCCAAGGTGATATTTTCTGCCTGCTTATTTTTATGCCTTGGGTTGTCTGTGCCGTATGTTTTGAAATATTTCTTCTTAAATTTTCTTTTGAATATTTGATTAGTAATTTTTTTTTTCTAATTTAGTATTTATTGGCTTCGATATGTATGGACCTAGATATCTTTAAGCTCAAACTCACGATCGATTTTTTTGTAAAGCATGCCATTGTTGGTGACTTGGCGGAGTTTACCATATTTCAAATTCTTACTACGAGTTTCTGGTTTCATTGAATCTTTCCTTTTCTTTTCCTTTGGGGGATTAGTGTTCTACACTTTTTTGATGAAGAGCGTAGTGTTCTACTGAGTCTGTGCTACTCCTACAACTATATTTTGTGAAATAGCTGCTTTGCTTCTTCCCTTACTATTTGTTGGGATAGAGTATGGTGGATATCAAGATAGCTCTTTTCAGTTGTTAAATCAATCTTTTCACTTTGTTTTATGTGCCAATATGCTTGAAAGTGTAAGGTCGGCATGTCCCACTTCCTTTAGTTCTCTGAAAGCATTATTCTTCTGATAATTTGTTTTTAACTAAATTTTATCAACACAAAGACCAGTGGACCTTACAAAAAAAAGACCAGTGTAATTGATGAGGCTAGCAAATATCCATCTACACAAATACTAGGTGCTTTGCATCTTCCACAAGATTCAAGCAATATTCAACTATTTGCAGGTTGATAAGTTGAAACTCCTATCCGAATCTCTTGTTAGCTCCGCCAACAAAGCTGAAAAGGAGATCTCAGATGACAGGTTAAAACTGCACATTTCAATCTCTGTCTGTGACTTGTTTAAAGTTGACAAAGCTGCAAGTTATTTGATTAGTCACTTACAAGGCCAAGACCTTGGCCTCATATATGTTCCTTTTATAATTTTTCATCTTTTATTTACTTAATTTGTTATGATGGTGGTGTCTTGGCCAGCTTGCATGCACACTTCCCATCAGCATAGGTACCAAACAACTCTGTCCACCAAGGCTTAGGCACATGAGAAGAAATCCCCGAGTACTTTTTGCCTCCACTGGGTTGGAACCTGCGACCTCATTGTTCTCTTCCCATTCCATTGATCACTAGGCCACACCCTTGGCGCAAACTTTTTTCATCTTTTATTTGTATTGCATTGTGGTATAATTGCAGGGGTAACTCACCCTCAAGTACATAGGAGGTGAATGGAAAGTGCTTGATTCTTGAGTACAATTTAGATCCTTTATACCCCTAAAAAAAACCTTTGTATCACCATCTCTGATACATTTATAGATAAAGTGCAATGGCCTCATTTTTGTAAAATTACTTGGGTTTTCTGCTTGGGGAATTGATATCAAGTTAGCATGGTTCTGTATAAGTTTATTTAATAATTTGGAACGAACACTTTCAGTAAGCATGACTAATAACATCATTTATACTGGGGAAATATCTGCATCTTGGTTAAAACACTTATTTATGTTTCTGAGGCTGGAACCGAATTTAGAGTTTGATTATCCCCCATGTGAGTAGTTCTGTTTTTTATGCGTTTATGATGGAAACTCACCTTAGAAAGGCTTGAAAGAAGAGTTTTTGCTTTTTGAGAAGTTTTCATCCAATATCTTGCTAGATTATTCTTTTTAAAACATATCTTACTAAATTACTATGCCTCTTTCCCCCAAAAAAAATGTTTGGCTCAGAGAAGCAGGACCTACCCGTGTTGAGAAAAGCATTGAAATTATTGGGCTTGTCATAAACCACAGAAGCTGGATCTACCAGTGTAGCATGAATATTAAGTTGTTAATAAGACAGCTGGGCTGGCTACTTGTACTTGGACCTGATGAATCTGATTTGTTGGTCCTTGTGCAAAGGATGTTGGACAATTGAAACTGCTTCTCTTTAAATATAAGTTTTGTTTTCTGTGGCGATTCAAAGTATCTTAATTGAGTTGGTTTTATATAATTACTCTGTGTTTATTTGTAGGGATTATCAGCATGAAATATCTGATGGTTTCATATCAGTTATATTGTAACACCTTATTCCTTTTATACAATGATGACTCGTATCAAGTGTTTTATGCGCTTCTTATTGAAAAATTGCTAAATGTGTATCAACATATCTAATCTTTCTATTGCCACTTCTAACTGTGGCAGAATTCAGAAAGAGGAGGCACTAAAATTTCGTGTTGCCAAGACCAGTGAAGTGGGTGAAATAGAAAAGGTAATGCACTTATAGGACATTACATTGTTGTTGGAATGCTTCATATGTTCCAAATGTAGTTACATAAAAGACATGGGTTTTCCATGCACTTGTTAAAATTTCCTGATGTGGCTGCTTTTGATTTGTAGTTATACACTTATACTTTTAGTTTAAATAAATAAAGAATTTCGAATAAGAGAATAACAAGATGAAATACCCTTTTACACTGTCTACCTGTGCTTTATTCTTCTTTAACATTGTTTTTTGTAATATTTCCTTGTCTTTGCCGCATTAACCTTGACAAGTTAGTGAAACCAGTTTGATTTTCTGCCTGGACTAAAAATTTTGAGGTTATGGCTCCTTTGCTTGTGTTTTCAGGAATTAGCAGCTGAGATCTCAGCTCTTGAGAAACAAAGGAATGAAATTGAAGCTCAACTGAAGCAGGTAAGCAGTTGGTGGAAGTCATCTCCCATACCTTGTTTTCAAGTATTTTAATCATTTCCATATAAAAATAGAACGAAGCCCCTCCTTCACACAGTTTACAACTACACATACAAGTTGGACGTTTAAGATGTGTTCTCGGAACATATGTGCCTACCTTTAAAATCTCTTTTTGTCATATGAACTTCAAGTTCTATCTTGACTCGACGGTCTATTTGGAAACAACATCTCTATCCAAACAAGGTGGGGTAAGACTGCATACACACCACCCTCCTTAGACCCCACTTGTTGGATTTCATTGGATATGCTTTTCTTGGCCTTCAAGTTGTGTAAAATTTCATGCTTGTATTTTAAAGGAGAATGCTAGGCACTATATTTAAGTTAGATTGATGAAGGCCAGAGACAGATCTACAGGTTTAATATGTTAGATGAAGACAAGGTGTTATGATACCTTTGCCTCTCCCTAATTCTGCAATAATATTTCATGCTATGCCATTGAGCTAATCAAAGAAAAAAAAAATGCATACAAGTATGATTACATCAATTGCCTTAATGATATGGAGCGGCATGACTGAGAGACAAGGTCTCTACAAGAAAAATTATCATCTGAGAAAAGCTTCTAACCTTTTGGAACTCAGAAAATATTAACGAAGTAAGGTTCCTTCCTTTTTTTAAGCTTTACTGTTTTCTTTAGGGTACACTGAGAATCTTCAATGCCAAACTGATTTTGATTTGAACCCCTTCATTTTATTAAGCAATTTTATACTAAGATATTATTTCAGGGTGAAGCATTAACTATGTTTTTATTATAATCTGCTTTATAAAGCATCCTTCTCTATCTCTCTTTGGAACAAAGGATAATAGAAGATAATGATGACATTTCACATTTTGCTCTCTTCTAAGTGTTTCCAGCATAGTAGGCATATGTTTTAGTTAGTTTAAGAAGAGAAAAACTTTTAGTTTTCTTGCTCTGAAAATGGTGGTGGTAAATACTAAGTACTCACTGGATGTGTAGGTTCTGGTGGCATAACCTAAATGTTAATGTAATGGGGATGTGGATAAGTGAAATACATAGTTTTTGAGGTTAAATCTTAATGCATTCTTCACTCAACTTTACTACCCAACAACTTACATGATTATTGACTTGCACTACCTGTTTCCGCACAATTTTTCCATTATCTCTCAGTTATACCTGTCAAATTGAGATAGTAAAGAAGGTATCCATGATAAGTCTTTACCAACTGAATAGAGTTTGGAATAGTTCTAATTTTTTCCATTTAAATTGTGCTAATTTGCCATGTCACTGTCCTGACTAAACTGGGTTCTTTTAGGTCAATATCTCCTTGGCAGCAGCTAGTGCACGCCTTCATAATGCCCGAGAAGAGAGGGACCAATTCTATGACGCTAATGATCAGATTGTTGCTCATTTAAAAACTAGAGTATGTTTTTTTTTTTTTTTTTACAATCAATTCTTCTTTTGCTTAGCTTCTTCTACCTCCAGTTCCAAAGTTGTATCCGATATGGATCTCTATTCTTCTCCTTTACATTTTCCATGAGTTTTCTACATTGTCGTAGGAAGGCGTGCTATCTAAGACCATTGGCTCATGTAGAGTGGAAGAACACGTCGTTAGTTCATGGATCAAATTTTTGGAGGATGCTTGGGTTCTTCAGTCTTCCTATACAGAGACCAAAGACAAGGAGGCCAAGTATGTTACAGGATTTACCACATGATCATTCTTCCAAAATTTCAGAAAAGAACCTTTTTACTTCACCTAATATTATAGTTTGTCTAAATGGCGACACTTGGAACTTGGTAGTTTTTCTTTTTGGTAATTGTTGCTGTCTTGTGTTCTTCTAGAGTTGAATTGGAAAAGCATGAGGATTATTTTGTGAACTTGGTCTTGCAACTTCTCTCTGCTTACGAGGTACTTGTTTGAGAAAGTATTTTATGTCGTCCTTTTTTCTGAAAAAATATTTTGAGTAACTCTTTATCTAATATGTGTTGCTTGCACAGAAAGAGTTGAGGCCTTCAATTGACCGTATTAGTAAATATGTGGAAAATTTGAAGAGTTTAGGTGAAGGGTAAGGCCTTTGGATTCATAAGCCTGCACATTTTTCTGCTCACGTTCTTAATTGTCTATTTTGTTTTCATATAGCAGCTCAGCAAAAGAAGCTGGTCTGTCTTCAGGTGAAACAAAAGCATTGAGCCCTAGGAAAAGTCTGGAGTTGGAGTACCTGGACTATGAAGCCAAGGTAAAAATTGACCGCTCAAAACTAATCTGATGAACATCATGAAATTGGTATTCCTTTTGAGTTACGAGCTTTAATGTGCCTCCACTCTTTCTGTCCAAGAACTAAACTTAGTGGAGGTCTTGCTCCTTAGTTTGTGATTAGTGTTGAATATTATAACAAGTGTCTTTCTAGTTTCGAGCAGCTAGACTTTATACTTAATTGATATTTTATGTTTGTGGTACCATCCTAATTTCTAAGGCTTGAAGCTGGTGATCTTCACCTTCCCCTCGTTTATGATTTGGAAACCTTCTTTATCCTTCCAAATAACACTTAATCCTTTCTGCTTCTATGTTTCAATATCGAACTATGTAACGTTGAAAAGAACCCAGTACAGAGGCCAGTTGTTTGGTTTGGTCTCCCCTTTTACTTTCTTCCAACTGTCTTGCAATATCAAGCGTGATTCCTAAGGTATATGTCTCATGGTAGTGCAGATTATAACCACCTTTAGTGTAGTCGACAACATGATGGAGCAGTTCTATGCTCAACACGGGAAAGTATCCAGGTTTGCTTGATGCTTTTACTGTTTCCGATAGCTTTTATTGGATACCAAGCTCCATCAAGTGATATATATACCTGTTTTCTTTTCACTCAGGAAAGATGATCCAAAGATTAAAGGGCTGTTTGAGAACATTGAAAAATTACGAGAAGAATTTGAATCTATTGAGAGACCGGAACTGGAAATGGAGATCCCGGATGCCCCCACCCAAGAGGGAGATGCTTCATCTCATAATATTCCTGATGAAAATAAATCAGATCCCGCAAGGAAGGCAACAGAAGCCCCTGAAACTGGGACGAATGATGAAAACAAACCACCTTCTACCAAAGCAGAGAATGTGTCTAACGCTGCACCCAATAAAGTGCCGGAAAATGTATCAAGTCCTGCGAGGAAGACAATGGAAGCCCCTGCAGCTGGCGCAAAGGAGGAAAAGAAACCAGCTGCTACGAGTGCTGAGCAAATGTATGAAGCAGAGTTGGCGAAATTGGAATCCGAGTCTGGAAAGATTAACCAGGATTTCACTGCAGAAGAGATTGGTGGCTGGGAATTTGATGAACTGGAAAATGAATTAAATTCTGGGACTCGCACAATCCTTGAAAAAAGATAGAAATACCTAATGATAAAACTTAAGAAATCTTCTATCCATGTCTAATAATGTTTGGATGTAGTTTCATGTATTTATTGTGTGTAAATTCGCGAACTTGCGGAACTGCATTTCATATCAGAATCATGTAGAAACTTTGCTAGGATGATTATATCCAAATTTGTAGTCGACTAGACCCGGTAAGCCAGAAAATATTAACTCACAGGTTAATTTTATTTGCGTTATTCTTAGATTTTACGTTATCAGTCTCCTATTTGATGACTTTATCTAAAAATTATTATTCTGTCTGCATTTTTCCTTATTTCTTTTTTCTTTTAATCTGGTGTGTTATTTTATGCCGTTTAGTAAGCAAGCATATTTTGCTGCATCATATTATACAGAAAATGATGAGTAGGAGTAAATATCGAGGGTCTATCAGAAATAACCTCTCTACACCACAAAGACAGGGTAAAGTTTGTGTATACTTTATCCTTGATACTTTTTTGGATATGTTGTTGTAGTTGATTTGGGATGAGTCATTTGGTAAGGAGACAATGCACCTTGTAGAAGTGGTAACTAGGAGTTTTCACCCTGGAAGGATGTGGTGGTGTAGTAGATGGGGTTTCTCGTCTCTTAACTAGAGATCTCAGTTTCAAGTCTTGGATAAGAAAAATTATTGGTAAAACGATTATATTCGTATTGTAGTTTGATTATATTCGCATTTGCGTTGTAGGTGTATTCTAAAGGCACCACTCCTGACATGATTTTTTTCATATGCAGGGTTCAAACTCGAAAGTTCGGATTAAAACCACCCCAACGCAACCATGTTGATAGCCAAGTATTTAAGGTAAGTAGTCTTGAACTTTCAACCATTATTATATGTATCCTATTAATGAGACCTTTCTTTAAAGTTGTTTAATTATGTTAGTTGTGCTAGTATCGGATAGCACATCCAAATTATTGAAGACAAAGTTTGAACTTTAATACTTAGATATTATTTACCAATAAAAAATATATTCTTAACTTCCTTAAATAATAATTATATTTAATCAATTATGACGAGTGATATTAATAATCTAGCAAATAAGGTAGATTACCATTATAATAGGTTTAAGTACATATTATTGTACTCTTGTAGGTCATACTTAACCTTAATAAGTAAACAAATCTATACTATCTGCAATATACTTATCAGGAATTGGGATATGATATGAAAAAAGTAATATTTTAAGTTGAATTTGATGTTCTATTTGGTAAATCAAATGCACCCTAAAGTTGTCCGAATAAGTCGAATATATACTTCAACTAATTAGGCGATCTGCTATCTTTAACTAATTGTGCCTCTATTTTTTATTCTTTAAAAAGAGATTTTACGGGAAAAAAATAGGTCTCCACAATTCTTAAAACCTGTTTTTCAAATTCTATATTTCAAATTTGAAGTTAAAATAATGGACCGATTTTGGTATACACATGTTTATTTGAAATAATATGTATTTGAGGATCATCAATATATCATTAATGAGTTGGTTAAATTTCAACTCCAAAAATTTAAGTGTAAGGAGATGAGCTAGTTATTTCATTGTCTCAGACATATAGGGTATACTTTTAACTCTTGTATAGGAATAAAAGACAACATTAGGTGGGGGTCTGGAAATTATAAATTAGGATATTTAATACCATCAACATTTTTAAGTTAAAAATAAATTTTTGCCATTTAATTTCTTGTTTTAAAATTTTCAAAAAAAAAGAAAGAAAGTGTCATTTAACTTAATTACTTTATAAATTATCTAATGAGTTCGGAACCTAAAGAAGCCATAAAAATATAAAAGTGACCAAAATAAGTCACTATTTTAGTATGTAACTAAAAGAAGTTTAGTGGAAGAAATAGTTTCACTTTATCTAATTTTCTAAACGTTTTTCGTTAGTGTCATAATGTGTATTTTAATATATAACGAAATTTTTTCTTCTACTTTATAAAGTGGAACTTTTTCTTACACTTTATAAAGTGGAAGAAAATCTTACACTTTATAAGAGGAATATTCTTCACGTTTTGAAGAAGTTTTTTCAGTGTTGTCATACAATTATATGATTTGACATATCATAAAAACGAAAAAAAAAAGTTACATTATGTATTTTTATTTTTTTATTCTGAAAAATCTTTCAATCTCTATTTAAGGACGTTTAAACATAGTTGATCTCACCTACAACATAAAGTCTTCTATTTTTCTTCATTTCAATCTCAAAAAGAAAATGTCTTCTACACCTAAAGTTGAAGTTTCAATTTATTGGGATGACGAAATTATACATGACGAAAATACCATTTATTATAATTGTCCTCCCAAACACAATACTAAATATCCAATTGATTTTTTACAAGACATACCGTTTAAAGTTCCAATTGTAAGCAAAAGTACTACTTTATAAGGTGGAAAAAAAGTTACACTTTATAAAATGTAAGAAAAAATTTCATTTTATATTAAAATACACATTATAACATTAACGAAAAACTTTTAAAAAATTATATAAAATGAAATTTTTTTCCCCACTAAACTTATTCTAGTTACATACTAAAATAGTGACTTATTTTAATTACTTTTACATTTTTATAGCTTATTTAGATTCTGAACTCTTATTTAATTATATAAATAGGTGTTATATTGTTATATATATGATTTAAAGCTTCTCAAAGTTAAAAAAGATTTTTGACCACTAGAATTGAATGAGGGAAGAGAATATGTATATAATTCTATTCACTGACCTCCAATTGTGTTCATAAAGAGAAATGAGACATCCAATTTGCACTTAGGTCCACCTAAGTACACAATTACTCTCTCCGTCTCAAAATAAATATCATTTTAATTTATTTTATGATAATTAAAAAAATTAGAAAATATAACTTATTAAGTAATCCTTTATTTGTTAGGCTTTTTCTTGAGAATTGAACACTATTAAGAATAGTTAATTAATACAATAATATATATATAAAGAGATGAAAAACAATCTATAGGCACACAATAGTACTTAACCATTATGACATTTGAAACTACTAGTTGCAAAAGTTCTACAACCATATAAATCTTATGACTATAAAAAAAATTAAAAAAATAATTGGTTCTTTATTAAACGTTTAGCTCGGTCAAATAAATTCACATAAATTGAAACTTAAAGCCACTATATATAATCTATATAATCCTCCTCTCTTTATAAATGATTCTCAAAGCTCAACTACACTTCTTACTATATACCACCCCCTCCCCTCATAGAGTGAGTGAGAAAGAATAATACAATGGAAGATGCACAAATATGTAGTCATTCAATATGTGACAACAACAACAACAATGGAGAAGAAGATTACATAGAATTAGAGGTAATTGGCTCATCAAATTCCTCCATTTCTTTATTCCATTTCAAGAAAATTTCTCCATTACCTCAACATGAAGTAGCTAGATCATCAGAATTTGAATTCCAAATGTTGTCAAACTTTATTGATAGAAACACAACAGCTGATGAACTTTTCTATAATGGTAAACTTCTCCCTCTTGATCATATCCCTCTTCACAATAATCCAATTACCAACAAATTTCTTCATGTTGGCAAAAATATTGTTGATTTTGAACAATCTTTTAGCACCCCTTATTTACAATCTTGCAATCTTAGTCAAGAAAACTACTTCTTTAACTACTCAACAAATCATGAAAGTTCAAAAAATTCAAGATTTCTTCATGTTAACAAAAAAAATGATGATTTTCAACAATCTTTTAGCACCCCTTTTTGTCAATTTTGTCATGTTAGTAGAAAACTCAATCAAGAGGATTACTCAACAAAAGATGAAAGTTCAAAAACATCAAACTTTCTTCATGTTGCCAAAGAAGTTGATTTTCTTGAACAATCTTTCAGCACCCCTTGTTGTCAATCTTGTCATATTAGTACAAATCTCAATCAAGAAGATCACTCAACAAAAGATGGAAGTTCAAAAACATCAAAATTTCTTCATGTTGCCAAAAAAATTGATGATTTTGATCAATCTTTAGATACCCCTTTTTGTCAATCTTGTCATATTAGAAGAGTACTCATGAATGAAGAAGAGTACTACTCAACAAATGATGAAAGTTCAAAACTTTTTCATGTTAGCAAAAGTTTTAATGATTTTGATCAATCTTTAAACACCCCTTTTTGTCAATCTTGTCATGTTAGTAGAAAACTCAACAATCAAGAAGACTACTCCTCCTACTCAACAGATGATGATCAAAGTAGTTCAAAAACATCAAAAATTCTTCATGTTAGCAAAAGTTTTGATGATTCCAAACAATCTTTTAGCACCCCTTTTTTCCAATCTTGTCATGTTAGTGGTGAACTCAACAATCAAGAAGACTACTTTTTTGGCTACTCAACAGATTGTGAAATTAGTTCAAGAAAGTACTCAAAATGGCCAAAAGTGTCATTAACAAGAAAGCTAAGGCTTATCAAACAACTATCATTTGATCATTCAAAAATCAAGTGTTTGATCAACAATAGTGTCAAATTAGTAGCCAAGAAAGATTTTTTTGGGAAAATTCATCATAAGAAGTCATCATTCTCTGGAGCTATCAAGAAGTTGTTAACAAAAAAAACTTGTTCTTCAAAGAATTCAACACATGGAAATAATATTCAAGAAATGCATTTGTTAGTGAGAAACAAAGATCATAATGTGTATACAGAAGTTGATCCAATTCAAGCTGCTATTGCTCATTGTAAAAATTCTCATCAAGTACAAAAGAAGTTTAATTCAAGAAAGAGTAATGTAAGTGATACTATTGTACTTGGAAGGTCATTATCAACATCAAGAATTATCTTTGAAGAACAAGAAAGAATAGACCTATGCAGGGGTTAGAAGTCTTTTTTTTTTAAGGGTATGTTTAAAGTATCTCAATTTTTTCAAGTTTGTTCCTAAATTATCAGTTGTGTGAGTTTTCTATATACCTCAAATTATCACCAATGATTTTATCAAAACACGTCTCAACTATCAATTGTTTCTTTTTTCTTTTTTTGCTATCTAAAAAATGGTGATATTTCAGGTAGGGAAAAGAAACAACTGATAATATAAGTGTGTTGAATTTTGATAAGTAGTTGGTGATATTTCAGATAGGAAATTTGTAGTCTTGTTAATCAAAAAAATGAAATACTTGAACATTGTATTTTCTTTCAAACTTGTCTTGAACCGTGAGTCTGAGAGTCTATTGATAATAACTTTTCTATCTCACAAGTATGAGTAAGTATGTGTATACTCTTTCCTTTTTCTGCATGTGTTCTACTATTTGTTGCTTCTCTTATTTTGTAAAATCACTTTCTTTTGTCTGATTTTTCTAAAACGTTAATTGTGAAATTATGTTGAATATGTTATTATTAATATGATTTTGGTCTGAAATTAATTCTAGTTCGGGGAATTCGATATCAAAAAAAACATTATTTTGACACAATATATGAAAATGAATCTTCTCTAAAAACCTACATCAAAATAGACATTTTGCCCAAAATGAACGAACTATCTCTTACACCATTAATGTTTGCCTTCTCCAAATGTAAAAATAAAATAAAATAAAAATTAGAATTTCCCCCATTTTTGGATGAACAACAATTCATAAAAAAGGGACAAACTTTAAAGAAAAAATTATTTATAGCTTTTCATTTTTTTTATTATTATATTCACGTAATAGATATTTTCTATCTTTATGAGATAGAAAATTATTTCTAATAAATTTACGACACAACAACGCATTACTAAAACAAGTTAAAAAGGAAGAAAACAACTACTAAAACACTATATATGTTTTGATAAAAGAATAATCTATTTTACTAGCTAGTTGAATAGTTAAATGAACACTTAATACATAAACAAGCGATTTAACTTAATTTTAATTAATATTTATATAGTTTAATTTTTGAGTATGCATAAATAAATAAATAAATAAATAAATACCTAAATGAAATCATTAAAGATACACAATAAAATGTTATATCTACTTTCTGAGACCATTTATGATTATAATAAATCAACAAATAGGAAATAATTAAGAGGAATTTAATGAATAACTGTATGCTCAAAATTAAATTAAATTATCTCTGCACCTTCTAAATTAATGTAAAAAATTTAATAAGTCACGTGAATCAAGGATGCTCAAATAAATATTATTTTTGGAAAAATCAAAATACATGTTTTTTGGGTATAAATATATGTTTGTTTACTATAAAAAATATTATTTTTCTTTATAAAATATTCGTTTGAAAAATAAGTGATGGAATAGAGAAGAGAGTATGAAACTGAGAGAAAAGATGAGTAGGGGTGGAATCGTAGATGGTTAAGTCAGTGACGAAGTCAAAAATTTTACGATTTTTTTTTTAAATTACACAATAAAACTTCTTTTTAAAAAGAAAAAAAATATTATTAATGAAATTCAAACACACGAGTTCGAGGTGTTTGAAACTGTTAGGATACAACAAATTGTGTATATTACTTAAAGATAGATATGCTATATTAGTAAAAGAAGATAAAAGATGTACGAGAGAAGGTAAAAAGAATGATCATATTTTCTTTTTAGTCTGTTGCAAAAATAATGATCCTTTTTTTTTTTTTGATAATATTTTAACTTTAAATTTTCACATGACATGTTTAAAATCACAAGATTAAAGGACATTTTAGTACTTTTGACATAACTTGAATTTAAGAATATAAAATTAAAAAATTTTATTTCTTTTTTTAAACTCCGTTCCAAATTAAACTAGATCATTTTCTTTAAAAACGGATGAAGTAACGTATAACTATTATTAAAAAAATCATTCACTTGTATTAAACTAGATTTGATAAAATATTTAAAAATTATTTTTTCAAGAATCTGAGAAAAGAAAATCATAAACCTCGATATTATCGGTGCGAGAGACAATTCATACATTTTTAGGCAAAGTATTCATTATTTTATTTGTATTTTTACACAAAATCCCTTTTAATATGTTGTATTAAAAAAAATCCATTTTAAAATCGAATTCTTTTTTAGTCGCAAAATATGATCCTACACTGAAAAAGGGAAAGTACATACATATTCTCTTACTAGTAATATTAATATTAATGTTAATATTTTATTTTTCCATCTTTAATAATTTTTATTTTGAAAATAATTTTGAATCTATTATATAATCTCTTATTTATAAAAAATTATTGATATATGTTATTTTTATATTTTGTTGATGCAAATTTAGATAAAGTTTGTTATTACCTTTTTTTTTTTTTTTAAGATTTCCAATATAGAAGCTTTAACTAAACTACAATATAAATATAGTTGAATTGATTCCTCCGGTTCAATTTCACCGGCCGGCGGGTAAAGTTTACCGGTTCAGCCCCTGAAACCCTAGAAGCTCAGTAAATTGCTGATCATGGCGGCGTTGCCATATGCTGATGTCGATTCGAGCTTAAAAGCTCTAGCCGGTCGAGCCGAAGGATTTGGCAGATTTGCAATCGGCGGTCTAAATGGTCCGGTCTATTCCGTCACAACATTGGCCGGTTTGTTCCTCTTCCTCCTGCTCCTTCCATTGTTTCATTTCCTTATTGATTGAATTTGTATCGTATAATATTGTGTTTTGGGGATTATTGCAAAAGTGGAGTGTATTTGTAACGGCACAGTTCGCTAGTGATATTTTCCGTTTTCGCCTAGGCTAACATGGCTTTTAAAAGGCATCACTAGTGTGTAAGTATTGCTGACTTATACATCCAACATATTTACTCTGTTGTATTTTGTTGACGTGAGACTTGTTATCTTATATTGAGAGTTTGTTTTCGATAGAAGCTTGCAGGGAAGTAAGAGAGTAAGAGATTCAACTAAACATTAATGCACAAAACAAGTGTAGCAATAGATATTAATACACAACGGAGAGAGAAAAACAACGGGATATTTAAATCATATTACTTATAGTATGAGAAAGCTTGACTATCTACTAACCTTCTATTATAATACTTGACCATTACGCTTTCCTATCTAGGGTCGTGTCCTCAGTCAGTTGAAATTGTGTTATAGCTTGTCTAATCTTCCCCTCCCGTTCTTTTTGACCTACCTAACCTTTCGTAACTTCTGCTATAGATATTCTCTCACACCTCCTCATAGGCGCATTATCTTACCTTCTCTTCATATGTACGATCGATCTAAGCTTTGCTTCCCTCATCTTATCAGCGATGGAGGTCATTCTGAACTTATCCCATGTAACTTCGTTCTTAATCATATCTCTCCTAGTATGCACACACATTCATCTAAAAATGTGATTTTTGAAGAAAAAAAGAAGTACTAGTATTTAAAGTTCACATGAATAAGTGTATTTGGATATTGGTGTTGCATTTGGACATGCATTTAAGTTGAGCACTTGAGACTGGGAAGTATAGTTCACTTGAAAATTATAACTGCGTTTTTAAAATTTGGTGAAATGTCTAAAACGTATTTTCTTGAAAAGGGAAAAAAATTATGGACAAATGGGTCCTAATGTATATATAGATACATATAGAAGAAACCTTTTTTTGGTGATGCAGCCTCAAGGGTTCTGGTGTTCAAATGTGCTTGAAATTGAACAGCTTATCAAAATCAAAAGATATGATTAGCACCTAAAGAAGCATATATTGTATTGTTATTGTTATAGTTATAGTTATGGTAGTGTTCTGTATTTGGATTTAATGAAGTCTGTTTTTATATATATGGATTATCTAAACAATTTTACAATGTGCTCCAAAAGAGTTAATGTTCTAGAAAAGGTTAAAGAAGTTGGATTGAAATTGTTCACTTCAGATAATTTTCCGCATGAATTTGTATAGGAACTATTATTCCACAAATCGCTCATCGTTCGTTTCAGTTGAGGGTCTATCGGAAACAACTTCCCTATCTGTTCAAGGTAGGGATAAAGTATGCGTACACTCCGCCTAGACCCACTTGTGGGATTACACTGGATTCTTTGTTGTTGTTGATTGTAGATTAACTTCGCTAGAATGTAGAAAATGTCATCTGAATAATAGGTAGTTCTTCCTCATCAGAAAAAGTTAATGGTGAGAACAGATCGGTTTGGGTAATTTTACCCTCTGCACTCCTCTCGAACTGAAGTAGTTGGGCAGTCCAGCGAGAAACCAATTACCAAAAGCCTTGTACAGTATCCAGTTTGGTTGCAATAGGGGTGGTTCATTTCTGTATGTCTCTGCCTAACAAAGAAGTACGAATCGTATTTTACATTCTATCTTATAGTATGTTGTTTTTCTATTCACTTCTTGTTTCTCCGAAGAAAGAAAAGATGACTTTAATTTAGTGGACGTAGAACTTAGTAATCTTAATAAAGAAGAAACAAAAATTAGAACTTAAATGCGTTGGTGTTTATTTTGCATAAACATGGCCTGCTGTAAAGAACTTAATTTGGGCTTCCAAAGGATTGAGGCATGTCAGTTTGAAGTTAAAACGTCGCGTGTTACTGATCTTAGTGTAGCACATAGCTACCGATTTCCAGCATGTTGCTAAACACCATACACTTTCTTCTTTGTAGATGATGGTCCGGGATCACTCCGTGATGGATGCCGTAAGAAAGAACCACTATGGATTGTTTTTGAAGTTTCAGGCACCATTCCTCTCACGTCTTACCTACGTGTGTCATCCCATAAAACTATTGATGGTCGTGGACAAAGGATAAAACTCACTGGCAAAGGCTTACAACTGAAGGATTGTGAGCACATAATCGTATGCAATTTGGAGTTTGAAGGTGGCAGAGGTCATGATGTTGACGGCATTCAGATAAAACCAAATTCTAGGCACATTTGGATAGACCGCTGTTCTCTTCGTGATTATGATGATGGGCTAATCGATATTACCAGACAAAGCACAGATATAACTATTTCTAGGTACTGGATGGTTGTATCTCAGATTCTGTATATGGGTACTTTTATAGCATACTAATGATTCTCATGAATTTCTGCAGATGTTATTTTGCTCAGCATGATAAGACAATGCTTATTGGAGCAGACCCGTCTCATGTTGGTGATAGATGTATCAGAGTGACCATCCACCATTGCTTTTTCGATGGGACGAGGCAGAGGCAACCTCGTGTTAGATTTGGTAAAGTTCATCTGTACAACAATTACACTAGAAATTGGGGTATATATGCTATTTGTGCTAGCGTAGAATCACAGGTAAATTTCTTTTTCCTCGATGTAGTTTGATGCATCATGCATGTTGATAATGTATAACCAAGTATATTGTGTTTGTTACTGTTTATTCCAGATATATTCTCAATGCAACATATATGAAGCTTCACAGAAGAAAAAAGCTTTCGAATACTACACAGAGAAGGTAATGCAATGCCTTTTTAATTTGCACAGCATCACTATATTTGGTTTTTTTTTTTCCAGATAGTTTTCTTAGGCCGCCCATTTGGTCATGCGATATGAAATCATGAGATGAAGTTGAAGTTTTGTTTGGACATGTGATTTGAACGTCTTATATTGTATGTTTTCTCATAAACATAAAACTTATAAGTCGTAAAACTATTAAAATTGTCTCAATTATTATACAATCTTACTAAATAAGCAAAAGTTTATAAAATCCAAATAACACACTATCACAAAAATATTCTTGAAGAATATAATATTTATTGATCAAGGTTTAATTCAATAAAAAAAATTAAACATATATAAGTTGTGGTGTACTAGTCTTTACTACAGTCCTCTCACATTGAACTTGCATTTCTCGTTCATATGAGTGAGAAGACGAACCAATATTGTTACTTTGAGCCATTTTTTGGTCAATTTGGTTGGTGAATAAATTTGATTAAAAATAATGAATTTGGTGAATATAAATCGAAAGTAGTAATCGATTTGAAGCAATAATAAATTCTACGTTAGTGAAAATAATCATTATAAGAGATGTAAATGGTTTAGAAAATAATGATAGGGATCATAAATTTTATTTACATATGAAATAAATGGTTAATAGACATAAACATTGGTTGTTTTTACAAAATATAAACTTATGAGTCAACTTTTTGTATTCAAAAAGTCCCAAATCTGATTTTTTGAAAAATTTGGGATTGCATCTCATGATATGAAATTATGAAATGAAATGAGTGAAATCGCATGTCCAAATACTGGTTTCATCTCATGATTGCATGTCTAGCCTACTCAGTGATTTTGCAACACTAGTTGATACAAGATTCACTTATACTGATACATCGGAAGTAGATTTTTCTTACTATTTTCCTTTCTAATAGTTTTCTAGTTGTTCAATAAGTATATCTGCCTGTGAGTACTTCAGGAACTTACACTTTATTGTTAGAGCCTGTAGCATGCTCAAGATTCGATACTTTAACTTAGCGTCTGGAAAATCTTTATGTCCAAGCCGAGTAAGGCAAGTACACTCAATATACCAGTTCTAGTCCTTGGAGGAGTTTAATTGACTTCTGGGTAGAGAAGGAAGATATTTTATTAGGGAAAGTAACACCCGAGGTCATGAAAGAATCATCATATAACCCCGGAAGATAGTTTGTTACGAGTTGTACTAACAAAAATAAACTTGTCTGAAACTACCTTATACGTAGCATGTCTAAAACTACCTTATACGTAGCATGGATCAGATTACTAATGTGAGGTGGATCCAAAGAAGGGTGGTTCTAGTTATAATCCTGAAACATCATGTATATATTTCTTCCCACGTGTTCTAGCCTTGGTGGTGTGGATAGTAGGAGGTGGCCCGGACACCACGGGTATAAAAAAAATTACATATTTTTCACTCAACGTGCTTGAGATGTTGGAGTGTTGGGGTTTCTAATGTGTCCAATATAAAATATTGGTGTTTGTCTCTTACTGTTAATTCTGTTTCTCTTAACAACTTATTTGCCTCCCTATCTTTCACTTGGTAGGGGTAAGGCTACGCACACATCGCCTGCCCTAGACTCCACCACGATTACATTGGGTATGTTGTTGTGTCATTATTACGAAGGGTCTTTATGTATTCGTTTTGTGCTCATCTTTTTTGGTTATTTTAGGCAGCAGATAAGGAGGAAGCAAGAAGTGGTTTAATAAGATCAGAAGGGGACTTGTTTCTGAATGGAGCTCAAGGGAGTTTGTTAACTGGTGTTGGTGGAGACTGTTTTTTTCATCCAAGTGAATTTTACCCTGTCTGGACACTGGAACCAGCCTCAGACTCTCTCAAAGGTATTCTCCACATTTCCACTGGTTGGCAATCTGTTCCCCGTCCACAGGAAGAGTGTACTCGTCTACTCAAACCCGCACGCTAGTTTCCTCCCGAGACAGATCTAGTGCTCGTTACGGCTTTATCTGAACCTAGTAACTTTGGCTCAAACCTTGTATGTATTTAAACAGTTCACTAAATAAGTAGAAATTATATTATATCTTGAGACCCAGTATATCAAAATAGGTTTTGGATAAATTTCCAATCTCAATCCCGTTCAAATCTTGGATCTACCTCGGGTTTTCTTCTACAGACTGGCTCAATGTTCAAATCTTGGATCTACCTCAGGTTTTCTTCTACCAACTGGCTCAATGTTCAAATCTTGGATCTACCTGGGTAGATAGAGGAAGGGAGATTTATTGAATGCTTTCGGGCATTTATTGAGTTAGCAAGTTATTATTTTTGTAAGAATCGCTCTTTGATATAATAAAACTTCAAAGTTCAAACCAAATAATCTCTGTGCTTAATGTATGTTTTCATGTGAAGGATATATCCTATGAAAAAAAATTTAAACGATGAATTAATACAATAATAAAAAATGCAACAAGATTTCACCAAAGAACTTAAAAATTGTGATATCTATTTCGTTGAGATATCACAATTCATAATGATCATAGCTGCAACAGCGAAAGTATTTGTAAAAATTAAAAACACACTTAATCTCATGCCACCGACGCTAAGACGACAAAAAGTTAACAGTTTTGGTACACGGTAAGCATAGAAATTACTAACAACAAATAAGACATTCAACATAAGAGTCATATTCCCAACACATTGATCATGTATCAAATGTCATAGACGAAACAAAGCAAAACAAAACTTGTATTGCTGATAAGTTCAACGAATAATTTTGATCCAAAACAAAAATCTCAGCCAAAGTAGATCCTATCCCTACACTTTGATAGCATATTTCCTAATGGGGAAGTACATTTCCTTCTTCTTCTCTCTCTCTGTCTTCAAGGATGACTGCATCGATAGAAAAAAAAACACAAGTTATCAAATTGTTGACTTAGATTTCAAGTCGGATTTACAAACTTCACGCACTAATGAGAGCATGTAAGGTAGCTAGTCTAAAGTGAGTAACAATGGAATGGTATAGATGAAAGATACCTGGTGCTTAGTCAAACGTTTACGGATTGCTCTGGTTTTCTTGGGGCGAAGATCAAGAGGCAAGTACTTCTTGTTCTTGTAAACTTCCCTAAGAGCTGACTTTTGCTTCTGTGAGATGACAGTCAAAACCTGTGCAATTGACAACCTTACCACCTTGCTGCATCCACAAAATTCAGTAACGTCAATAAAAGTATAATAGATGGTAACAGTAAAACCATCAGTACACTACTCAATTGAATGCTTCTCATGGTGTTATTTACTGTTCAAATTGGATACTCTTCACATTCCACAAACCCAAAAAGGAAGAATTGTGTATCTCTAGGACAATCATCAATAGCAAGTTTGACCAATAAAACAAGACAATGTTCAACTAGTATGCAAAATGTAAGAAGTTCGGTAAGCAGATATGTCAACAGATTTACAACAACCGGCCAGTAAACTTCTCAATTATATTCATATAGCTACAGCCACTATGGCAGTCAAGATGGCAGGTACCAAATTTAACCCTCTTCTTGGTACAATGTAGCTTCAATAAACAAAGCCTTAAAGAAACCCATCAGCAGTCTATGTCACAAATTAATATCAGTTCATATTTGTAGTTATGGCTTCCATTTTGCATTTGAAGATATGAACACCTTCTGGAGAAGACTTGACAAACACAAACAGGCTACAGCAGAGAGAGCAGGGTGGGCAGATCTTTGAAACTTTACACCCTAAGGTTCTTATAGAAATGTGATATAGTAAACAATTACATTGGGTACTTGTCCTTATCTTACTGTAATTCTCCCTTAAGATACTCTTCTCCTTATGATTTGCAGCCCCACACCCCAACCCCTTCAAAAAGAACAACAGATACAAAGTAACCTAAATGTTTCACAAGGATAATCACCAATAGCAACAATTGAGTATAAACAAGACGCCTTTCATTTAGATTAGCAAAATGTAAGAAGTTCGGTAAGCAGATATGTCAACAGATTTACAACAACCGGCCAGTAAACTCCTCAATTGTATTCCTATAGCTACAGCCGCCATGGCAGTCAAGATGATGGGTATCATACTTAACCCTCCTCTTGGTACATGTAGCTTCTATCAATAAAGAGACTCTTCCCTCAAAGAAATTCATGTTCAACTTATACTAAACATAAGTCATTAGATAATTAAATATTTGTTTTTATGGTTTGAAACTAGCGAAGAAGATATTCTGGAGAAAGACTTGAGAACAACAACAATGCTCTACTCAGGTATGGCAATGGGGTGGGCAAATCTTTGAGACTTCATACTACAAGGTTCTTTTAGGAATGGTAACATAGTCAACAATCACAACTCCGCCATACTGGATACTTGTCATCACTTCCAGTAATTCTTACTTAATATACTATTTTTCCATCTTACTAGCGACCCCACCTTCCTACACCCAACCACCATATAAAAGGAATTCTTAGGTGTGTCAAGGACAATCACAACAGCAACCCTGATTAGAAACAAGAAAGGTCTGATGAAATGTAAGAAGTTCGGTAAGCAGATATGTCAACAGATTTACAACAACCGGCCAGTAAACTTCTGAATTATTTACATGTGGCTACAGCCGCCATGGCAGTCAAGATGAAGGACACCGAACTTAATCCTCCTCTTGGTACATGTAGCTCTATAAACAAAGAAATCCTTCAAAGAAACCAATCAACAGCCTACGTTTTAGATCAGTCACTATTTTGTTGTTATGGCCTCAGTTTTGCATTAGAAGACACAAGCATATATTGGAGAAAGATTTAAAAAAAAACAATCGCTACTGCAGTGATGGGAATAGAGTGGGTGGGTATTTCAAACTTAAACATTCAAATTGTAGAAAAATGTATTGACAAAAATTCTAAAAAAACAACTAAAATGACGGAAAAAGAGGTACGAACTAGCATTACACAATATATAAAAATTGTTACTAGCAACTAAAAGGCACATGGAGCATAGTTAAACTACACACTTTATGCTAAAGCAGTACTCCTTACTCCATAAATACATAGCCTAAACAAAATCATATTGACCAGCAACAACATGCTATATGAAATACCACAACACAGACCTTACCACTAGCTCGAAGAGATAAAAAGGTTGTTTCCGAAAGAAAAAACAGTTTATAAGGGGAATACAATACTAAAATCATATTAACCAAAAAAAACACAATAATCAATACCGAATAGACAAAGTTTACTATGAAACACTAACAAAAGAAAAGAAAAAATCGCTTACATTTTGGATAGCTTGTTAGGAGCACCACCGGTGACCTTTGCAACACGGAGAAGAGCAAGCTCCGCCTTCAGATCCTTCAACTGAGCCAAAAGGTCTGTCTTCGACTTGTTCCTCAACTCATGAACCTTTATTCTCGCTGCATTTCCACCACAATCACATTAATCCCAAACAACAAATACAGATTGAAAAATATCAAAAAAAAAATACTTTCATAAATACTTCATTACGACGAAGATGAATCTAAACAGCGAGAAAAAGTGAGTTTTGAGTATACGCACCCATGGCTGCTGCTCCTTTGAGGTTACTGCTCAGACGGCGATGGAGATTAGGGTTTTTTCAAGCTCTCACTGAGCTGATCCATGGATATATATAGTGTAGTTTTGATTGAGATTTATTCTTTGGGCTGGACTTCCATTCTGAAAATAAAAAGTAGAGGCCCATTATAGTTAAGTGATGGCCCATTACTATATGTTGCAAATGGATGGGTTGGCCCGAATTTGCGCGAATTTGAGATGGGGTGAGTTAGGGTTCGTTTGGTCAAGCGATATGGTATCATGATATGGAATTAAGAGATGAAATTGAAGTTTTGTTTGGACATGCGATATGGAAATATGTTGCAAATGGACGGGTTGGCTCGAATTTGAGATGGGGTGAGTTAGGGTCCGTTTGGCCAAGCGATATGGTATCATGAGATAAAATTGAATTTTTATTTGGACATGCGATATAAATTTTTGGTGTTGTATATTTTCTCATTAACATAAAAATCTCATAAGTTCTAAAACTATTAAAATAGTTCCAACTGTTTATTCAATATTATCAAATAACAAAAAATCACAAAATCGTATTATAAATTATTACAAAGTTTTTTGTTCTCAAATTAAGTAATTGTTTCATCAATATATTTGAGTAAAAATGAAACACATTTCACGTGCTCTTCAAGATTTTATTACTCAACAATCGTGAAGTGTGAGTTAAAGTGACTATATGTTAGTAAGAACAATAAATTTTATTTTGTGAGAATAATAAATTTTTAAAAGTAATGATGTTATTATAAATTTCATTTACATGTGAAATAAATGGATAGTAAATATAAATGTGGGGTTGTTTTGATAAAATATAAATTTGAGGATCAATTTTCGTATTAAAATAACTCAAATCATGATATGGTACCACCATATGATTTCATATCATGGTTTTTTGGAGAATGGTATCACATCTCATGATATTGAATCATGAGATGGAATCAGCGTAAAATATCATGTCCAAATGCTGATTCCATCTCACGGTACTATATCGTGATATGGTATCACATGGCCAAACACCTACTTAATAAAGTGTAAATTTTAGGTTTAGCAAATTAAAAATCATATTTGTATGATATAGCTATGATTTGCATAATTGCGCTTCATAACAAATTTTATGTTTATTATGGCTATTAATTTATATATTTTGGATATTTATGCATAAAAATCAATTGTATAGGTATATATTTGGAATCTGTATACAGAAAAGAAACCGACTTAATTGTAAGTTGTATAAGTATATATATTTTCGTGTGGTGATTTTTAATCGTATATGTATATGTGTATGTAACTGTATTTTTGTATACTGATGTAAGTTGTAGCTTTATATAAACACAAATTATATAATTTGTGTTTGTATAAAGCGAGAAAGAGAGAAAAAGACAAAAGAGAACTGGTAAGGGAAAATCTATTTATGTATAATTATAAGTGTACAGGACGAAAATATATGTATTTGTATATAAAAATACAGTTTTCTCTCGCTTTATACAAACACTGTGTTTGTACAATTGTGTTGTTAAGTGAGAGAGACTAGGGAGAGTGGCAAGCGAGATCAAGAAGAGTGACGAGCGAGATTGTTGATGAGAGAGACCAATGACAAAGTGTTTAATACAGATTAGAACTATGGTTATAACATTTAATTTGAATTAATTGTATAAAGTAGCAAACTATTGATTCAAATTAAATGCAATAACCATAGTTTGATTTAATTGTAATCCATTGCAAACTATTGAAATTTTGCCTCACTCCCTGGAATTCTTGCTTGCTACTCTCGTTTCTAACCGACTCCTCGTCTCTCTCACTTTATATACATATACAAATGTATAAAATATGTTTGTGTTTGTATAAAGTGAGAGAAAATTGTATATATAAATCTACTCTCTCCCGAGAATCTTGCTTGCCACTCTCCCAGATCTCGCTCGCCACTCTCACTCGCCTCTCTCACACTATACTAACACAAATGTATAAATTACGTTTGTATTTGTTAAAACGAGAGAAAATTGTATATAAAATACATATATTTTCGTTATATATACTTATAATTATACAGATACATATCTTTCTCTCTCAGATCTCTTTATCTTGCTATCTTTCTCTCTTATATTAGTTATATATATATATATATATACAATTATCTAACCGATATACATACACAATTGACGCACTTTTACATAAATGAGAAGCCTGTCGGAGAAATTATACAAATCTAAAGCTCCTGCGGAGTTATACAATTTGTTACTCCATTGCATATAAACTGATCTTTATACTTGCTAAACCTAAAATTTACTCACTCGTATTTTCTCTTATACATTTGATGTAGTTTTATATGTAGAATTTGAGAAAGTAAGAAATGCATAGACTCAATTGTATTATGAGTTATTATACACCCCTATTTGATGCATTTTGTGTAAATTAGAACACAAAAAGAATCTTGAAGCATCATATTTTGACGTCATTTAAATGGTTTTGGACGAAGGAAATATTTAATTAGATATCACACATATTTTCTCACAAAATGGAATAATATATATATATATATATATATATATATATATATATATATATATATATATATATATATATATATATATATATATCGTATTTAATTTTGTGGAATATATTTGAGTTTGGTTTATAAAGATCATAACTTCAGTTTAAAATATCTGAAGTTATATCTAGCAATAACTTTACAAAAACATGTTTGAAGTTGGTTGGATAAATCATTATATATCTAAATTAATCTCCATAGCTATAGTTACAGTGAAATATATCTGAGACATTTTATTCAAACATCAATCGTCCATATTTGCAATTGAGCTCAAAACAAATAAACTTACAAAAAAAAAATCATCAGATTAAAATTATATAACGATTTCAAAAGCAGAATTTAACTTTGTATTAGTTGACTATCCAAAAAAGAAAAAGAATAAAAAAAAAAAAAGGAAAATCTCGTGTGTTTGGTTGAATATCATTAAAATTCATAACATTTTTTTTCTTAAAATATGAATTTAATATCAAGTCACATGACATCGTCGTTATATATCTTAATTAATAAGTTAAAATTATATATTTAATTTGTGTACATTTTTGTATTTTATTAAATTCATAAAATTATAATAAGAATACATCTAGAATAATCACTATCCTTTATTACTAGTTCTACCTATTTCATGAGAGGGAAAAAATAACGTCATAGCCTTTTAATTTGTTAAATATTTCAATTAATTAGTGGCATTCGTATACCTAATTATTTGACTCAAGCAAATATAATATTTTTAAAGTATGTGTTGCAATAATATCATTTTTGCTCATTGGTTTGATCGCTTAGATGGAATTTTTTTGTTTATGCTCTCTGTCTCAAATTATCTATTGAATTTCTTTTATACATGTGTCCTTTTTAAAAAATATTGTTTAGGACAATTTTAAAATTACCTTATTTTTTAACTTTGAGATATTTAAAAATAATAATTTTTGCTCTGTTGAGGTGTACTTAACTTGTAGAAGAATTAATATTAAGGATAAAATCACAAAGAAAAAGTAATGTTATTTTGTATTTCTAAGATGAAGAATAATTTGCACTACTTACTTTTTGAATTTACCTAGATAATTTGTGATGGAAAGGAGTATTATTAAGTAATTAGTTGGTCAAATACATAAACAGAATCCTAAACTTGTTGAGTTTTTTCCTTCGGGTACCTCAACTACATCATTTTTCTATTGAATTATTGAACCACACATAATTTGTTCCTTTAAAACATTGTTGGTTGATTTTGATCGGCTTTTCTATTGTAAATGCCTTCAACTGTGTTCGAATTGTAATAATTTTGATTGAAGGAATGAAGACAAACCGTGTTAGTCTCATTTGTTTTCTAGTGTGTTTAAATGACTTAAGTAAAACACAATTATTCTCGAACATTTTCACTACTAATTAGTCTAATGAGTTGTGAAACAACATATGTATCCTCTATGAGTACTCCTCATAAATTTGGTTTCACATCAGACAACAGTGTTTGTTTAAACGGAACAAATTATGGGAATTCAATGATTTAATAAGAAAATGACGTAGTTAAAGTACTTGAGGGGAAAAAACCCAACAAGTTTAGAAGTTTGCTTATGTATTTGGCCTAATTAGTTTGCTTTTCAAATATGTAGGTGGTCACACATATGAATATAAATATACAATAATGCAAATAATAATACAAATAACATAATAATAATAATAATATAATAATAATAATAATAATATATATATATATATTGGAGTATTTGATGAAGTGATAACATACTATATATTTTTTTTTTAAAAAAATCAAACCAAAAATAAAAAGTCGATGTTGCCAACATTAAAAAGGAATTCATTATTATGGAGAACATTTTATCCTTAATTATACATAGGATACATAACAACTTTTTGTTAATTCTGCTCATGTACAAAATCTGACTAAGTGCGTTATAGAGTTATAACTATGAAAAAGAAAATGTTATACATGAAAAAAAAATATTTTATTTTTATTCATTTCATAAGTGTTAAAGAGATCTTAGTTCCTCGTTTATATATAAATATTTGAAGATTCATGCTACGATTTAATTAGGCAAAAAAATAAGATAAATTGTGCTCACTAATATTTTATTAGATAAATTACCAATAGAGAATTAAAGTTTTAATTTAGTCTATAATCAATCAACATATGGAAAAAGTGATTTGAGTTAGCAATAATAGATTGAAACTTGGCATATGGGTGCAAGTAGGACAATATGACATGAATGCAAATTATGTCATCATTAATACAAGGGATGTGATAGATAGGATGTAATTATTTTATGTTTAATTAGATTTTTGGAGTCTAAATTTCTTATAATGCAAATTCATATTATATAGGTTTAATAAGTTTATCACAATTTAAATTCATAATACATATAGTTTCTTTTGCCTCAACGAATTTCATAATTTATTGTTTAAATAAGCTACATCATCATCATCGAGCTTAATAGTGTCTGTATAAGGTTATATTATATCTTATATAACATTTTACTCTTTTCTCCTTCGGTGTGATATTCGTTTTAAGACATGTTCACTATTCTACTAAAGTTTTTGTGCTTTGGAAATGATTAAATTTCTAACATACCCAAAAAAAAATATCTATCCAATATAAATCTCGATTAGTTAAGGTAGTAAATTTTTTATAATCCAGATTCATGACATTATTGCTTGTTTTGACCCAGCACACCTTATAGATTTATCCATTAACCATCATCGCATCCAACAACTCCTGTTTATTTTATCTTACATGTATAAATTTCAATGTAAAATCCGTTTAATACATCACTTAATATTATTTTTCAAAAACTTGCCTATATATATATATATATATATATATCATCATCTAAATTAACTTCATCAATTAATTAGTTGGTTGTAGGCATGGTGAGGGTGATGTATGTTGCAATTAAACCAGCCATATGCAACATTGCAACTAGTAAACTCAACTTGGTAAGCTACATTGTTTGAAGAAGCCGGACATTTAATGGATTATGTAGTTATTTTTTTCGATATTTGTTATCTGTCTCGAATACGAATTTTAATTAAATATAAATTCATAATAGACTTATTTTAGTAAGCATCGTTCCTAATAAAATTATCTTTTGTATTTAGAAATTCAAATTTAAAATATTTAATTAACAATAAAATCATACTATCACAATTTATATCGATCTAAAAGGATGTACCTTAATTATAGAGATTAGGACTTTGGCTCAATATTTATTATATATAATAGACAAGTCTATTTAGACGGCTTGCCTTTTTATTCTAAAGTAGCTTTCCTCACTATTTTTCTTCTTTGAAAATTTTTATAAAAATTAATGGATCTAAGGGCAATTATCGAATACTACTTCATAATGGATCGAGATAAATATTATTTTGTTATTCAATAAAGTCTTACGATAATCGAATAATTCAAAAAAGAACGAACGATAATTCAATAGTCATAAGAAAATAAAAATTATCTACTACTTAATACTCATATACCTCGTTCATATTTTTATAGAAATAGTCATTAGTTATTTACTTTTTGACCATTTTTATAAATAATATGATCATGGAGTTTCGTGGGGTAAAGTTTAAAAATTATAGTGGTTTATGTATAATTTTTAATAGGGAAAATTATATATAATAGCAAACTAATAATTTAAAATAAATGGAGTAGCTAGGTTTTGATTTAGTTATGCTCCATAGCAAACGTTTGCAAAAAATTGCCAGACACCTCTCTCCCAAATATCTCGCTCTCCACTCTCCTCCAATCTCTCGCTCGCGTCCTCACTTTTTATACAAACACAAGTGTATAAAAATTGTTTCTAATTGTATAAAGCAGAGAAAATTGTATAAATACATATATTTTTGTTCCCCTCTTCCAGATCTCGCTCGCCACTCTTCCAGATCTCGCTCGCCACTCTTCCAAATCTCGCTCGCCACCCTCGCCTTTCTCACTTATACAAACAGAAGCGAAATGTATAAATTGCGTTTCTGTTTGTATAAAGCGTGAGAAAATTGTTTATACACATACAAGTACATATATTTTCGTCCTATACACTTATAATTATACAATAAAAATACTCCCCTGCCCAGTTTCTTTTGCCTTTTTTCTCTTTTTCGTTTTATACAATTCGATTCAATTGTATATTCCTTGTCAAGTCTCTTTTGTCTTTCTCTCTTTCTCATTTTATACAAATTCAAAATGTATATAATCATTCTATATACTTGTAATAATATAATTCGTTTTATACACTTAGTTTTTATACAGTAATTTGTCCAAGTGTCTTTCTTTTTCTTATTTTATACACTTCGTTTTATACAATTTGCTTCAACTGTATATGTATATCGAATTATACAATTTCTATGTTTGCTATGGAGCGCAATTATACAAACTTTGCTGTAACATATAAATATGAATTTTTTATTTGCTATATGTGAAAGTTGCTCTTTTTAATATTTACCCTTTAAACTCGCATCCTATGAAATCTATTAAAAAGAAAAGAATACTCACAGTGTAACCTTTTTACTGTCTTTTCAATTATTGCCTGATATAAGACGAGTCAATATGAATTTTTTTCTTTCATTCAATAAATTTTATAAATGACCAAATAATTCAAAGAAAGGGTTAATTACTTTGTAACAAAGTTTTATTTCATTACTGAATGTCTATGTCACATAAACAAAATTCTATAAATGAGAAAAGTAAAAGTGTATAACATGTGGACCATTTTAAATAGCTAGATAATCAATTACTGGGTGAACAAATTAAATTCGTTGAAAATGACATTATGTTATAACTAAAAAATAATCAAGACAAAGTCAATATTTATTTTTGGTCTTGCATCAAATGTCTATATTTTAAATAATTTTTAAAAGTATATATGTAGAAAGTGTGTGTAACAATATTTAGTCCGATATACTTTTAAAGACTAAAATTAAATTTTATCAATAATCAACGAATCACAAATATTGTTAATTTTAATTTTATAAAAACACGTTTTATATAACATCTGAATAAACAAAATATATTTTGTCCGATATTATTTTAACAAAAAAATTAAATCTTATCAATTTTGTTTATTCAAATGTCATATAAAAGCAAACTAAAATCTATTAATAATTGAGAATTATTTGTTTCTTTCTTTATTAGAAGGGTCCATGACACTTATTGATTGAAAATGAAGTAGGGTTATTGATCCTCCCTTTTTTCTTTATCCTCCCTCGATTTGGTTCACAAAAAGATGAACACAAATATCTTATTTAAACAATAATTTTTAGAGTTTTCTCTTATCCAAATGAATAGGTGTTGGTCCGATTCACCTATGTCAGTTCAAACTTGGCGGGTCGTTCGTTCGTGTGGAGAGTCTCTCTCGTTACTCAGGATTTCTCTTTCAGAGCGTCGCACAATGGAGACATTGTAGTGCTAGACCAGATTTACTAGCGGACAGTTGAAAAACGATACGACCCAGGACCAATTCTGTGATATATATGTATTTTATTTTTTATTTTGCTTCATAGTATATATGTATATTACCCATGAACACAATTTGACAACTATGTCATTATCTTTTTTTTTTTTTTGGCATTACTAGGACATTAACCTCAAGCTATCGAATATAAAGGGAAAATGCATGAGTACCTCCCTCAACCTATGCTCGAAATTTTAGAGACACATTTACACTATACTAAGGTCATATTACCCCCTGAACTTATTTCGTAAATAATTTTCTACTTCTTTTCGACCTATGTGGCACTAGCTTGAAAAAATATGTTAACACGCGCTGGACACACAAAATAGAATTAATGGGCCATTTTGATTCCCTTTTTCTTTATCCTCTCTCGAGTTGGTTCATAAAAAGATGAACACAATAATTTCTAGAGTTTTCTCTTATTCGAACGGGACCTGTTTAGCGTGTGATATATATATATATATATATATATATATATATATATATATTGCTTTTAGTATATGTGTTTTAACCATGAACACAATTTGACAATTATGTTATTATTAATTTTTTTGCATCACTATGACATCAACCTCAAGCTATCAAATATAAAAAAATATTTCGTTGATAACTGTATCAAAGTTCGACTATTTTAAACTTGTATCGAGTAGAATTTCATTCAAGAGATATGAATTACTAAAAACTTTTTCATATCCGAGATTTAAATTTGAGACCTCTTATTAAAGAAGGAGTGACTTTATCTATCACATTTAAACTATTAAATATTATTTTTGTTTCATACACCACAAGTAGTGCATAACATGATTAATATATTGCTCCAAAGGTCAAATAATTTGATTTTAATTTTAATTTTTAGCTATTTAACAAATCAAATAAACAAAATGCCGTCCACTAATTAATTAATCCTCACATATAGAATCTTTTACTTACACTCTTTTTTAATCCAACTGTCAAAAATGTCTCTTTTGTTTAAATATATTTTGTATATGGACGTACGGTTTAAACGTATTTTATATAATAAGGTCACTAAAGGTAACAGCAAATATACAAATTGCTTTAATATTGGTTGATAATAATCTGGAATATATGTTGAGTAACCAGTTAAAATATATCACATCACAACTTTTTTGTTATATTATCAATTAATATATATACATATAATGTCAGACTTTTTTTTTATAACAAACATTATTTTATAACAATATTACACTATACTAACGAAGCTTTTCTAGAGTTAATTTTTCATGTTATGTTATATTATATATATATATATAACCAAAATTTAATCAGATAAACGATGTCGTTATAAAAATATTATTTTATTTATTTTTGAGCTTGATTGAGATTAGCGTGAAAATAAGAATGTTAAATCCACATTCTTTGGAAACGAAAGTCCTCATACTTGCTAATTTTCTAAGAAGATTACTAGAGGAGAGTCAATATTGCGATAAAATAAACTCCTCTTTAACTTTGTCCGAGCTGATGAATTACGTATAGTACCCTCTCACATGAATTTTATTCTTTATAATACATGACACTTTTTAAAATGTCACTAGATTGAAAAAAAAATGTCAACATACGCTGGATCAATAAGATAGTGTCACGTAGATCGAGAAGAGATAGAAAATTATTTATAAATAAGTTCAGTTGGTAATAGAATTTTAGTATAGTATAAGTATGTCTCTGAAATTTCGGACATAGATTGAGGGTGTATTCGTGTATTTTTTTTAAAAAAGAAATATAATCAATCCATGTGTTTTTGGTGTGATGAGAGAAAACTTTTATTTTCCTTCCCTAAGTGACAATCTAGGAAGCCTAAATAGTACAGGAAATAAGGCTATCACCTATTCATAGCAACCAAATATGATACAATTTAAAGATTTTTTTAAAAAAAATTAAAAATAAGTCAATTTTTTTTTTTTGAGGATTGAAAAAATGACTTAACTATTATTTATTATATAGAAAAAATAACTAGTTAGGGGATGGGTTATTCTTGTATTGCTTTGACTGAAAATAAAATTTATTGGTATATGAAGATAATGACTACCTTTGACTATTTCATTTTGTTACATTTGAAAAATGTTTAATTTTGTCCAAGAGATATTTAATGTTATGCTGACATATTCCTTTTTGGAGTCTATCAAATAAAAATAGAATGCATATGATATAAATATAATATATTTATTGTAAGCAAGTTGCAAAATATAGAATTTTAATCATGCAATACTGTCTTAATTTTAGTTATAAAAGAAGGGAGGGGAAATAGTACTCGAATAATTTTAGTAAAAAATTGTTTCAATTTTTAACCAAATATTATAATAAGCTTAACAATTAAGTCTGAAAAAAATAAGATATGTATAATTTTTGTTTATATTTCTAAACCGTCAAACATAATATTTAACTAAAAAAATAAAAGTTATTTAGAGCAGAATTGCAAAAAAAAAAAAAAAAAAAAAAAATGATAACTAATTAAAGGGAAAAGGTTTTGATTTACCCCTCAACTTTGTAATTTGGAGTTGATACACCTCTCGTTATAAAAGTGGCTCATATATACCCTTATCGTTATACAAACGGCTCACATATATCCCTGCAATTATAAAATGGCTCACATATACCCTTCATTTAACGGAATTTTAAATTTATATTTATTACTTATAATTTTTTTAAAAAAAATATTTAGTGGTATATATGATTCTTCTATAAAAGTTCAAAGTATATTTTAATTTATTCATACATAAATTATTTTTTGACTTCTTTTATTATAATTATTTGAGTTTCTTATTCTTATTTAATTTTTTTCTTTCATTCCTTAGTTTAAAGAAAAAAAATTAAACATTTTTTTGTGTGTATTGTAATTTAATTTCGTATTCGAAATTTTTTTGGTCATCTACAATAAGTTTTACAAGAACATTAGTGAAACATAAATAAATTTGATTATCAAAATAATAATTATAAATTAGTCATTGAAAAAAAAATCAAAAAAAATATGTTTGACGAGGATTAAATTTACTCATATGAGATTATATTTTTTAGAAAAAAATAATAAAAATTTAGATTGAAAATTATTATTTTTTCATTTCCGTTAGAGGAAAAAGGTATATGTGAGCCATTTGTTTACAAGTAGGGATATATATGAGTCACATTCATAACAAGGGGTATATCAGCTCTAAATGACAAAGTTGAGGGGTATATCAGACCCTTTTTCCCTAATTAAATATCAATATATAGAGTAAAATGAAGCAAACTCTTAATTGAATGATATCTATAGTCTATAGTATATAATAATTTACAAAAAATATTAATCAAAATTGATTGTTCATGAAAAGGTTATTTATATATACTTTCAAGTAATATGATATATAGATATATAAAATTATAAAACAAAATCCGCCTCTACTTGTAGCATTTTCATCAATTCAAAAATCAATACTAGAATATTTTGTCTACCATATTATCAGCATGATAAAATTAAAACAAATATATCTTTGTGAAATATTATGGTATAAAAATACATAAAAATTATGGTAAAAAATATATTTCTGAACTGTCGTAAATGATATGTAGATATCCTTCGTCATATTTTTGGAATATTAATGCCTCTGCCGTTCAAACCTAGAGCATATATACCCTCTATACTATCGGACATACACATGTCATAATCTTATCCATCGACCTGACATTTATTAAATATCAGACCAACGGATAAGATTGCGACACGTGTTCTTATTTAGTCTTTCGTTAGATTAAGTGATATATGCTCTAGTTTTTTAACGACAAGGACATCAATGTCCTAAAAGTATGACATAAAAAATTTACACATCATTTATACCGATTCAGGGATATATTTGTTATTTTCCCAAAAAATTATTAACTACTACTATATGTTTATAATATGAATATAATATAGTTGTGTGTAAAAAGAAAAAGTCAAGAAAGTGATGCAAAAGACTAGTTGATTGACCATTAATTTGTAGCCAAAATATCATCTCTTCTAGAGAAAGTGCATGCATAATTAATATCTTATCCTAATCTAATCAACAAATATATATGAAAAGAAATTAAAATTTGGATATTACTTTTTTGATGCATATCAAATATAATAATTCCAAACTAATCCATGCATTTTAATTTTGCCATTGATGATTCGATTTCTGACTTTATAAAGTCAAAATTCAGGAAAAGAAACAATGTAATTTCAAAAAATTATTAGTAATAATTTATTAAAAAATACTGAACAAATAAAATTAAAAAAATCATCCAACGCTGAAAAAGCAATCCAATAGCTATTAATTGAAAGTTGTGACCGTGTACATATAGTGTGAAATAATATAATATAATATAACATATTACATTTATTAAATTGTTAGGTCTACTAGATAGGTGGGGTGTGATTAAATTAAAGTGTAAGTGTAGTTTGTTTGACTTGTTGCAAAAGTATAATTTTAATTTTTTGATAACGAATATTCACAAAAAAAAAGGGGCCGTGATTTAATTACACATTTATAACATTTATATTCTATATTTAATAGTATTATATTTTTACAAATAGTCCAAGTATATCACATTTCCTATATAGTGGGATTAGAGACGGAGTCGAAATTTTCAATAAGAGGGTTCAAAATTTGTAGAAATAGATAACGAAAGGGGGTTCGACATCTACTATATATATATAAATTTATTTTAATTAATTTTACGCCGAAGGAGATTCGAATGAACCCCGTATGAAGTAGCTCCACCCCTGTGGGGTTAAAAACATTTCATATTAATTACTCAAAAATTAAATATATTAAATCATATATTATACGAATTAAAATCAAAATTTACCAATAACAAAGTGACCAGAAGTGATATTCTCCATATATACTAAATCCTGTCTTAAAAACTAAAACTAATAAGTACAAATTTTAACAAAATAATCGTCCTTCACAGATAGTCTAATACTTTCATATTTTAAAATAAGTTTAAACGTGTCATGTATATAATTTTATTTTGTTTTTTGTCAGGTAATTTGATTCATTTTGAGGTTCAACGAACTTGATTTTATATAAAAGAAAAAAGTCTTATATTGATAATTCGCGAAATTTTAATTAAAAATTAGAAATTACTTGTTATTTCACCACAATCTTAATGTTCATAAATTCTAATATTAAATTTATGTAAATATTGTTAGATGATATTGCCATAAATAATTTGCATGTTTTGCTATAATGCTTACGATATATGACATGTACATTCATTGACTAATTACCAAAAAAAAAAAAGATTGATTAAAAAAAAATACCAAAATTGTGGACACATTTTTTTTAGGAAAAAAAAATAATCAAGAAGAATGGCACTAGAATTTTGGATCCATCTCCAAATTTGTAGTTGACTATTTAAAACGTAACTATTGGTTAATTAATCATATTGATTAGTATAATCTAGACTATTATCTAGATATTAATAGTCTATTGCTCGAATTATTTATTTAAAAATATCTGATATTCATTAATAAAATATTTTTAAAAATTCTGAACAATACAGATTAAAATTTACTTAGGAGATTGAAGATCTCAGTTCCTTCATATCAACGAATTTTATATATATATATATATATATATATATATATATATATATATAATTTTACGAAATAAATATAATTGAACATTTTTATCACATGTATAAACATATGTTTATTTGTGTGGTTCTAAGGGTTTGAAAAAGAGATAAAGCAAATGTGGCCTAAAAATTAAAGTGGAATCTATAGAATTTGATTTTTTTAATTAAAAAGAAAAATATAATACAATGTTATTAACAAAACAATGAGATCTTTTCTATTTTATTTTTTTTACTGATGTTTGATATTTATTTTAAAAAGCTTAGTATAACATCAATTCATAATACAAATAAATATTTAATTATTTATCTTCTTTAATATTTTGATATCAATTATTTTATCTAATTAAAACAAGGGAAAAATATTTTAGAGAATATGGTGAAAGTAATGATTATTGGAGCAAGGTAAAGATCGTTGGCTATTTTGTTGGCCTTTTCTTCTAGAAAAAAGAGAGAGGTAAACTCGGTTTAATTAGCAATTTCGATGCGATATATTTAAATATTGAATAAAATTTCGTTATATTTTATTTATATTTTATGAAAGATAATGAAATCGTCTATTTTTTTGAAATTTCTTACAAAAATTTATCGCATCATTTCAAACTAAGTCAATCAAAATGCAAGAAGAACCACCAATGGTTTCTCCTTAAGAAAAACTACTCTATATTTTTAACCTTTTTTTACTAAAAATAAAATAAAAATAAATACCCTAAAAATATTTTGATATAATTTAACGCAAAATTTAAATATATATCTTTGACTGAACACTGAATTTAAGGAGGAAAATAAGATTTCTAAATCTTATATTTTAAAATTAAAGTATTATAAAACCATTTAAATCTTATGATATTAATTTTATCATACAAAAAAATTGAAAAATTTGTTTAATATAGAAACACATCATTATAAATGTACTTTAAAAACCACTTGTAAATAAAAAAACAATATTTTTTTTTTGGAAATATTTAAAAGGATTCCAACTAGTGCAAAAACTATATTAAAATATAAAAAGTAGAGAAAAAGACAATTTTACCCTTACAACCCAAATTTGCCGTCTTTAAAATATAGATATATATGCTGACCTGGCTTTCCTTTTTATAAACTAAAATAGGATTATAATATTCTTTTTATTATTATAAATACCTCACTATCTCTTCACAATTTTTTCTCATACACTTCTTCTTCTACTTCTAAATAAAACTTTAATTTTCTTCTCCCTTTAGGATTTTCTATCTATAAATTAAATATATTTTATATATATAGATAGAAATAGAATTTAGATATTATCTCTTAAAAATAAATCCAAATATATACTACTTGCCAAATATTCGATTCATATAATATTAATAAATTCATTCTTATTCTACCTTTGCTGAATTAATTCATCATGGTGAGTTTTTTTTTTTATTTTAATTTTTGTTCTTTAATTTTTTTTTTTAATTTTATTGTTGATTTTTAATGTATATGTTTTTTTTTTAATTTTTACGACAGGCTAATGAATATGAAACTGTTAGATATGAAGAGGTAAGTTAAAATCTTTATTTGTTATTTTTTTTATTAATTTTTGTAAGAATTTTTTTTTTAATTTTTTTTTTTTAATTTAACAGGAATTTATATTGAATTCAAGAGGAATGAAATTATTTACATGTAGTTGGATCCCAAAAGATTGTGAACCAAAAGCTTTGATTTTCCTTTGTCATGGATATGCCATGGAGTGCAGTATATCAATGAAAGGTAATAATTTTTATATTAAATCGAGAATTTATCTGAAATCTTCTCTTTACCTTAGGGATAAACATACGATTGTGTACACTCCGTCTTTTTCAGACTCGAGATTGTACGGAGCATATTGTTATTGTTATTGTATTTATGGATCGGTAGTCTATCAGAAATAACCTGTAGAACTGACTAACACTCTATTTTTTTAAGATCGTTTTTTTTTTATATTGATTATTGAAATTAAAGATTGATTTTTTTTTAAAAAAATAGATGCTGGAACGCGATTGGCGAAATCAGGATTTGGAGTTTATGGAATTGATTACGAAGGACATGGAAAATCAGATGGACTTCAAGGATATGTTAATAGCTTTGATGCTCTTGTTGATGATTGTTTTGATCATTATTCCAAAATTTCTGGTAAATATTTTTTATTTTGTATTTGATTAAATCAGAGTCGTATAGAAAAGTTGACTTTTACGAGAGAAATATTTTCTATGATCAAAGCAATTTTATCGACAAGATTCGAATCAAATTTGAAATATTTGGTAAAATTATACATTATTTTACTATTTCATTGCGGTTTTTTGATAATCTTATTATATTGGCACGTAGTTTATTATAACAAGTTAAATTAGGTAAAGAATCTTGAAATAGTTTTTTTTTTTTAAAAAAAAAAAACAACTAAAATCCCATCAAATTGACTCTTTCTAGTAGAAGCCATGAATTTATTTATTTTTATTTTTTTGGATTTTATTTTTATTTTTGATAAATTTAGAGTTTGATTTTTTATTTTTCGAATAAACGCAGAAAGGAAGGAAAATAAGAAAAAGATGAGAATATTAATGGGAGAATCGATGGGAGGAGCTGTGGCTCTACTTTTACACAGAAAAAAACCTGAATTTTGGGATGGTGCTGTTTTAATTGCTCCAATGTGTAAGGTACGTTATTTATTTACGAGTTTGATCGAATCTAAAAATTTTAATTTTATTTTATTTTTGTGTTAATCAATTATCTTGATATATATAAAAGATAATTATTTAAAATTTATTAAGTTGACTTCTCTAAAAAATTTAGAATCATAAAATTTAAAATTCTAAATAAATCTAGGACCATCTCAAGATTCCTATTTACCATTTTTTTTATTTTCTAACTTTGTGTTTTTTTAATAAATAAAAAATATTTGTTGTGTTTTTGACCAAATTAATTAGAACGTGCAAGCAGGCTTGTTTAACGGAAAAGCAAATTGTTTTACTCAGTATTTTGGTCAAAATTGATTAATATTTTATGAAATAAAAAATGGTTGTTTTTAGTTTTTTATTATATGGTCCCTTGCTAAGAAATGGTCATAGTTACATCATACATGGAATTTTTTTATTTTTTTTGGTGGAGGTGGGGTAATAACACTTTATTTTATACAATATTATAATGAAATTAAACGAGTGAAAATGTATAATAAAAATTCATATAGCTGAGTCTGATTTGTTTATGATCGTTTATTTTTAGAAAATTGAAGAATATATTTTTACATGAAGACGATATGATGTATATAATTTATCGAATTAGCACTAAAAACTTCAAAATTATTAATGATGGTTTTATTTTTATGACAATTTTTTTTTTCTAAAAATGATTGTGGTATTTGGGTTGTGTTTATATGCATTGAATTAATTTATGTCACTTTTCACGATTAATAATTATTAGGTAACTCTGTTTACGAAAACTTTGGGCAAATACTGATTTTTATTTGACTGTTTTACTAACTCTATGAAAACAAACTTCATTTGCATATAATAGTTGAATGAGTACTAAACCTTCAATTATTGTTATTATTCTTATTATTTAATATTTTGGTTTTAAATTGACATTTTACTAACTTTATGAAAACAAGCTTGATAATATCTACAATTATTGAAATTAGTTGAAAATTTGTTTAGTTTGGTTAGGTTTTTTCTCCTATGAAAAATTTTGTGGAAAATATCATAAATGCGAATTAAATAATCTTTTTTCTCTCAAATAGCAAAAGATATTTATCACATGATGTGTGAATTAAACACACATCAATATATATAACTATGACATAGATAATAATTTTGTATTTATTTGACCAAGAAAGAGTAAACGATAAGTTTATTATGGACTCAGTTTCAAATCACTATATTCCATTCATTCTCGAGAGATATTTCGGTTATAAAAAAAAGGCAAAAAGGAAACACTAGCACACATTTTAAAGTGAATTCTCTTACATGAATTAGACACACGTCGTTGATTTAAACTTTGTTATGTATTATGCAAACAAAAATTTGAATAAAATTTTTCACATTTTTTTTTCTTGAAATTTGTGTGCTAAGTTTGTTTTTATTGATTTTTCAAATTTATTTTTTTTCAAACAGATTGCAGATGATCTGAGGCCACATCCAATGGTGATAAGTGTTTTGACCAAACTTTGCAACTTTATCCCAACTTGGAGAATAGTTCCAACTCAAGATATTGTTGATTCAGCATTTAGAGACCCTGAAGTTAGAAAAGAGGTATTAACTTCACACCATTTCTTTTTACGCGATAAAATTAGTTTATGAAAATATAATCAGTTCGATTGATTTTATTTGTTAAAATTGGAAAATGACACATTTAAATGGTTAAGTTTCACATATAGTGACTTTTTTCAGTCCTTGTAATTGAAAAATAGTCATTGTCATAATCTGTCCTAGTTTTAGTGAACAAAGTTACCTGGTACCAGTAACGAAGCCAAGATTTTTAATAACGGAGTTTAAAATTTGAAAAGATAGATACACAAAGTAGTCGAAGGGGGTTCATCGTTTAATATGTATTACCTAAAAATTTGTTCTAACCATGTATAAATTACATAATTTTTCGCACTATAACGTGGCTCCTTGGTACCTATTGCTGGTTGGAGGTAGTAGGTATCCCGTGAAATTAGTGGGAGGTGCGCGAAATTTGGCTCGGACACCGCGATCATTAAAAGAAGTCAAAGCCATACAATTTCAAATTCATGAAACTCCATCATAATGTCATGGAGGTTCACCTCCTAAATTTGAAATTTCACGATAATGACTATTTTTATAAAAACAAGGTCGAAAAGTGGTTAGTGACCGCTATTTCATCTAAACTCATCCAAATCGCGCATTTTTTTTTGCATAGTTCATGTGAAGTAATACGACTAGTAAAAATTCATATAACTGAACTCAACTTGTTTGTGCCCGCAGATTAGAAACAACCCTCATTGCTACAAGGGAAAGCCCAGGCTACAAACAGCTCACCAACTAATGACAGTCAGCATGGATTTAGAACAAAGACTTGAAGAAGTCACATTGCCATTTCTCATTGTTCATGGTGAAGAGGACACTGTGACTGATCCATCTGTAAGCAAACTTCTCCATGAAAAGGCATCGAGCATCGACAAGAGCTTCAAGTTGTACCCCGGGATGTGGCATTCCCTCTCCTACGGTGAATTCCCCGAGAACAGAGACATCGTGTTCTCGGACATTGTAGTGTGGCTCAAGGAGAGAATAAGCATGGGTAACTCAAGGCTAGAGAGGCAACAAAAGCTAGCAAATGATCAAATTTTACCAAAGATGAGCACTTAGCTAAATGGACCTTCCTATAAGTTTGTGGTAGTAGTGAAGTATTTGAAAAAGAAGAAGAGTTGTGTTGAGTTTACAAACTTCACAAAATATGTGTTGATTTGTAAAGTGGTTAATATGTTTATAAAAATGATTTTTTTTGCTGATGAAAATATTTGATTAGATACGGAACATATCATGATATTTCTCTGACTATATTAAAATCATATCAATAAGACTTCATAAAAAAAAACGAGATTGAAATATATGATTCATGAAAAAGACGAAAATATCCACCTAGTAACTTGATAACTCGATCCCATCAACACAAATATTGAATAGCTTTGTTTAACAAGACTTTTAAGAGTCATAAAGCAAGTCAAGTTCATAAACGACCCTAAAATGGGTTGGTTTTGATATATTTTTTCAGCCATAAGTTGTGTACATTAATCTATTTTACCTACTTAGTTCAGAATATTTGTAAGACAATAATCAACTCAATTGACTACAAATACTATCTTATAGGCAAAAATTGCAACAATATCAAACATAAGTTCCAGGGACACCATGTCTGATTTGCAACAACAATTCGTCCAAACAATTCAACGAGGGTCACTGCACATCGTTTACACACCCTTAAAGACTACGAAAACGCATCAGTAGAAGAGACGTTCACAAATTTAAAGCAAGTATACAATCTCTGCATCGTGACTACATTTTTTCATGGACACAAACTGGAAATACATAATACAGTTAACGGGCAATTTGCTAAAAAATTCAGTTGAAAAGACTAGGCTACGCTACAGCATAATTACAACAGAGAAGCTGGGCGATAATTCACTCTGCTTCGTTTCTTCAAATACTTGGTCTCTTTTCCTTGCATCTACAAACACTCGAATCAAATGGAACATCCATAGCTCTCTACATCATGCCTTCTAATGCCACGTGAGTGTCCCTTGGCTTGGATACGACTAAAATCATTTAAAAAAACAATCAATTTTGAGTGGTTTGATCAATTACCATAAAAGAATAAAACATGACACAGTTTCATAACACATACTAGTCTCCTTGTGCTTCTAGGCAAATGGCATGTTAATGTGCCAAATAGAGAAACAAGACATTATTTGCCGTCAAAGAGATGTGCTCGAGTATCTTTTAACAAAGGGTATACTGATGCACTACTAGATTGACAACACAATTAAATTGATTGATCACAAAGGAAAAACTTGATCAGGTTTCCGAGCCGTAAATTATAATAAGAAAGCTTCAAAATGCCTAAACTCCCTCCTTGTTTTCCTTTTCAATATGTGTGGTGTTCAGAGCAAGCTTGTGTACACCTCTACAAATCTACTGAACAGCTTGTTTAATTCACAAATACAGCTTGCCAAGACAATCATGCCTACCAAGGTCGGGGGCAGACGAGCTCACACCAAGTGTTGTAAATTGAGATTTGAAAACTAAATTGTCGAATCTCTCCAAATCTGCTTTTCTTTTAGTAGACAATCGACAATATTAACTATGAGTAAAAACCCTTGAAGGTGCAGCTTAAGGGTTGAAGAGTTGGAATAACAACTTGGGGAAGAAGGTCCAAATTCTAGTACACTAGTGAATTCTTATAATCTGTCTGAAAAAGTTAACACATGATGATAGAAGGTAACAAGTACTTGGTAGATTAGTCAAAGCACATGAAAATTTACTTGGGACATAATGGTTATTCCCAAAATATCAAATATGATTGACATGCAAAAGCTATACATGTAAAGACAGGAATCTACCTTCATCTCAACATGATCTCAAATAATTTTGTTTCTTATTTCTTCAAGCTTTTTCAGAATCTCGCCTGGTGTCCTATCCAACTCATCTGCAATTTTGCGCTGCATATCCATGGGCAAGGTTGGAAACTGTTCACACAAGTCTCCATCTATTACATCCTGCAAAATGGTCCCAACATCTCTGTTATCTTCAAACATGAACTAAGGATTGCATAATCAAAGCTGATTTTAACTATATGAAATAGAAAGAGCATAGACTCTCAGCAATACCCTGTAATCTAGTTGTAATTAGTCAAAACTGAAACTTGTAGCAGTTTCACTAGAACTCTGTAATTCAACAATAAAAAATGCAACTAGCAACAAAAACCAGCCTGGTAGACATAGAGACAGAATGTGACAACTTGGAACTCCCTTTTGTTCAAAAGCATGTACAACAGTTCCAAAAATGTGAAATCAAGAAAAACAGGAATATACACAAGGCTACTAAATTGCTCATTGTCAAAAAATATAAGGCATATCCATGCATGAAAAAGTTACACTTATCAGGATATAGCCTGGATGATGCAAACACTTACAATCCATATAGTACAAGCACATTTGTCGTTCCTAAACTGCTCAAGGATTTGATGATCCAACTTTTTGTTCTAGAGCAATTAGATATTTTAATATGTGAAACATTTTAATTTTAACCTAGGGACGATCAAGTCACCTTCATACCAACCAAGTTTCGTAAAGTAGCTGAAGACAATTTAGCTTCAGCATCAAAGTTAGTTTCCTAGGTAAAATCATTTGTATTCATTTACTACACTAGCGCATCTCTTAGATAGCACTTTTCACATTGGAACATCAAGGAAAATAGCTGATTGAGCAAGTACAACCCTACCTTAACAGGGAAGTAGGCAGATCTGTAGGCCATGTGATCCCTACCACATAACGGTGGGAACTCCTGCCTCAAATGCATCTCCAAATGTGAGAAGAAGTCAACATCATCCCTCGAGGTAAATGGAAGCATTGCCCCAACACTCCCCATCACAGTCCCGTAGATTATACATTCGCCCCCTCCTGGAATAAGTGATGCCTTTTGCAAGCAAGAGACCACATCGCCAACATGAAATTGTACTATTTCCTCGAGCTTATTTGGGGCTCCATTCAGCTTCCCCTGCTCCCATTTTATTTTTCCACCAGTGGGATCTTCTTCAATCTCATCTGAAACGTCCTGAGATAATCGTGCAAAGTAAATATTCCCAAACTTATCAGCTCCTGCAACAGTGTCAAAATCTACATGCTGTGCTGCAGTTAGCCATCTTGGGACCGTGTCATCAGCAAATATGTACAGTTGATTTTCATCACGCCTATACTTACAGTAGTGGAATGACTGTAAGAAGTGAAAAAAAGGAGCAGATTAGTTGAAACCAGAACTTCATAAATATGAAAAACAAAGAAGACTTTTACAGAAAATACGAAGAAATGTTCCTTTAAAAAATTATCTAACCTAACCATCAGTCCATGTTCTATGGATTTGAAAGGCCAATTTAATCACTCTGGTAGTAAATTAGTACTATCTTAAGAAAAACCATAGGTAATTAAGGTCGTAATTAGCAAGTTGACAAACAACATACAATCATGCAACCAAAGATTCGTTTTTCTATTCCAAGACGGAAGAAATAAAAAAAAATTCAAATAGTAATTCTATGTTACAACTTCAATTTATGATTTAAAAAAACTTCACTCACTTAGCAGAAGGATATTAATATCAGAGTTGTTTGAATCTATGAACTTCATTAGTTTGATGAGGTTACTCAATGTAATGCAAAGCTATATATCATTTCATACTTCGTAACATTTCTTCCAACCATTTTTATTGCCTCAATTTTTAATAATACTCATACAAAAACTTCCAAATGCAAAATCTCAGTATAACTCAATTCCCAATGCATAGTCATTAGATTTCCCCACCTAGTCATTAGATTCAAAACTGTCTTTAGACTAGAAGGCAGAGCACAACTTCTCTGTCACAATTAACATCAAATAAATAGTATTCAGACAGAATTTAAATTACTACATTAAATCCTCTTACGTATAAAGTAGAATATTTTATAATAGCCATACCTCTTGCATGTCACCAACATAAATCCGATCACGATAGGTGTGGATAGCTGTGATCGAGTTGGGGAATAACTTGTTCTCACATTTTCGGAGCAGCCGTTTCTTCCCCAAATCATACAACCTAAGGACAGACCCAATACCAGCCAGCAGTCTACCTTGGAACTGACATAGTGCAAGAGGCACACCATCTACCTGTGTCTTATGCAAAAGCTCTAGGACCTTCCCATCCTCTTTAAATTTGTATATATGAATGTATGCTGCTTCAAACGATTTTTTGGGCCAAAACTGGAGGCCCTTGGCAGTACCAACAGCCAACAGAGCTCCATGCTCCTTGTCATGGAAATTAACAGTGCATATGCTAAATGCAGCCTCATTATCCTGAAGCTCTAGCAGACAAGTGGTTTGCATTGTCCTTGGATCAAGGACTCTGATGCAGGAAACCCATCTTCCTGACTCCGACTTAGGATAACCATATTGCTCATCAGATAGTGGATCACTATCATCCTCATCTTCGCCATTCTCCATTTGTTCTGCATTTCCATTTTCACCATTCCCAGCTGCCTCAAAGCACTCTTTTTTGGCAGCTTCACGTTCTTCTGCAGTATATGCTCCCTGGTCACTCTCAATCATTATCACCATCTTTTTTTTGGGTTGAAGAACAAACCTTCTTGGTGTATACCTTAAGGGTATAGCTGTTTCATTGAAAGTCTCGCCCAATCTCTCTATCGTGAAGACTCTCAACGCATCCCCTGCAACCGCTACCACACCTTCTGCACATTGATCAGATGAAAACGAGGCTGCGAATTCAAGACTCTCATATGATAAAGGTGTCAAAAGAAAATGTCCTTGGTGTATGTAACCTAACCATGGTCTACTTGATAGGCAGAGCATAGCACGCCGTCCTCTCACAACAATGGAGAAGAGCTTAGGGGCTCTAAGCCCCAAGAAACGTGAACGTGCATCTGACAGCTGCCCACCATTCATATCCACCACCGTCCTGAATAAAACACCATTTTGTAAACCAGCATTAAGAAAAAGGCTGGCAGGGTGATCTGCCCCATCCTCTCCACCAACAGAGGCCTGAACTTCAAGAAAAAGGAGAGACTCTGGCGGTGAAGATACACTTTGCAGGCTCAGAACCTGCATACAGTCATCAGGGTCCAAAGACAAGATACGGATAGTGTTATCATATGATCCAACGGCAAGGAAACGGGACCTTTGTCTTCCCTCAGGAACAGGGGCAATGTCCAGACAAGCTACATCACCTGACATCTCATGCTTCTCAACTTCCATCAACTGGCCAGTCATATCAACTTCAAAATATATAAGCTCCCCTCCACTTAGTGCAATTACCACTTGAAGTCTATTAGATCCAACCTTGACAATAGTTCTCTTTCCAGGAGTTCTCCATTCATTAATACGGCCATCTTCTCTAATATGCCTTATTCCACTGGGATGAACTTGCATAAGCGAATCATCACCAATCAATGAAACAGAAAGAGATGGAGTAGTATCAAGAAACCCACTATCACTAACTTCTTCAACTGTCTCACCAATAGAAAGCACAAGAGTTGCATTCGCAAAAGAGACAACAATGTAGGCATCAAACTCATCATTAACATTCTTTTTCACAGTCCAGACAGCACTTGGAACACCAGGAAGCTGGGAGACAGCCATTTCACTAACAGCTAAACCAGGCCGAAGTATTCGCAACGAAGACCGAGGACCCCTCCCACAAAGTGAAAATATTTGTGGAGTTTCTTCCTCGAAAAGATTTACGATCTTCATGTCCATGATTGGCATCAAGCTCTCAATCTGATCAATCCTAACAAGATTCTTTAGCTTTCTTGGCTGGAAAAATACAGGCTGAAAGCCTTCTTCAGTTTCCATTAACGTTGATGATGAAGCTTCAACATCTGGATCATCTCCTATAGCCTGAAACTGATATAATGCATGATTCCCAAACTCTGACGAAGCAAAGAGGAACCCTGATTTCAACACACACAGAGAAGAAGTGACTGGAATCGTATCAAAATACTTGATCTTTAACTCATTAACCCTGTCATTGTCGTGGTCCAATGTCACTTTAAAGATATCTCCATATTCAGTTTGCAAAAGAAAGAAAAACATTGTCTTCTGCTTATGCATAGCAGCCGAAACAATCAAAACTCCACGTTCTGCTGGCAAATCTACCCTCCTGGGAATAACAGCCCTAACATCAGGGTGTCCCTGATTCTTATATATCACAAAATTCTCCGCACAAACAAGCACACCACTAGGACCATCCCCACCTCCAGGAACAGTCACAAGTAAATTAGCACCATTATCGACTTGTTCAGACCACTTCCTCGAAACATGATTAAGTCCTAAATCCAATTCATAAAATGTCAAATGCTTTTGAGCCTCATTTGCAGCTTGGCCTGTCGGATCCTGATCTGCCTCCGAATAATCCAATTCAATAGCAGCAAATATCGGGTTATCAAATCCACAGTCAACCCCACATATCGAAAACGTAATCGTATGGCTCTTATGAGCTTCTAAAGGCGACGAAATCGTTAACCTAGCTGCAGTATCCCTATTCAACACATACACAAGCTTCTGCTTCTCACAAGCACCAATCATCACAGCCCTACCTTTTGGGTCAATAGCTAAATACTGACCCGGAACTATCCTCCTACAACCCGATTTACCAAAAGTCTCCTGATGTACTTTATCAAAACAGTTCTTCTCTTTATTATAATCCAATATCACTATTCTACCTGAATCCGACCCAACTACAATGTAATCCTTTTGAGCACCGGTTAACCGAAATTGTGCTAAGGAACGTATAGCCCCGAAAATTTCAACAGATAATAGAGTTTGAAGCTTACCATTATCATCAGGACGAAGGAGGTCAAGAACTTTTCCACGAGCGACAACGATTTCTTGTACTTTTCCGCCGGAAAAGCTGCCGTTGATAGCACAGATTATTCCGGTGGGTTGCTGCAGAGTGAGACTGTAGAGATACATACTGCTAAAACCCTAGTTTGTAGATTTAGGGTTTTGAGTGAGAAGAAGAAGAAAGAAGAAGTGAGATTCAGAAATGAAATTTTTTTAGCTAAACCCTAGGCGAGGGTTGTTAGAAATGGAGCTCCGATTTTTATTTTGGGCCGGGTTGACCCAAGAGGCGGTTCGTGAGAGATGGACCATGATAAGCTATTACTTATTTGGTTGTTCGATCAAAAATATTTATGTTTTTCGTGCCTTAGCTAATATATTTATATGTTTTACTTGTTGATTTTTTTATTTATCAATTTTTATTTTGTGGATGACTAATTATGTTTAAGAAAGTATTTTCATATTTCCTTTTTTAACTTTTGCTCGTTTTCTGTTTGATTAAATTGTTTAACTCAAATTAAGAGAATTTTTGTGAATTTCCATATAAATGAGCATAAAAACTTTTTAGTTATAATTTGATAGAAAATATGTTAATAGAGGTAAAATATGTTATGAAAAAAGATGTTGTATTGACCATTCGGATAGTTTAGTTGTTTGAGCTTGGGACTTTCATGTTGGAGGTCTTAAGTTTGAAAATTGAAATCCCTTGCCAACGAAAGCAAGAGTTTGTTTTATGGTTCGAGCTCGTCGCATTTGCCTAATGCGGTTAATGAGCTATTGTATAAGAGCGAAAATTTTACTCTATGTGCATCCAAAGAATAGCAACATCGGATTTCTGTTATCATAAAAAAGATATGGTACAAAATGATATTCCCATAAAGATTTGTAAATGTTTTGAAGAGGTTGGAGTAGCTTTGCTTATTGAATTTATTTTATTACACACTAAGAAATATTGTAGAGAATAAATTAGTATAAAAATAATGAAGGTGAGGTGACATTATACTAGATGGGATTGTGGTAATATGATGGCGTTTAGCGTTACACATATATATACCAATATAAAATATGAGTCTTAATAGAACAATTATAAAATCAATAATGTTACGTGAGGATGATAGGTTGTTAAAATTCTAACAAATGAAAATATGTTAAGATACAAATCTTAAGATGGGTGTGTTATGTTTCTTTTCCGTTCAAAATAAGTGTTTAATTTAGAACATCTTAGAAATTCATGATAAAAAATAACACGTTTTTTCAACTATATGCTTATAAGTTATACTCAATCTATTTAAAAAGTGTTCAAATTTTTAAAAGACATTTATTAAATAAAAATAATTTAATAAACTACATATTGAATTATTTATTTTTTAATGGTCATGATTTTTGCGAAGTAAGTCAAAAGATTTAAGAAGCACACATGGAAGATAAATTAAAGTCAGCTAAATGTATCCTTGAATTATGTAAAAAATACAAATTCATACACTTAAAATTAAATATTTCTTTGAATTAAAAATGCTTCTTATAGAGACAATGATTAATTAATATAAGACAAATCCACAAGTAAACAACTTCATTAAGCCATTAACAACTCCAAGTCTGGACCAATTCATGAACCAGTAATTGTACCTTTTCATTTATTATTAAACATATTCATACTCGATATTTACGTTAAATTAATAAATTTATCACTTAATTATCATAAATATAGTATGAATTATGATTTGATATAAACATTCGGGATGAATTGTATTTTTTTTCTTCCAATTGCTAGTCCCTTCTTTACTAGCAATTGAAACATTTTTTTAGCACTAATATAAATTCCTCTGGATTTTATAAGTATTCTATAATCAATTAAAAGCATTAACAGGGTAGGTTCAACAAAACTAATGCCTTTAAACTTTTTAAATTAATTTTGTGTTTTGTAACTAAACCATTTCATCGGCTCCACTTAATAGGAAATAAACCTATTTATACTCAATTAGCCTAATCTCTTTTCTCATCAACAAAACATTCTGCTAATTAATTCTTAATTTGCTTCATCTCATCAATCATCATAGCAACAAAAAGATGGTCAAATTTACTCAATTTTGGTCTAAAACATTCAAAGCCACATTTTGCATTTTGCTATTAGCCCTTTCATTTGACTATGCTAATTCAGCAAGAATTCTTGACGAAGTGAGTTCAGGTGAACCTATTGTGGCTCCTGTGGTGGTGGGCCCGGTATCTTCATTGCCAAGTGGCCACTTTCCAGCCACAGTCGCCACTCCTGATTCGAACGTTACACCTATAGATGATGATTCTCCTGAGCCAACCCCTACTGTTCCAATAGCTCCTTCAGTTGATTTGCCAGCTGGACCTGAGCCTGATGTAGCTCCTACTGCTCCAGTGGCAACAAACACTGGAGCAGCAGCACCTGTAGCCCCTGCTGCTCCAGTGGCAATAGACACTAGAGTAACAGGGCCTGTAGCCCCTGTTGCTCAAGTGGTACCAGACACTGGAGCAGCAACACCTGTTACCAATGTGGCACCAGGAATTGGTTCCTCTGGTGCCACAGTGGCAAATCCTGTTTTGGACCACTCTAAGTTTTCATTCTTCATGCATGACATCCTTGGTGGTACACACCCTTCGGGGAGAGTAGTTACAGGGATCGTAGCTAGCACTGACGTTAACAACTTACCTTTCACCAAGGCTAACGACAATGTCTTCCCATTAGACGGTGGGGTTCCCCTCAACAACATCAACGACATTGTCAACAACAACAACTACCCTTTCCTAGCAGGCCTAAACGGACAACAACCCAACACCGTCCTACAAAACACAGGCAACAACGACATTGTCAACACCGGTGACAACCAACCTTTTGTTACAGCAGGACAACTTCCTAGTGGTATTACCCTTCAACAACTCATGTTTGGATCCATAACTGTCGTGGACAACGAAATAACAGAAGGACATGAGTTGGGATCATCTATTCTTGGTAGAGCACAGGGGTTTTACCTAACAAGCTCATCAGATGGGACGAGCCATACACTAGCATTAACAACTCTGTTCCATGGTGAACATGGACATGAAGTTGATGACACTATTAGCTTTTTTGGGATCCATAGGACCGCGACGCCAATTTCACACATTGCAATCATTGGAGGTACTGGAAAATATGAAAATGCTAAAGGATATGCAACAATTGAGACTATGCCTCATGTTGATCAACATACAACTGATGGTCTTGAAACAATTACACACTTCACTGTGTATATTACCCCTTAAAACTAAGTATTTTTCATTTAATTTTCACTATGTTTGTTTTTCTCTTTTTAATTTGTGATTCTTCACTTGATGTACTTTATTGTAATGGCATGGTTAAACATTCTCATTAATGTTAATAGAATGATATTTTCTTTTTTAACTCTCGACAAGCGAAATATAATGAATATTTTTAAAGGGAAAAGAGTGCAATACTATGTCTAGTAATCACAATTTTATAAATTAGGGGGAAACATATATATTGTGGAATTGGTGTAGGTTATATGTGCAGTTGATTTGAATTTCCTTAAAGGGAGCGATATATTTGCGCCTCAGCCTGAATATTTATTTTTTTATTTAAGGAAAAGGATCTGATATACCCCTTAACTTTGTCATTTAGAGCTGATATACCCCTACTTGTAAATAAATGGCTCACATATACCCTTTTCCTCTAACAATAATGAAAATAATAATAATTTTAATCTAAATTTTTATTATTTTTTTCTAAAAATATAATCCCATATGAATAAATTTAATCCTCGTCAAACATATTTTTTTTGACTTTTTTTGTTTCAATGACTAATTTATAATTATTATTTTGATAATCAAATTTATTTATGTTTCACTAATTTTCTTGTAAAACTTATTGTAGATGACCAAATTTTTTCTTCGAATACAAAATTAAATTACAATACACACACAAAAAAATAGTTTAATTTTTTTTCTCTTTAAACTAATGAATGAAAGAAAAAAATAAAATAAGAATAAGAAATTCAAATAATTATAATAAAAGAAGTCAAAAATAATTTACGTATGAAAAAAATTAAAATATACCTTGAACTTTGATTAAAAAATCATATATACCCCTAGATAATTTTTTAAAAAAAATTAGAAGTAATAAATATAAATTTAAAACTAATTTTTTAACTTCCGTTAAATGAAGGGTATATGTGAGTCATTTTGTAACGGCAGGGGTATATGTGAGCCGTTTGTATAATGGTAAGGGCATATATGAGCCACTTTTATAACGAGGGGTATATCAGCTCCAAACGATAAAGTTGAGGGATATATCAGACTCCTTTCCCTTTTATTTATGTCATTTTATTTTTCTAACAGTAATTTATTATAATTTGAGGTATATTCACCGATCGATTGAAAGTTAATATTGTATATTCACAATCACACTTTTAGTTGCCATGTTTTTGGACTTATAGTCCATAGTAGAAAGAAATTCAAATTGGGCACCACTAGCCCTAGGAAACTAACTAACATTTAGACAATTAGTTGTCACAACAAACTAAAACACTATTTAGTATGTGATAAACATATTTCCAAACAACATCATGCATGAACTTGTTTAGAGAAGTGACTAATAAATTGAACAATCAGACACACACGTCTTTTAATAATATACACGCGTCAAAATTTAATTGGTTTGTGAAATGTTAGTAGATAATTTACTACGATAGGAGAATGACACATATATAGGTATTGTTTATTTTTGGGTTATTGATGATAATTGATCTAAGTGGCAATATTGGACCCACTTATCACATTATAGGGTAGATAATATTCACATATACAAAATCTACTATAATCTCCTCTCCACCATTTATTATTTATCTCTCACATGGGTTATATTACCTTACACATGACCTCATGTTTTTTTTTAATATAAATTATATATTTTATATTACTTCAAATCGTAAATTCACTTCTAATCATAATATTATCCGTTTATATGTTATAATTAGAGAAAGAGAAAAAAGAATATTTTGAGTTATTCAAAGAATCACAAAGCAAAGATCATATGACAGAGGAAGAATTTAGGTGCTATGATACATAAAATGATATTAGATTTCAAATAATAATAATAATGATAATAAACATATTATAATATAAGTGATCTAAACTTTGAGTTCTCATAAAGAGAGAAGACATAAACTCACCACTGAAGTTGTCCCGTATTTTCATAAAGACACCTTAATTTTGGAAGTATCTTATCACCCCACAAAATTTTTTAATATCTTTTTAAATGGGCCATTTTGACTCATTCTCTATTCTGCGTTGTGACCACGCTCATAAGGAGCGTGATGTCATGTTTTAAATGTCATTAACCAGTTTAGAAATGCCACGTGTCACTTTATTTCTCTATCATTAAATATTGTATTTATTTACATCATCTTCCCCAAATTGAAACTCAAAAGAGCCATTGATAACCCACTTTTCATGATCTCATCTTCTTTATTTTTTCCAAAACAAGATCAACATTGGTACTCTCTTTGACGAATTCATTATCTTCCCGAAACGCAATATGATAAAAATTCATTTTCTCTTTTAATTTTCAGTAAAACAATTTTTTTTTCTTCTAATCACTTAAAGTTTCAGATTCAATTTCGTTAAAGAAAATAATGAAGGATAAAAGAGTCGGAGAAACAATGCTAAACTGAAAATACACCACTCAGAAAGACAATGTAACAAAGAAAAAGGTCGAGATTTAGATGATTTATCAATCTTGTTTCTCCTATCGTATGCTACCTGAGCTCTCTCCTTCCTCTTCCTCTTGTTCTCGAGTTTCTTGATTTTATCAAAAATGGCTCCATCCAACCTCTGATGAAAGCTTCCCCAAGAGAAGCTTGGCTCTCTTCTTACTCTTACTTTTGTGCAGCTTGGAGCCTCACGCGCGTCAGCCCAGATGAAGGAATGAGTCAAAATGACCCATTTACGAAGCTATTAAAAAGTTCTGTGGGGTGATAGGACACTTCAAAGTTAAGGTGTCTTTATAAAAATACGTAACAACTTCAATAGTGACTTTATGTCTTTTCTCTTCTCATAAAATGTGTTATTTTTACACTATTAGTGCATTTTTAAGTTGGTCCAGTATATTGTGGTTTCGTAATATTATTTATAACCAATAATTACATAATTTTATGTGAAAGCTTTAATCTGCCCTGCTAATCTGACGTATTTTAACTTTTTTTCAATTCAAATAAAAAACATTAATTTATATTTATGGCCATACACAAGTATCGTTATTTTTTAATATCATTTTTTACGTTAAAAATAAATTAATCACTCCGCATAATCTAATGTGTTTTAACTTTTTTTTTTTCATTTCAAATTACTTGTAAAAAAAGGCTAATTTATATTTATGGCCAAATACAATTATCGTTATTTCAAATATCATTTTTTCACTTTAAAAATAAATTTTTCAAATTTCATAATAAAATATGCCCATAATCACGGAGGAACAAAGTTCAAAAATCCAAACAAAATCACGAAAAAAAAAGTACATACTTATAAAACCTATTTCAGAATCAAGATCAAATAATCATCTCTAGAATATCCACTAATTAAAATCCTAGTCAATCCTCACACAACACCCAAATAAAACGATTTTACATACTACTATATTATAAAAGACAGTTGAATTGTCAAAACAGACGGCAGCAGGTAAACATGTCTGCTTTAACATTTTAAGGATATTTCAGTAATTTTATAGAATTGAAAAAATGGTATTGATTGAAAAGTTATTTTACTGTAGCAGCAATATACATATTAGATTTACTTGATCACATTCTCCTTTACTCACCGTCAAGTTTTCTTGTTTATCATTTCACATGTCGCGGTGAAACCACCAGGTGGATTTCATTCTTTGATATTATAAAAGACAGTTGAATTGCCAAAGCAGGAAGCATGTCAACATGCCTGCTTTGGCATTCTAAGGATATTTCAGTAATTTTATAAAATTGAAACAATGTTATTGACTGAAAAGTTATTTTATTGTAGCAGCAATATACATATTAAATTTACTTGACCACATTCTCCTTTACTCACCGTCAAGTTCTCTTGTTTATCATTTCATATATGCCGCCGTAAAACTATCTGGTGAATTTCATTCTTTGTTTTTTTAATGATTTCTTTGACAATTTGTAAGAAAAATAGTAAATTAAGTATTAATTTTTTTATGATTTGTTTGTTTTAATTTGTTTACTTTCTTTTTAGTTTTTTTTTTATATATTTTAAAAATTACATAAAAAATTATAGATTACATTAATTCAAAGAATATAAAAATTTATTTAATTTTAAAACTTTTAGTCAGTGTCGCTTAAGTCAAGAAAAAAAAATAACATGTATTATTTGAAAATGAAGTAAAAAGTACTATAATTTTAATTGTTAACAATTTGATTGAATACATATAAAAAATTGACTAACTCTTGAAATTATATTTGTGTTACTCAAATTGAGACAAAGAGATTAATATACATTGTTTGAAAATCATGTAAGAGATACTACAAATAATAATTAACAATTTAAATTAAAAAGATCGAGTAACTTTCAAAATTCTATTAGTCTTACATAAATTGAACAAAAAAAAGTAACATATATTATTTAAAAATTATATAAACGATATTATAAACACAAAAATTAACAACTTAACATTTTTCAAAGTCACGAAAACATTCCGTTGACTTTCAAAATTATATCGATGTCGTATAAATTAGGATAAAAAAGCAACATATATTATTTGAGACGACATTAACTATAATATGAATCACAATATTTAACAATTTAAAATATTTAAAAATTGAGATGACTCTCCAAATTTCATCTGTGCTACACAAAATTATGAGAAAAATTAATAATATGCATTGGGCGGGCCAGTGCTAGCACGGACTCTTATATCTAGTTCTTCTTAGAAAAGATTTATTTTTCTAAAATTAGAACAAGATTTCAATTATATATAATTTGCACATTAGTTGAGCTATAATTAGATTTCAATTATATTTTTACAATTTTTATTTTTATTTTAAATTCAACGCCTTCACATTATTTTCAAAAAATATTTAGAACTCACCTCACGCTCATCTCGTTTTGTATAACCTTAAATCTATCCCGCCCTATTATCATCTCTACGAAATATATGTACGTTTTTTTTAAAAGTCTATTGATAGGGACGTAAGCTAAATAGTCCCCATTTTATTAATTAGGCTTCATTTAATGCTATAAAAATAAAACATTGAATATTCACAAATCATTCAGGCCACAAGACAGCTACACAGCCAAATTTATAAAAATGTAGCAAACAAATTTTTTTAATTTTAATGTTTATATTTTAAAGGTAATATATATATATATATATATATAGATAGATAGATAGATAGATAGATAGATAGATATTTTTTTAGGTTAGAAACAGGTATCTCTTTGTTGATATATTTATTATATTTTGAATGTAATTTTTTAAATTTAAATGTTTATAATTTAAAGATGATATAGATAGATACTTTTTTCGAGGCCAGAAGCAGTTATCTCTTTGTAAATTATCTACTTTATTTTGATTTTTTCAAATTTCAATGTTTATGATTTAAAGGTGATATATATAAATATTTTTTTTCGAGGCTAAAAATAAGTACCTCTTCGTCGATGTATCTACTTCATTTGAGTGTAATTTTTTTGTTTTCAATGTTTATTTTTTAAAGGTGATATATATAGATATTTTTTTCAAGGTTAGAAGCAAGTATCTATTCATCAATGTATCTACTTTATTTAATTTTTTCCAAATTTGAATGTTTATGCTTTAAAAGTAATATATGTATACTTTTTTCGAGGCTAGAAAGATGTATCTACTTCATTCAAATTTTTTATAATTTTAATGTTTATGCTTTAAAGTTGATATATATATAGATACTTTTTTTTTGGCAAGAAACAAGTACCTCTTCGTCGATGTATCTGCTTCATTCCAAGTATAATTTTTTGAATTTCAATGTTTATACTTTAAAAGTGATATATATATATAGAGAGAGAAATAGATACTTTTTTCAAGAGGCTAGAAGCAGATACCTCTTCGTCGATATATCTACTAATTCGTCCCGAATGTCATATTTTGAATTTCAATATTTATGCCATATACATATAATACATTGGATACGCCTTGAATCAATCCACCAACAATTTAATTTCTTTTAAGGTTGTGGTGATTTATTTGGTCTTGTCAACACCAACTTGTGACACATACAAATATATTTGGTCAAGTGGGATGTTTGGAGCATAACCAACAAGTATATATCGTACACCACGAAAAGGACAGTACAGTTGTAAAGAAATATATTTCGGACGTACGTAATTTAACTCAAAAAATTAGTTTATAAGATAGAAAATTCTTTAAGTCCATATAAAAAAGGCTACTGATGTATGAAGTTTTTTATTCGAGAAAAGTATTAAAAATACCTTTAAGTTCAGTGTGAATTATTGTTTTCATTCTTAAATTATTGACAATCTTAAAAACATTTGTTTTTCTGACTTATAACTGAACTTAAACTTACCCCATCTTGCAACATATAAGTGAAATATACCCCTAAATTCTTGTCAAGTTTAGGGTGTTTTCAATACTGTTCTTGATTTTATATTAATGCTTCTATAAGAATTTGTGACTTCTTGATATGCCTTGTTGCAAATTGGGAGGGTATTTTATTAAGCAAATAAAGTGTTGTTTTTAAGGATGTCAATCATTTGGAAATACGAAACTTCAATACTTCCATCTTTTTATTTTTTAACACCCCTCCTCAAGCTCAAGAATGAAAATTTAAATCGTACATTAGTTAACTCGAAGACCCAACATCAGATGAGATAAGTCTTGTTTTGATACTATAGTCATGTAATTAAAAAACGAACTACTGGCCTAAGTCAATCCCAAAACTACCATCACAACATAAAACTTTTTTCATTCTTCAAACACATACTAGTACGACAAGCAACATATGCAACATTTTTCATTAAAGTTAAGTAGGGACCACAAATTGGTACGTGCGAGCCTATCTCACGCCTCATTTTAAAAGATAATTATACGTAATTATTCATATAATATATTATTAATAGACCGCAATATAAATAATATAAAAATGCTTTACACATTTTATGAGAACTTAAAGGTTAGATCACTATCACGTACATAGTTATTATATATGTTGTTATATATTTTTATTATTATTACTTGTCTGATTATTTGGAAGGACCTGGTTCTTTGGAATCTAATATCATTTTCTCTATCATAGCACTTGTCTCTTCCTCTGTCATACGATCTTTGGTATTTTGTGATTCTTTGTATTCCTCGAAAAACTCTTTGTTTTCTTTCTCTAACTCTTTCCACACTGCAAAATCACGATCAGAATCGAATTCAGAATTCATAATATAAATTATATCAGAAGTGGACCTAGAATTTTTACAAAATGTCTACATCATTAATATGGTAATTGATTCTTATTTTTTGGGTGAATAACTTTGTATTTAATCAAATATGATTATTTAGCTTTTTGTGTGTATGATAATATTAAATCAATGTTAGAGAATATATTCATAAATAATTCAATGAAAATAAGTTAGTTATTGATCCACCTTTTTGGTATCATGAGATTCAGAATTTGAAGTAATTTGTGAATTCTAGATTTCAGTAGTTTGAAATTATCATGTTCTAAATTTATCTATTTTATGTCTCGATTTGTATGACTTACATTTTGTTTTAATCAGTCTCAAAAGAATGAGTATTTCTATATTAAATAACAATTTAACTTTAAAATATCTGTTTATCTTTAGTGAAATGATTTATAGCCACACAAATATCTACTCCCTCTGTCCAACAATAGTTACCCATAATACTATTTTGGGATGTCCAACAATACTCGTCCGTTTTAAGAAATCAATATATAATTTTAAACTTAGCTCTTAATTTAACCTTATTATTAATTATAGTCATTTTTCTATTAAATTTTTCAAGACATTATATTAATTATATTTAAAGGATGACATGGTAAAATTAACCTTCTATTTGTAGTTTCTTAAGAAGTTAACAAACTCAATAATGAACAACTATTGTTGGACGGAAGGAATATCACTTATTTTATACCACAAATTTTAAAAGTCTTTTCTTTTAAAACTCCGTATCAAGTCAAATTAACTCACATAAAATGAGATGAATTAGAAAGCAATTTGTACATATTAAATGAATTTTCTTAAAACAAATACATAATTTGAGTAGTCCTTCAGCTACTTTATGGGTTTGTGCATATTTTGAGTAGCCCTTCAGCTAATTTATGTGTTTACTTCTTCATATATTGAACTTCTAAGTGAAAATTTTGACTTCGTCATAGCTGATCATAACAATGCGATCAGTCGTTCACATTGAAGATGACTCGATCATGTATGAATCTAAAGTCAGTGGATTCAACGTGATTGATTATATATGTGTGTGTTCTAAAACCTTCAAACGGAAATTCGCATGCATGCATAAGCTAATTAATGAATACCATAGTAATTATTTAACTAGTTATAGTAATAGGCTATTTACTTTATTTTAATCTTATCGTGTAAATATATTACATATCGTTAGTATATAGAACTTAAAACTCTAATAAAACTTAAGAGTATAACTAACCAGTAGCAGTGATAACAGGTTTGATGTTTGCATGCTTGGATAGTGCCTCCATGCACTCTTCTTTTGTCATTTTGTAAATCAAACACTTCTCTATCAGGTGTTGCACCTAAATTAGGGTTAACAGGTTAGTAACCCTTTATTTTGTAGTTCTCATCGAGAATTGTGATAAAGTGAATAAAAATTTATTATATATAAGACCTAATTATTAAGAGTGAGAAAAATCCTAATAGAAATCACGCTACACGATACACATCGAAATTAGTATTTGATCATGAGCTTTAAAATTACTGAAAATATTGAACAATGAACTTAAGACTCAAACAAGGTGATGAGTTCAGTGATCAGAATCCGAGCGATGAATTCATAAAGTTAAAATCTTAAAATCAATTATATTAGTTGGGCCCCAAAGCATATACTGAACGTTTGAATAAATGAGAATAAGCAAAAAATATATATATATTTAATTTGATATGATAGTGCTCTAAATTACACACAAGTTGTTTGAACTATACATGCATCAAAAAATAAAATTTTAAAAAAATAGATTTTTCGTCAGATATTCGTACTGAAGCCTAACTAATTCATGCTCACCTAACCTAGGGCTCCAACAGAAAGAAGCGCTCCCTACACAATTTCCATACCTAGCTAAGAGCTCAAATAAAAAAACTTCATCTAAGAGATCAGAAATAACCTCATCTACTACGCTATTTTATTTTTTAATGATCATCGATCGCAAAATAAATAATAAGTGGATCGTAGATATTTTAGTTTACATACCATGTGGATATACGAAGCTGATGAATGATCGTTACTCATGATATAGATTAACTATATCTAATCTTGATGATCACCAACACAAGCTATATTTCTAGATCAATATATTATAGAACACTCGTCTCGTTGATTCTTCCCCTCGTTTCATTTTATCTTGGACTATATAATAGTGTAGAAAATTAGAAGAAGCAACTACTGTAGAGTGGGGTTAGGAGTACCACGTGAGAGATAAATGATAAATGGTTGAGAGGAGATTAGAGTAGATTTTGTATATGACTATTTCTGCCCCCTCCATGTGATAAGTGGGGCCATTTAATGCCTCTATTAGATTATTCATCATCATCAATAACCCAAAAATGGACATCATCTATTTGTCATTCTATTATTGTAGTAAATTATCTACTCATATATTATGAGCCAATCGGATTACGACACGTGTGTCTGATTGATCAAATATGTATTTTGGTTTTTCATTATTAGTACATTTGGTATAAGTCATATTTCTAAACTAGTGCATGCATGATGTTTTAAGTTGTTTGGAAATATGTGATTACTTATCACCAGAAAAAGGACCTTATTTATATGACCCACAAGGCCACAACAACTGCAACCTTGTGTGTAACGGACGTGGTACACTAAATGGGGTTGTTTCTTTCTTAATCAAAAGTTTTAGGTTTGAATTTTGAATATGTAAATTTTTTTGACAAGAGCGCTTCCCTCCAAATGGGGTTTTATTTGCGCGGTGAAAATCTGAAATAGTTGGACTCCAATACACGCAATAATGACTGAGTTAGAATGTTTATTAAAAAATGTCAAAATATAAACTGAAAATGTAATGGAATCCTACGAGCGCGATGCGAATCTGAAAAAGTCGGACTCCAGATGCAGGTAGTGGTGGAGTCAAGATTATTATAAAGGAGTGTCAAAATATAAAGTACAAATGTATAACCATTGGTATCCGAGATAGAACACACAACCTCAAACAATTTTTAGTACTCCTTAACCACTATACTGAGCCTTCGTCAACTTGTATTAAGAAGTGTCAACACTTGTATATATATTTATTAAACAAAAATTTAACATATATATTATATAATTTTTCGACGAAGGGTGTCGCTTAACACCCCCAAGGTAGCTCCATCCCTGAATGTAGGTACTAGACATCGATAGGAAATTAAAGAAAAGAGTATAGTTTCTTTTCATACTTTCAATATTTTAAAATTCATTTGAATGATGTTGGGTAGGTTTTTGTCCGACCTATTATGTACATGAGCTTAGTCTACACATCACTTGTTTCGTTCTTATAACGAGTTCGGAGCCTAAAGGTAAAAAATATTAATAAAAATACTAAAAAGGTATATGAAAAAACTTTTAAATCAAAATGGTAAAATCACTGGTAATGTAGCGATTTAGTTGGTCGACGTTAAGGAAAATCGCTGCTGTAGCAACGATTTATAATTTTTTTAAAAAAAATTTTAAAATCGCTACCTCGATAGCGTTTTTTGTTATTTTATTTTTTAAAGTTTTTTTTTAACAAATCGCTGCTAAGACAATGATTTTGTGATGAATTTTTTTAAAAAAATTGTAAATCATTGCATGTGTATCTTACGAGTGAGTTAGCACAAGATTCCCTTTTGAGTATCTTACGGATCATTGTTGGGTGAGCAAATAATCATATGGTTCAAAGCATGCCATATAACGATAAGGATTTTGCTTTCCAATGTTAGTTCAGCGGTGAAATCAGAATTATTTTAATTATAAGATTTAAAATATAAAAAGTAAATATACGAAAAAGGTCAACATCTAATATATATATATATATATATATATATATATATATATATATTTTATTTTTATTTTTATTTTTATTTTTAATCATATATGAATATCATAATTTCTTATTCCTAATTGCTTATGTGTTAAAAAATCACTAAACTATCAATAAGTGATTGTGGACTAGTTACTATCATTTATACACGGCTTTGTACGTAAAGAGATTTATTAATTTCAAATCTTTTATCCGCCTCTGAAGTAAATGTTCTTTCGTACCTATGTTGGGTTGTCGAGTACAATCTATAGAGTTCACATAAATTTAATCATTACTACTTGTTTACTCTTCTTATATTAACTTCATTTTCGATTCTAGTTTTAATGTTGTTCTTTAATTAATTTTATTTGCTTTGATTATCATATTACTTATTGCATGCTACTTTTTCTCCTCCATTCTTGTTTTAGTATGGTTTCTTGTACTATAATATGTGTTTTTACATACTTGAGTTCTGACATGTGTAATTTGAGACAAGAGTTTGTCGAAAATAACTAGTCTTTCTACTATACACATACACAATATATATCAGTACTCTTTTCATACAGTACCTCACTTGTAGAATTACACTAAATATGATGTTATTATTGTCGGGATCCATTTTTTGCTTTCATCACGAGGAATATACAAAGAGAGGTCATGAGAAGATTGGGTAAGAGGATATAAGGAATAAATTATATGTGGTTCTTGCATGATTAATTTGTACAATATATCCCTTAGAAATTTAACATTTGAGTATCAGCCATATATATCAGTCTTCAAAAGCATAATGAAGTACAAGAAGAAAATATGACTATTTTATTCATAGCTTTAACACATGTCACATGTGGCTTGGCAAAAATTGTGATAAGGAAAATTATTTCTTGTGAGCATGAATTTCTCAAAAAAAAAGTTAAAGTTATATATATATATATATGTTATTAGTAGAAAAAAATTAAGTTATATATATTATTAGTAAGCTTTTAACCATGCATCCAGGATTTACAGGATTTGAACCCTCGCAAGTGGCTTCGCGTGCCTCTTATAACAGAGGTTTAAACCAGCTCACCCATAGCTGTTTTTGTTCTATGTGTGCTCATTTAAATTATAATAATATATGTATCATATTTTCTATATATATATATACAAAAAAATTTGGAAATCAATGGGTGCTCGAGCACCCGCGTCTGGCTTACTAGGTCCGCCCCTGTTGAATATGCTATTTCATGCTAACTTCATATTACGAGATGGAATTTCATATTCTCCAAAAATTATAATCTGGAAATTTCATATCATGATTTATCACATATTTATTTTTTGTTAAAACAGCCCACATTTACATTTACTAGTCATTTATATCATATGTAAATAAAATTTTAAATCATGTCATAACTTTATAAAATTTAGTATTCCCACCAACATAAAATTTATTATTACTGTAAATCAGTTCCTACTTTATCGTTTATATTCATCAAATTCATTATTTTTTATCAAATTTACTTATCAACAAAATTTGTTACTACTACTTTAATGTTTGATAAAGAAAAATGGTTTTTCATCTATATTAAGTGAACAAGACTGAGCGCAATGTTTTTATAATAATTTATTGTGTGATTTTTAAAATTTTTGTTTATTTGATAAGAACGTATATATAACTGTAACTATTTTAACAGTTTTACAATTAATGAGATTCTTATATTTAAGAGAAAACATACAATACAAAAACTCCAAACACATGTCCAAACAAAATTTTAATTTCATGATTTCATATTATAATTTCAGATCTTAATTTTATATTACATGGTCAAACGGGCATTAGATAAATAAAGATGAAATCAAAATTTTTATTGAAAAAATAATATTACGATGTTTATTCGATGTGGATGAAAATATTTTTTTCTCAAAATACTCTATAAGTTACATTTTAAGTTCATTGTCTCAATCCCCTCCCCACCAAATTATCCCCCCAACCCAACCTCACTCTCACCTCATTCTACTCTCTAATATTTTGCTAAATTACATATAAATAAAGGAAAAGGGTCTGATATACCCCTCAACTTTGTCAATTAGAACTGATATACCCCTTTGTTATGAAAGTGACTCATATATACCCCTACTTGTAAACAAATGGCTCACATATACCCTTTTCCTCTAACGGAAAATTGAAAAAAAAATAATTTTAATCTAAATTTTTATTATTTTTTTCTAAAAAATATAATCCCATATGAGTAAATTTAATCCTCGTCAAACATATTTTTCTTTACTTTTTTTTTGTTTCAATGATTAATTTATAATTATTATTTTGATAATCAAATTTATTTATGTTTCACTAATATTCTTGTAAAACTTATCATAGATGACCAAATTTTTTCTTCGAGTGTGAAATTAAATTACAATACACACAAAAAAAATAGTTAACATTTTTTTAAAACTAAATGAATGAAAGAAAAAAATAAAATAAGAATAAGAAATTCAAATAATTATAATAAAAGAAGTCAAAAAATAATTTATGTATGAAAAAAAATTAAAATATACCTTGAACTTTGATAGAAGAATCAGATATACCCCTAAATAATTTTTTAAAAAAATTAGAAGTAATAAATATAAATTTAAAACTAATTTTTTAACTTCCGTTAAATGAAGGGTATATGTGAGCCATTTTGTAACGGCAGGGGTATATGTGAGCCGTTTGTATAACGGTAAGGGCATATATGAACCACTTTTATAACGAGGGGTTTATCAGCTCCAAATGACAAAGTTGAGGGGTATATCAGACCCCTTTCCCTATAAATCTTAATATTTTCTTGCTTAATTTTTATAAAATATATTTTTTCACACCTAGCACACCCAATAATATTACTGTAATTATTAATTCTACTTAACATGATTTGATTTTCAGTTGAAACTAAAAAAAATATTTATTCATTTGTGTTTGAACATGAATTTTACTCTTTTTTTTGTTTTTTAAATTTTATGAATGTAAGCTATTATTTCACCTGGAAATTTCTAAAATCAGTTTTTCAAACTTCCGATACAATCCATTTCAAATTTAAAGTTAAATTAATAGTATAGCATCTATTTTCAATAGTATAGATTAAAAATCATTCTATATTATAATCCATCACTATACAATCAAGTTTTCTAGAAAATCGATTTTTCATGTTATGTTATTATATGCTCTCCATAATAATATTTTATCATGACCGATAAAAAATATTGAAACAAACAATTTCCTTATAGAAGGGCTATCCTTATCCTTATACTCCGTTATATTATATGTTCTTTATAATTATAATATTTTGCTATAACCTTTTTTTTTTTTTCGAAACAAACAACTTCGTTATGGAAGTTTTTTATTTTTTTTTATTTTTTATTTTATACAAAAGATTGTTGAGACTGAATATAATACTATGAGAAACACATAAAAATTTTATCAAAAAAATTGAAACAAATAACTTCGTTATAAAAGGATTTTCCTTTATACCAAAGATCGTTGAGACTGAATAACACATACTCCTCCTTGGCTCAATTTATTTGACACTTTTCGTTTCTCAAAAAGTGAAACAATTTAAATTTGACTAACGATTTACGAATGGAATATTCAGATTTTTTGAAATGATATATATATATATATATATATATATATTTACAAACTACGTAAAAAGTATTATAAGTCACAATAATTGACAATTCAAAATACTTAAAAGATTTATAAAAAATTTACGGTGAAAAATAAACTTGTTTGAATCTCGAAATTCAAAAAGGGCCACAAAAATTGAGACGGAAGGAGAAATATGTTTTAAAAATATAAGTGTGGCTGCTGGGATTCGAGCCCAGGTCTCCACGGCCACAACGTGGAATTCTTACCACTAAACTACAGCCACTTCATGTTCATATTTTTGCTACAAATATATATTATTTAATTACAGCATTTTTACTAATAAAAAAAGGCTCTCTTAAAAATTGTAGGTAGGGTGTTCAGTTTTGGTTAACAAAATAAATTAAAAATCGTAATTTGAACTAAATCGATTTAAAAGAATGATATTTGGTGTGATTTGATTTTAAATTTTGAAAATCGATATTATTTGATTTGATTTTACTAAAAACGAAGTTCACATAAATAACCAAAATCGAACCGAGATATTATATAAATTTGTAATTATTTGTATATTTTATTTAAATTTAATCAACTTAAGTCTTTAACTTTATTATTTAATGAGTAACTTTCGCATATAACGAACATAAAATCATATTTGTATTCTATAGCTTTAGTTTACATAATTGCGCTCCATAGCAAATATAAGATATGTATATTTCGCTATACATATAAAAAAAGCAGTTGTATAATTTCGCTATACATATACAAAAGAAAGTAGTTGTATAATCTGCTTTGGTATACATATGCAAAAGATCAATTGTACAACATGTGTTTGTATAAAGCGAGAAAGAGAGAAAGACAAGAAAATTGGGCAGGAGAAGATCATATTTGTATAATCATAAGTGTATATGACGAAAATATATGCATTTATATTTGTACATACAATTTTCTCTAGCTTTATACAAACACAAACACATTATACATATGCGTTTTTATATAAAGTGAGAGAGCGAGATTTGGGAGAGTGGCGAGCGAGATCTGGAAGCGGGGAGAGAGGGGAACAAAAATATATGTATATATACAATTTTCTCTCACTTTATACAAACGAAAACACATTTTATACATCTGTGTTTATATAAAAAGCGAGAGAGACGAGGGAGAGAACAAAAGTGGTGATTGAATTTCACCCGGAGAGAGGCGAAATAGCAACAGTTTGCTATGGGGTACAGTGAAATCAAACTATATTTATAGAATTTAATTTGAATCAATAGTTTGCTATTAAATATAATTTTCCCCTTTTTTTAAGCCTAACTATTAAAATCCTAAGTCTAAGGCTAGCAACATGATATTATTCATTACTAAGTTACATCATGTTGCTATAATTTTTCAGAAATATTAAAAAATGTCAAACGTATTTCAAATCCTAAAAATAATTCGTATTTTTAAAGGATTCGACACAAATCGAATATTATTTCTCACTAGATCATGCTAAATGGGATGATTAAGGCCTGAGAGTTGTAGTAGCCCAAAAGTATTGATACATGGCCTGATTGATTTAATATATATTGGTGCAAATAGAAATTCCATGTTTATTTCTCTCCTTAGGTCAAAATTATCATAATAAATTACTCATTAAAATCATTTTAGTTTATTCAATATTAATAAAGTCACACAATTTAATCAATTTACTCATAAAGATATTATTATTACAAAAAAGAAAAAAACAATTGAAGGGGTAATTATATAAATATCTACTTTAAATTTAACTTTGTAACACCGTAGTTTATATATAGTAAAATAAAAAGAACAGTCCAATCAGTCGATTTATAATTTTCATCTAAGTAATAATCAAGTCCAAATAATTGTTATAAAAATAACTAAAACAAAGGAGATTAAGTAATACTTATCTAATGCGATAAGTATGTGTCACCAAACCTTAAAAGGTGAATTTCATAAAGTGGTGCATGATCAGCTCAATTATTTATACGGGAGAATTTGTCAATTAAAAATTTTCCAAAAAAGATATTGAATGTACGTAGCTGAAATAAGGATATTGAAATAGATGTATGGGTGCACTAGGACAAATAGGATTAGAAACGAAGTTACTCGAGACAAGGTGACGGTGACCATCACACTCGAATCTTTCTCCCAATTTCTTTGTATAATTCTAGTCAAGCCCTGCGGTTGACAAGATGAGGAAGGGCGAGACTGGATCGGTTTAAACATAGTTAGAGAATAAGCTATATCAACCAAATAAAATATGTTTTCAAGGCAACAAATTAACGGTCAAAGTTTACTTGCAACTTGCTTACATTTGTTGAGCCAAGTAAGTAGGATATATAATATAATATTTCCTCCGTTCGAAATTATTTGTCATATTACGCTTATCGAAAATCAATTTAACTAATTTTTTAAAGGTAAATTGGATCAAATTAATTCGATATTTTAAACAAAAAAATTGAATATTCTAAAGCTATATGAAAAGAATTATAAATTACAATTTTTTTGCATATTAATATGATGAAAAAGTACATCATAAAATATTAGTCAAAATTTTTATAGTTTGATTGTAAAAATAAAAATTATGACAAATAATGCCGGACGACAAATTGATACATTAATAATTAATAACCATGCCTAAACGATCTTTTTCTATGTAAATGCTATCTATTATTTTGTTAATACAAAAATATAGTGAAGATATTTAGTCAACATGTAAAGTTCATGTGTTTAAGATTATACTTGCTTATCAAATTATTGAGTACTAAATTTATATATATATATATATATATTTTATTTTTATTTTTTTATCGGTGAATAATGTCTTTGTTCAATAATAACGATTATAGTAAATTGGTAAGTAATCTTTCAAATTGAATTGACATATATTGTGTTTGAGCCTTAAATGAAATGATCCAACTTTATCCTTAATATGAAACTTTTAAATATAAATTCAGATGTAATTGAACTTCAAGGCGAATATTGAATATTAGTTTGAAAATGATTTAATTCTTAACTCCAAATTTGATCGAACTTTAAAACTAACAACGAACTATCACTATATAAAATTTCAAAATACAAATTTAAAACTAAAACAAAACTACATGTAAATAATTGTATAAAACCCTTTTGTTGAACATTTTGAACTTTCAAAATCTTTGTCAATGTCCACCCCTACCCCACCCCCCCCCCCCCACCCCACCCCCACCCACCCACCACCTCCACCCCTAAATTGGTGACCCAAAATCAACCATATTCCAATTTCCACAAACAAAATCCCCAAATCCCATGTCTTTCTTTCTCAAACAAATCCTCCTCTTTTCTCTTCCACTAATTTTCCTCTTTTGTCTCCTCCTTCCACTTCACCATTTCCATAGTCATACTCATACTCAAACTCATTTTCCTCACAACCCCACTTTCTCAAACCCCTTTTCACCACCACCAAGAATAGCTTACTTCATTACTGGTACTAAAAATGATGGATCAAGAATCTTTAGGTTACTTCAAGCAGTGTATCATCCAAGAAACTACTATTTACTTCATCTTGATCAATTTGCTTCACCAAAACAGAGACTTCAGCTTGCTATGAAAGTGGCTTCTGTTGATGTGTTTGTTGCAGCTGAAAATGTTAATGTTATTGAGAAAGCTGATGCTGTTAATGAAGAAGGGTCTTCTGCTTTGGGTCTTGTGCTTCATGGTGCTGCTGTTTTGTTGAAGTGGAAAATGGATTGGGATTGGTTTGTTAATCTTGATGCCTCTGATTATCCCCTCATTCCACAAGATGGTGAGTTACTTTTTCATTTTTTTCTTGCTTTCTATTGATTTTCATAGATTGGGTTTAGTCTAGTTTATGTAGTTCAAGATGAAAGTAGTGATTTTTATTGAAGCTAACAGTTCCAAAGGGGGTGGGGGGATGGGGATGATCTTTTTACTGTTTGTTTGGAGATTTTTGAGCTGAATTAGAACTTGCTGAAGTTCAAATTAGTTATTTGTTGTAAGTTTGATTAGGCAGAGCCAGGGGCGGAGTCAAAATTTTTACTAAAGAAGTAAACACACGAAGAAGTTAAAGGGTCCAACATCTAGTATATATATATATACACATAAAAAGATTTTTAACCATGTATCTACAATGTACTTTTTTGCTGAAAGGGGTTCGAACCCCTCGACACCTACCTACCTCCGCATAGGTTGGCAAATTTCATGAGCAGTTTGATGTTCATGTAAAGATGGTTAAGCTTGTTGAATCAATCTGATTTTATTGTCTTTCAAGGGAATAAAATTAATCAATCAACCAAAGCCTCGATCCGAATTTAGTTGGTTTGGCTATGTGAATTCTCTTTACTCATTTGCTCTAAATTCAAACTTATTTCAATCCACTACTAAATATTATGATTGATAAGGCGAGTTGGAGGCTTTTGTAGATCTCCCACTACTTCGACACGGGCATACAAGTCTCTGATCAGAATAAAAATACTCCTAATGAGCATTGAATCTAAAGTAAGTGTGGCCTAGTGATCATGAAATGAGATTAAAACCATAGGAGATCAAAGATCAATTCCAGCTCAGACAAAAAAAATACTCTCAGTGATTTCTTTCTTTCCACCTGCCTAAGTCTGGTACACAGAGTTAATAGCTATACTGATAGGAGATAGCAATTAGTACCTATTGGAATAGTAGAGGTGGACACAAGTTGGCGAAATTCCATCTTTATCAAAAGAAAAATTCAAAGGCCAAGGATGCCATTAAGTATGTAGTGCATTTCTTGTATGTGCCGACTGCTCTCAAACTCATTATTGTACTTTAAGGGAGTGAACGAGATGCAAATAGAGGAAGGATAGCCACCATTAATTATATAACTATTTCTAGTTGATGAAGAATAGTTGACTGTCGAGGTTGTCGATTCCATATGAGGTTAAGTTGCATTATTGATCTCAAGGGAGTGTAATGGGAAAATTCAAGGGAGTAAATGAAAAAAGATAAGTATACCTTATATCTTTCTCAAACAAGAAAGGAAAAACAATCTATCGCATTAAGGTATATTCCATTTGGAGCAACATGGTTAATGATGATTCATATAGCCGACCCTGACTTGCCTAGGATTGACGCATGGTTGTTCTTGTTGTTGTTTGCAAGGCATCCCCGCATATACATTTTTGTCTAGTGGTGATTTCTGTAAGGCTAATAATTTGCTGCTACATACCATATTCAGCATTTTGCATCATTTGCATATGGAAAAATGAAGCTAATTTACTAGCACTAGCCACAACTAAGGATGTCATTAGTTGCTCACCATAACTCAAGCGTGGGCCTCAATCATACATTGACCAGGATAAAGTTAGTTTTACAATAATGTATACCTGCAACAAAGAAGAAGAATAGAGTGTTGATCCTAGTGAATGGAAGAGTCATCTACTGGTCCTATCACTAAGCAAGGTGCCTGAAGTGTTAAAATGCCATTCATCTCGTTCTAATGTAGTCGTTAGTCCGTCTGCATATTCTTGATTATATAGAGAGTCAGCAGCTTTTTTTTGGATCATTGATACTTTCTTGTCAATTTATAATAACTAGCTAGTCAAACTCTTATTCCTCAAGCTTGTTTTTTTCTTTGAAATTCCTCAAACTTGTTTTAACTCTTACAATGTTTAGAGAAAATGAATATTTTTGCATAGTTTATTTTATTCTGGTTTCGCTCCTTCTCATGGGATGTGGATTGGAACTCGTGAAGTTTTATCTCTTAGAAGCCAACCACTATCTCATGCTTGGAGATTCATTGTTCTTTTGTTCTCCTTCCCAAAGTTCTCATTGAACTTTAAACTGAGGTGCCTTCTAGTCCTATGAACTTTAGCTTATTTACTTCAAAGTTTGCTCGAGTTCATGAACAACACCGATATGATCCCTAAACACACTGAGAAGGAGCGAAGAGTAGAACAATTACATCAGAATCTCAAAAAAAAAAGGGTAGAAAAACCACATCAACCATAAACACTTGATTGAATGGTGAAGGTGCAACGGTGAACTTGGAGATCCAATGGTATGACCCTTTGTTTCATTAGATCAACCATTCCGGGAGGAAAATGGGTTAATCACTACTTATACGCCGAAGATAGATTTCCACAGAATGTTAAGATAGATTTCCACAGAATGTTCTTCACAATGTATTTGATTACATGAATTTCCACTGTCCTCTTCGTTCGTCTAGAAAGGCTTACTTTGCTCTTTACTCTTCCTAAATGTAACATATATTTGAGCTGATGCACTTAAGTGTAACATGTATTGCAGATTTTCTCCACATCCTCTCCTTTGTTCCGAGAAATTTGAATTTCATAGAATATAATATGAACATCAGCCCAGAAGAGTAAGTAACATCATTCCTTCTGCTCCTTCAAATTAGTTGTTGTTTTACAATTATTAATAGTTTTTTGAGAAATGTACCATGTTGTTTTACAATTACATAAGTTACTTATGTTGTATTTTTGTTTTCAGATATCAAAAGGCTCTGGAAGTTATCGTTGACTCTAGACTCTACATTCTCTTGAGAGGAAAAATGTTTGTGGGTGACCGAAAACGGGTACTTCCTAGTGCTTTTAAACTTTTTATGGGTAAGTTTCTTGCCAGGTGATTTCTTGTTTCCTTCATTTTTTACGCCTTTAGTTAAGGCTAAAATGTTTTCTGATAATTTGTTTGGATTCTGAGATCTTGCTTGCTTCGTCAGGTTCTCAACATGTAATTCTAAACAGGAAGTTTGTTGAGTACTCGATCCAGGGATGGGAAAATTTGCCAAGATTGCTCCTGCTATACTTCACAAACACTAGATCGTCTCATAGAGGATATTTTCAGACTCTTGCTTGCAATACTATGGAGTTCTCAGATGCTGTCATTAACTCCAACTTGCGATTCATTAACTCGGACAACACTGCTCGAGATCCTTCAGACTTCAGAGCTCCAAGTTCTGATAGAATACTTAAAAGGGAGGTTGCATTTGTTGGAAACGTATCTGCGGATTCTCCCTTATTGGACATGATTGATGCACACATTCTTCACCGTGGTCACGGTATGGTCTCACCAGGAGGGTGGTGTTTAGGTAGCTCAAATTGGTTCAGTGATCCTTGCGGTGAATGGGGTGATCCTAGTGTCCTAAGACCGGGGCCAGCTGCAAAAGGACTTGAAAATTTCCTCATGAAATCGATCAAAGACATGTCAATCAAGTCGAGCAGATGTGACCATCAATGACCACTTATGGATCCTGCTAACTCCCTTCTTTGTTTCCTCTTACCGGTATAAAAGGATATGACAACTATCGGAAATCAGTGCTTCTGTTTGTTGGTTGCCTTAGCCTTGGAGATCAGAGTTACCTACTACCTATGCTATTCAGAGGTAACAAATATCCACTGAAAATGTTGAGGTGCGCGCAAGCTGTCTCAAACACCAGAGTCAACGAAAAAGAAAAACTAGGGATTCTTCTCAGGTATGTACTGTAGTTGGTACCCGATGGAATAGTCCAGGGGCGTACAAGCTTGTTATAGAAAAAAATGTGTGCTAGTGTGGTGCAGGTAATGTATTTTTACCCAGAAGTGTGTAGAATATCGCGAATCGAACGATTCTTGTGTCCATGTACTAAAATTGTTGCCACTGTCAAAGTTAAATATCTATGTATGTTAGAAATGCTCATCAAATTTGAAAAAAAAACTCATTCATAAACTTACCCAAAAAAATTAAGGAGAAGAAAAAGTCAAAGTCCTAATTATGTGTCCTTTTTCTTAGTTATTATGTATAGCAATTTTGACCAATATATTATTGCTTGTTTGGCTAAACTTTTGTGAAATTTAAAAAAATACACATTTGGAGATTTGAAGTATCTGTCCAAAAATAAAAGATGCTTTTGAGCAACATCAAGATTAATTTATTTGATGTTGGGATAAGTTACAAATTAAGAGTAAAAAAATTAGTTCTTTCAGGTCTTATTCATATAAAACAAAATATAATTGTCAAATTATCTGTCATTAATTTAGGCCATGTCTACCCAATAATATATATAGTATGAGGTTTGGGAAGAGAGATATACGTAGATCTTGTGAGATAGAAAAGTTGCTTTCGATAGATTCTTAAAAGTTTTCGAAATAAAATTGTAAAAATGATATGACATTCTTCTAAAAACAAGCAAGATACAAAGGAAACCAAGCAACCCATAGTAATTCAATTATTATTTTTAGATACTATGAGTACAAAAGTGTTTACTAGCTCTATCCTAATTCTTGACCTTCAAATTTTTCTATTTAGGTTCATCTTCTTAGTATAATTATCAAATTACTTCACCAAATTATCGTTTTTTTACCTTCTCCATCTTTTCTAATTCTAGTTACAACCAAACTCTTACATCCCCCCCCCCCCCCTCTTCTTCCTCTTCATATGTCTTAATCATTTCGATCTTATCTCGTATAGCTTCGTTCTTAAAACATATCGATCATATATAGTATGACTATACTTCTATATGTGCACCCTCATCGATGTTATCTTCGTTTTTTGAACCTAAATATTTTTTATTGATCAACACTGTGCATCGTATAATAATATTGATCTAGCCAATATTGTTCCCTTTATTGTTTAACTACATTCGTAGTGATGAAGACCTTAATAATATTGAAGTCTTTGATAGAAAATTTAAAACTAATTTATTTATATAAACTAATCATACAATGAACCTTTAAATTAACTTTTTCTTACGTAACACAATCGTCAAAAACTCAAATACATTTTAAAAGTCAATTAGTCAAATATAATTTATTTATTAAATACTTAAAAAAAAAAAGAAAATCACCAAATGATTTAGTCAAACATAAACTATTTTTCTAAAAATTATTTTAATAAAATTGCGGCTATTTTGTTATAGTTTTTAAAAGTGACTACTTATCCGCATCATATAAGTTAACACTCTCTCATTTTCAATTTATGTGACACTTTGTTATTCGAGAGTCAAACTTATTTAAGTTTGACTAGGAATTTGCGCATAAAATCTTCAATTTTTTGAAATAAAATATATATTAATAAACTACATAAAAACACTATAAGTCGCAATAATAAATAATTTAAAATGTTTAAAAGAAGTATAAAAAATTTACCGTCAAAGATAAATTTATTTGAATCTCAAATTCAAAAAATATCACATAAAATTAACTGAGAGAGTACTAATTTATCATGTTAAAGCAATTTGATAAAATAAAACAAATATTATATTGAATATTTATTTATTTATTTATTTAACATAAACACTCGATGCTGTCAAAAAACCAACTTTTAACCAAAAACTAATAAAAAGACGAAAAAGGGCATTGATTACTTTAGAGGGAACAAAGCCTTTAGCATTTGCGCATAGAATCTTCAATTTTTTGAAATAAAATATATATTAATAAACTACATAAAAATACTATAAGTCGCAATAATAAATAATTTAAAATGTTTAAAAGAAGTATAAAAAATTTATCGTCAAAGATAAATTTATTTGAATCTCAAATTCAAAAAATATCACATAAAATTAACTGAGAGAGTACTAATTTATCATGTTAAAGCAATTTGATAAAATAAAACAAATATCATATTGAATATTTATTTATTTATTTAACATAAACACTCGATACTGTCAAAAAACCAACTTTTAACCAAAAACTAATAAAAAGACGAAAAAGGGCATTGATTACTTTAGAGGGAACAAAGCCTTTAGCATTTGCGCATAGAATCTTCAATTTTTTGAAATAAAATATATATTAATAAACTACATAAAAATACTATAAGTCGCAATAATAAATAATTTAAAATATTTAAAAGAAGTATAAAAAATTTACCGTCAAAGATAAATTTATTTGAATCTCAAATTCAAAAAATATCACATAAAATTAACTGAGAGAGTACTAATTTATCATGTTAAAGCAATTTGATAAAATAAAACAAATATTATATTGAATATTTATTTATTTGTTTAATATAAACACTCGATGTTGTAAAAAAAACCAACTTTTAACCAAAAACTAATAAAAAGACGAAAAAGGGCATTGATTACTTTAGAGGGAACATAGCCTTTAGCATTTGCGCTGGACACAACACAACAAAGCACACAATACATTAATCAAATCATGTGCATATACCACTTGCACCCACCCATGAAAAAAGAAAAGAAAAAGACTTATCAAACTTTCTTATTTATATACTTTCTCTGTTCGAATTTATCTGATATTTTTATTTTTTTAGAAAGTTAAATAATTTAATTTAGATAAAAAATTTGTGTGTAGAAAATCTTTAATTGTTTTTAATGAAATTTAAATATTTATAAATTTATATAATACTAGTCATAATAATTAAAAAATTACGATAAAAGTATACTTGTTTAAATATCAAAATTTGAAAAATGCTACATTAATTAAAACAGAGGGTGTGTTGCTTTTTCTTCTTCTTCTTTAGATACTCACTTAGATTTTTTTTAAAAAAAAATTCACTAGACAATGATGACTATAACGTAATATAAATGATTTATTTAATGTAATTTTTATATGTAGAATTTAAAGAGAGTAGTGTGTTAGACAATCTTATTTCTATCTCGTGACAGAGAAAGCAAATGCATAATTTCTTTTTAAAAAACTCATAGAATAGTAAAGAATTATCGATTACTCATAGTTTTGCGATTTAAATATAATTTTTAAAAAATATATTTCATTTTTTCGATAATATTAATATTTGAATTGTGATTTTAATAGTAAGGAGTTATTTCTTTGAACATAAAAACATATATTTTTTTATAATGATCAACAACCATGAATGGCATATTGGCATTAGGATGTATCCAAATTTTTGACTATTGTGGATTTTGTCTTAATCCTTTTTAAGCATCAAATTGATTATATCTTTAAATATATTATAGTTTCAATAGATTTTTACATATAATTTATGTTCTTTAACAAAAATACTAAAAATAAGATGAATCAATATTGTAAATATTGATTTAATCTTGAATAATACATCTCTCTTATGAAATATAAATAACAAAAAAAAATAATAATATCATTAAATAAGAAGTTAATTTCAGTCATTATAAATCAAGGTATCGTTTACCTCTCTTTTATTTGATGAAATTTGTACCTATAAATCTTTTATTTTTGCTCTTACATAATAGCTATTCAATTATAATATTTTAAACCTAACTTGTACAAATAAATACTACAACAAATAATAAATACCAATACAATATCATTACGTAAGTTAATTCAATTATTCTAAATTAAGATATCGTTCGCCTCTCTTTTATTCGATGAAATTAATATCTACAAGTCTTTTATTTTCGCTCATTAATACTGATAACTATTCAAACTTAATATTTTAAACCTAACTCTTCAAAAAGTGACTATGATGAAGAATAACTACCTTTTGATTCTTAATCAAATGATTTTTTTTTTTTTTGGTTTTTGATCTTCATTTGATGTCTAAAGTCCATGTTAAAATCATGATTAAATTTGAATCGCGCTAAGCACTATCTATTTGAAGATGACGCTCCCAACACATACTCAGGTCTGAAACTCGAGCCATTGCACCACAAATGTTTGGTTAATCAATGATATAAATTCAAGTAAAAATAAAATAAAATTTAGTAATTAGGTTCTATTTTTAACTTTTTAAAATTCAAACGTGGGATAATTATTTTTATTTTTGAGAAAAATAAAATAAAATCGAACTTCAAAAAGTTGAAAATTGTACAGAGAGCCACTTTTCCCTTCTACGTTAAAAACTTGAAAAACTCCGACGACCGTTGTCTCCTTTATACGTCGTCGTTTTGAGCGTCCATATATAAAGAAAACGCACAACAAAGGGGATTTTTTCTGTACCCAGTCAACTCTCTCTCCGCCATTTTTGACCCGTCTCAAGCTTTTCAGTTTTCTCTAAGCTCATTTCTGCTATTTTCACTAAATTCAAGTTTCAGTTCCTGCTTTTACACTCCCAATTTTCAGTTCAATTTTCAAATTTTTTTTGGATCTGAATTCGAATTTTTCATTTTGTGTTTTTTTCTACAAAAACCCTAAATTGCGATGCCGATTTAGGGTTAAGGGTTTTATGATGGTATTGAAGGGGATTCTGTTGTTGATTTAGGGTATAGGGTAAAAAAGAGGGTTTTTTGATTTTACAGGTAGTTGAAATATGATGGTACAAAGGGGGTTATTTGGGTGGTCCCCACCGCATATACAGCCGTTAACGCCGGTGTCGGAAGTATCCGAGCCGCCGGAATCTCCTTCTCCTTATACGGATACAGGAGGTGATGCTATGCAGGTTGAGTTAGAGGAGGAGATGGATGCTGATACGGAGGAGATGGAACCTCCGCCAACAGCTGCCCCGTTTTCGATGCTGTTTGCTTGTGCGGACCGGTTAGATTGGGTGCTTATGATATTAGGATCAGTTGCTGCAGCTGCACATGGGACTGCTTTGGTGGTTTACTTGCATTATTTTGCTAAGATTATTCAGTTGCTTAGCCATGGTTCTGAATCCGCTGATGATCTATTTGACCGGTTCACTGAGGTAAGCTACAGCTGGATTTTGTTATCTGTAGTATTCTCAAAGATTTTTTTATTCTATAGATTTACTGAGATAGCTAGAGCTGAATTGTTCATTGACTGTAGCTATTCTTTATAGAGATTTGTGTGTTCAGATAGTGTTAGAAAACATCAAATTATGGCGAAATGAAATGGGTTAAAAATGAAGCAAATGAACATTGAATAGTTGTAGTTGTTGCAGTAGCAATCTCTTAATCTGAATTACTTGTGGTATGTTGCCTTTACTGTCCTAGTGATTGTTGTTCAATGAATGATGCTAAAAGACATGTTTTTTTTTATTATATTAGACTGGAAATGTTTTTCATCGAGTTATAGAAGATAGGGTACATAGTGTTATAGGATCAGGGACACTGACTAGCTATTGTATTTGTTTCCCCCAGTGTTGTCAATGTGTTAATCATCCATCAGTAATTAATCATTGAGATGTATATTATAGCTAGTAAGAGGTAATCTGATTTGGAAAGCTGTTGTTTGACGGACTCCGACTTCTGTCACTGAATTTGTACTCCTTCAAGACAATAGATGAGATATAGGCAACAGGTAGATATTGGTGCTTTTCAATTACAGGTGGTGGTTTATTAGATGAATTAGTAGTTTCAGCCTGTTATTGTTGTAGTTCGTTGTGCTCTGTGACTTGGTAAGTGCACTCCAGCTGAGGTCTGTTATCAGTTTCCCTTCTGTGTTTGTAATAGTTGCATAGGATTAGTTGGTTTCTTTGTGCTAAATACTCGGCCTTTCAAGCTATTGAAATCAGCAAGCTTTTCAAGTTAGGCTATTGATCCCACTTTAAAAGCAAGTTATTGTGTAACTGTAAATCCTCCATTAGATGCCTGTGAATGGATATAAGCTTCCATACGGTCCCCACACCTGGCTGGTAAAAAGTGACCTTGTTTAGCATAAACCACTCTTTTGTTCATTGCCACATTTCTTAGAATTTACTTTTTTATGTTGCAGCAGGCCACAAAAGACATTTGACTCTGGATTTTTTCTTGAGAATTTGACGAAAACGAGCCAATTCTAGGTTGGAAGTGTTCCAATTCATGTTATGTGCATTAATCTAAAAGGAATTGTGTTTCTGTTGCATTTTAAACTTTCAAATACAGAAAGAAGGCTGGACAACTATTGGATCTTGCAAAAAGTTGAATCTGGGGCATCAAGTTCCTAATAGTATTCCTGGACTGAGCTTTTGTGTGTCGATCATTTTCAAAAAATTAGTGTGCTGTAGAGTTCCATTATATCATTTGGAAACGGATGAATTTGAGCTTTCTCATGTATTTTGTTATTATTAACTGCAAAAGTCAACTAAAGTAACTGAATTTGCATCTCTCAAAAGAATCCCTTTGTACATGATATCTTCATCTCTGGCTTGTCAAAATAAGAGTAACATGTGCATCTCTGTCTGTAAATTCCCATGTGCATTTGTTTGGAAAGGAGAAGTGTAGTAAATCGGGAGGTATTGTTTTTGCTGAAGTAGATGTTCTTAGAGACAGGTCAGACCATGTGGTGGTGAAGTACTGCTCTTACTGAACTGTATAAAAACCAAATTACACACCATGAATTATAGTAACATCGACTAGGGAGATATTCTCTGTCCAAAAGAATGGCGTTCTTTAAAGTAGGTCAACATAGGGGTGCGTCCTAATGGTCAATGAAGTTGGAGTATATGTCTCTAGTATAAATTCCAGTCGAGGAAAAGAATACTAGGTGATTTCTTCTCATATGCCTCAACCTTTGTGGGCGGTGGGTGTTAATATACAACAGCAACAATAACAACATTCCAGTGAAATCCCACTAGTGGGGTCTAATCCCACTTGTGGGGTCTGGGGAGGGTAGAATGTACGCATACCTTATCACTACCCTACTTGGAGGTAGAGAAGTTGTTTTTGAAGACCCTCGCCTGAAGTGAAGAAGGAGACAATGACATGAATATAGTGAGTAACAAGGAAATGGTGCAAAGTCTACCTGAAGGTAGCAAAGACGACAAAATAATTTGATAATAGAAATCCAATAAACAATATACTATGATAAATTATTGAAAATAAAAATAAACAATGCTAAATATCAAAAACAAGAACTACAATAGTACAACTAGTACAATGACGAACACTTACCCCCTTAAGCAAGACACCACTACACTACCTACTAACCTGCTATCTTAATACTTGACCTCCACACCTTCCTATTTAAGGTCATGTCCCAGTTGACATGAAGTTGCGTCATATCTTGTCTTATCACCTCTCCCCAATACTTTCTTGGCCTACCTTTGCCTCTTCTCGTGCCCTCTATAACCAACCTCTCGCACCTCCTCACTACTGCGTCTCTCCTCTTCATATGTCCAAACTATCTAAATTGCGCTTTCCTCATCTTATCCATCACGGAGGCCCCTCCTACCTTATCCCGAATATCCTCATTTCTAATCTTATAACCTAATTTGACCACCCACACATCCACCTCAACATCCTCAACTCTACAACATGCATCTTCTAGACATGGAAATTTTGTCTGGCTAGTACTCCGCTCCAGACAACAATGTCGGTCTAATCACCACTATGTAGAACTTACCTTCTATGTTGCTCGTACTCTTTAAAAATTTCCATGAGTGCATGTCAGATTTGTCAAAAGTTGTGTATTTTTGGAGAATCCGACACGGGTGCGGTATCAAAAGTGAAGAGTCTGCGCCTTTGAGTTTCGATGGTACCTTTTTATCACACAACCAGAACTCTTTAGTCTCCAAAGTGCGTCTCCACGCGTCTAACTTAGCATTAACTCCATTACACGTCTCATCAATCAGTATTTTCTCATTCACAAATAATCGAGGTGCGCACAAGATGACCCGAATCCCACCATCTTAAAAAAAGTACAAGGATTAACTCATATAGTTCTCTGAGCAAGCTACATAGACATCTTGTACATATTCATTGACCCCAACTTGGTGTATATCATGATTGATTTTTCTAAAAGATAAAATACATTTGGAAACTACAGAAAGGAGTACAAAAAATCACTATTTTTTATTTTTAAAATAGGTAATGTTATTTTTATCGCTAACATGAGAATCTTTTGCATTAATGGTTTTCCATTTAATGTTTTAGCATTCTGTATGTTTACAAGTTTATTTGCATTCCTTGGAGATCTGTAGTTGAATCATTCTTGCCCATTAGATTTATTGCATGTAATTGGTGCCCAAATTCTTTGAAAGTCTTCAAATGATAGTCTTAATGTTGTAAAGAAAGAAGTAGAAAAAAGAGGAGAGATATGTTTCTTTAGTGTAGTTAGTTTCTGTTGATCTAGTCATGTCAGAGCTCTACTCGTTGGCATTTGGTACCTGACCATCAAATGGAAAATGAGAAATGAAGATGGAGAGTGAGTGGTGTATCTAATACTCTTCTTTTCAAAAGTGCCCGAGAGATGGTATAAAAGACGGTGATTTGTTGTACTTGCAAGCCACACTTGATGATGATAGTTATTTTGAAACTTTCTCTTGGTCGTTGTTATAATTGTTTGAGATATTTAACCAAGATTTTTTTTAACAGTCACGTTACCTAACAAAGATCACATTTTTCACAGCTTGCCTTGACCATCCTATATATTGCTGGGGGTGTTTTTGTTGCTGGTTGGATTGGTAAGCTAAAATTGCTCAAGTTTTATTATTGTCCATTAAAAGTTTCTCTTGTCATTTGTTTTAATTTATTTCTTTCTGATAGAGGTATCATGTTGGATTCTTACCGGAGAGCGGCAGACTGCTGTGATCAGATCAAGATATGTTCAAGTATTACTGAATCAAGATATGAGTTTTTTTGATACCTATGGAAACAATGGAGATATTGTAAGCCAAGTTTTGAGTGATGTGCTACTTATTCAATCTGCTCTTAGTGAAAAGGTATGTTCAGCCTTCTTTATCTTCTTTGCTTGACTTTGACAATGGCTTCTCACCTTATCTTAACTGTGCTACGACAGGTTGGGAATTATATTCATAACATGGCTACTTTTTTCAGTGGCCTTGTTATTGGATTTGTCAATTGCTGGCAAATTGCCCTTATAACTTTAGCAACTGGCCCTTTTATTGTCGCAGCTGGGGGAATATCAAATATATTTCTTCATAGACTTGCAGAGAACATTCAGGATGCATATGCTGAAGCAGCAAGTATAGCTGAACAGGTCTGGTTTTCTCCATTATTAATCTGATTCTCCCATTTGGGAACTTCATGAAACTCTTGCTCTCTATAGTGTAATTTAATATCTATGATGATTTATACTCAAATAATGTTACTATGTAGGTGAATGGCATTGTTTACATAATCTTCGGTGGATCAGTGCTAACAGTAGAAGCATTCCACAACCACCCCCCCCCCCCAAAAAAAAAAAATAAAAATAAAAATAAAATAAAAATTAAAAGAGAGAGATGGAAAGGAAAAGCAGAAAAGAACTGAGAATTCTGTACTTCCCTTTTTAAAACTGTAGACAATTAATAACAATCTGTTCCTGAAGGACTTGATGCCTTTATTCACTCGTTTTTTTAAGAAAGAATAAGGATCTTTTCAATACGAATATGCACTATGTTATGGAAATTTGGGAGGAATAAAATTAATCACCAATAATCTTTTTTTTTTTTTGGTGAGGCAATCATCAATAATTCCCTTGAAGTCGAGTAGAGGAAATTGTTCTTCCTTCTCTTCAGCTCTGCTTACATTAAATGACGTTAATACCTGAGTATTTATAGGAGTTCTTCTAACATGTACTTAGACTAGTACATGTATGTGTCATAATTCAATTAGTTGACCTTTTTCCTTTCCGAATTCATGTTTAAAATCTTACCTGCATTCATACATTAAATTCTTAACATTCTAATGATCTTCCAGTACCCCCTTTAAACTTGATTTATCACTCCAAGAGCTGTGGAAGATGTTAAATCTTCAGTGGAAATAACAACTTGGTGACCTCATCCTTCCTGATTCTTTCTCTACCTAGTCCTTGTCCGCAGATTCTTTGATGCAAGCACTTATCATCTTTTTCCTTTAAGAACACCAATGCTTGCAAAGCTTGTTCGATGATACTTGTTTCGTTTTCTTCAGGATTTCCTCATCTGCTTGCAAAAACCCTGTAAGTTCTATTATGGTCTCTTGGAATCAATATCCATGAACTTTTTAGTAGCAAGAATAACATAACTAAATCTTGAAGTCAGAGATTGTGGGTGTTCTGCAATGAACCCCTTCATTTGAGTCATCTCCATATATTCTCTTCATCATCATCCTTATCTGTTCTTGAACTGTACAGAAGGAAACCCTCTCAAATATCTTGTCATCAATTCTTGCTAGATGCAAGTGGGGATTTTCTTATCAATCATTCTCATGGGCCATGGCATTGACATCATCTGATACCTCTACTGAAGATCCGTCATCGTAGAGCTATTCCATAAGCATCTATTTTGTCATGGTTGAACCTCTTGTCGGGTCCTTACCATCAAAATAATCCTTCAATGTTAAAACTTATGAAATCTTGTAGTTCTATTAGTCTGGTGCTTCTCTAGCTCAGCATCCTCATACCTATAATATTAGCTAATTTGATGCACATTCATTTCAATTTGAGGTTTCAGTTTTCAGTTCTAATTTTTTATTTTTATTTTCTCACTTATCTCTCAAGAGAATTGACTCTGATGCCAAATGTTGAGAAATTTGAGGAGCACATTCAAGTTACTCTCTTTCTCTAGAAAACAAGTGGGAGAAAAGTAGTCTTCCTTACTTGTCTCAGTTCGTCTAGTATATTTTTTTAAAACCTTTATCAAAAAAATAAGGTATCAGGATATCTTCTAACATTTACCTAGTCTAATACATGTATCAGACCTGAATGCTAGAATTTTCCCATCCCAAATACATGTATAATATCCTACAGACATACTTGCATTAATTCCGTAAAAGTAAAAAAGGGGGCAGCTCAGTGCACAAAGTAATTCCGTAATACATGAATTGAATTTATTCATGTACAAGATGAATTGTCAAGAATTTTATTAGCAGTAGGCTCACTGCTCACACACCAGTAGAGAGTCTTCCTGTGGGAAGTAATTAAAAGATGGTTTTCAATTAAGTTTCTTTCTGTTATCTCCCTATGTCTATCATCTTCAAAAAAAAGCAAAGCCATGATTCTGTCTTTGATAAAAATTTATTCTTCAACCAAGATATGCCTTCATAGACGAAGCTGAAAATATAGATAAATTTAGTTTTTTTTTATGACAAGGGAAACCCGCAGCCGCTAACCTTTGGGTGCGCACAGGGTAAAACCCCCGCTCCTATGCAATAGCTCGCAAACCAAATAGGAGAGGTAACCCGCACTAGGCAAGCCTTGTGCGACGAGCTCGACCCAGAAGGCGAACCCCTTGCTTTCGCTGGCAAGGAGTTTCGAACTTGAGACCTCCAACATGTAAGTCCCAAGCTCAAACCACTGGGCCACCCCGAAGGGTAGATAAATTGAGTTTTCGCTGCCAGATAATGTACTTATACATGATAAACATAACATATTTCTCGCTGTTCAAGGAATGATGATGTATTGGTCTCTGTATGGATCAGCTAGAGTTAAAGATATTTGGATTTGAATTTAAATGCCTATTGAGAGTTTCCTTCAACTTACCTTTCATATGATGCAGGCAGTTTCTTATATTAGGACATTGTATGCATTCACAAATGAAACTTTGGCCAAGTATTCATATGCTACCTCGCTACAAGCTACACTAAGATATGGTATATTAATAAGTCTTGTGCAAGGACTTGGACTTGGCTTCACGTACGGGCTTGCAATTTGTTCCTGTGCCTTGCAACTGTGGGTTGGAAGATTCCTGGTCACACATGGGAAAGCTCATGGCGGTGAAGTTGTTACAGCTCTTTTTGCTGTAATTCTAAGTGGCCTGTGAGTATCTCTTTCACACGTCTTACTCTCCTCCCTCATATGTCGTACTAAAGTAATGCAATCCACCAATTCCTTCATTGTTACAGTGGGCTGAATCAAGCAGCAACAAACTTTTACTCTTTTGAACAAGGGAGAATTGCAGCTTATAGGCTTTTTGAGATGATAAGTCGTTCGTCCTCCGTTGCTAATAATGAAGGAACCACCCTTCCTTCTGTGCAAGGAAACATTGAATTCCGAAATGTATATTTCAGCTACCTCTCTCGCCCTGAAATTCCTATCTTGAGTGGATTTTATCTCACTGTACCTGCTAAAAAGGCTGTAGCCCTTGTTGGAAGAAATGGTTCCGGCAAAAGTAGTATTATACCACTTATGGAGCGGTTTTATGATCCTACATTAGGTAATATTACCTTAAGTTCTCTTCCGAGAGTTGCATATTCCTTCAACAAGCTAAAAATATGATATTCTCTACTGATATATTACTTGCAGGGGAAGTCCTTTTAGATGGGGAAAACATTAAAAACCTGAAGCTGGAATGGCTGAGAAGCCGAATTGGCTTAGTCACCCAGGAACCTGCCTTGCTAAGTTTGAGCATCAGAGATAACATTGCTTATGGACGAGATGCTTCTTCAGATCAAATTGAAGAAGCTGCTAAAATAGCACATGCCCATACGTTTATTAGCTCACTGGAGGGAGGATATGAGACTCAGGTATCTTGCAGTTGTCACAGTTCTTTCATATGTTCAACTGTTTTGCCTTTTCTGATGCTTAACTTTTCCTACTTACTATTTCTTGTAGGTGGGGAGGACTGGTCTAACTTTGACCGAAGAGCAAAAAATTAAACTTTCTGTTGCTAGGGCTGTTCTTTCGAGTCCTTCTATCCTTCTTCTTGATGAAGTTACTGGTGGACTTGATTTTGAAGCTGAGAGATCTGTTCAGGGCGCGCTGGATCTCCTCATGTTGGGAAGATCAACTATAATAATAGCAAGGCGACTTAGTCTTATCCGAAATGCTGATTACATTGCCGTGATGGAGGAAGGTCAATTAGTTGAAATGGGAACACATGATGAACTGATAGCACTGGATGGCCTCTATGCCGAGCTTCTTAAATGTGAAGAAGCAGCAAAACTCCCTCGCAGGTGCGATACATGACTCGACTGAGCACTTTGATGATTATTGTGTTATAAGTGTTCGCTATAGCTTTGCGTTACAAGTTACTTGGTGATAAACAAGTCCCTGTTTTCCCGAAAATTATCCTTGTAGTTTGTTTTCCGGTTTTAGATTAATTACTGATACTTAGTTACATGTCTTCTCTCACATCATTCAGGATGCCAATGAGAAACCACAAGGGGACTGCGGTGTTTCAAGTTGAAAAAGATTCTTCAGCTAGTCATAGCTTCCAAGAACCTTCTTCTCCAAAGATGATGAAATCACCATCTCTTCAAAGGGTTTCTGGTGCCCATGCATTTTGGGCAGCAGATGTTACATTTAGTTCTCAAGAATCTCCCCACAACCGTAGCCCGCCACCAGAGCAAATGGTTGAGAATGGTATGCCCTTGGATTCATCTGATAAAGAACCATCAATAAGAAGGCAGGATAGCTTTGAGATGAGACTGCCAGAACTTCCTAAGATTGACGTTCAATCTGCAAATCGGAAGTTGTCCAACAATTCCGATCCCGAATCACCTGTCTCACCACTCTTGACATCTGATCCCAAAAATGAGCGTTCTCACTCACAAACTTTTAGTCGTCCTAACAGTGAGTTTGATGACTTTCCTAATACATCCGAAGAAACAAAGGATACCGAGAATCGAGAACCACCATCCTTCTGGAGACTTGTTGAGCTTAGCCTTGCAGAGTGGCTTTATGCTCTACTAGGGAGCACGGGCGCTGCAATATTTGGTTCCTTTAATCCCCTCTTGGCCTATGTCATTGCATTGATTGTAACCGCATATTACACAACAGATGATAAGCATCACTTACAGCGAGATGTTGACAGGTGGTGCCTCATCATAGCCTGTATGGGTGTAGTGACTGTATTTGCCAATTTTCTGCAGCACTTCTATTTTGGTATAATGGGAGAGAAAATGACTGAGCGAGTTCGGAGGATGATGTTTTCTGGTAATGACTAATTTCAATTAGTAACTGTTCCCTTCATAGTTTGTTTTGTTTTACATTTGTACTAGTGTAAATATATGCACTTGTAATGATCATAATTAGTTTTCTCATGAATACTGATGCTTTTTGTCTGATGTTGTTGTTCTTTAACAGCAATGCTACGCAATGAAGTCGGGTGGTTTGACGAGGAGGAGAATAGTGCTGATAATCTATCTATGCGCTTGGCAAATGATGCTACATTTGTGCGTGCTGCTTTCAGTAATCGCCTGTCCATATTCATACAAGATACTTCAGCTGTTATCGTGGCTATTCTTATTGGGATGCTACTTCAGTGGCGGTTGGCACTCGTGGCATTAGCCACTCTTCCTGTTCTTACCGTGTCTGCTGTTGCACAGGTTTGTTTTATCTGTACAATGTCACAAATTAGTCACTTATTCATACACAGAAGAAAAGTGTATTTCATATTTTTATTGCAAGCTTATCTTAAAACATCCTGAGGTGACTTTCCTTGAAGAAACCAGATTGTCTTTTTGTCGTCTTCTCTCCTACTCCCATAAAACAATAAAATTGGTTTTGTAGAGTTCTGGTCCTGCAAAAAGGCTTGTTAAAAAGTTAAGAGAGTGTAGTTTATTGCAATCAGTTTTTCAAATTACCATCTCTTCGAAACTTGTCAATATTCTTAGTCCTTTCTACCAGGCACTCACTTGGATCTGAACTTAATTTGCAGAAATTGTGGCTTGCTGGTTTGTCAAAGGGTATTCAGGAGATGCATAGGAAGGCGTCTTTGGTCCTTGAGGATGCTGTTAGAAATATCTATACAGTTGTAGCATTCTGTGCTGGTGATAAGGTAATGGAGCTCTACAGGTCGCAACTGCAGAAGATATTTACGAAGAGCTTCCTCCATGGTGTGGCAATTGGTTTTGCATTTGGCTTTTCACAGTTTCTTCTTTTTGGTTGCAATGCTCTTCTCCTTTGGTATACTGCTCTCATGGTAAAGAATAAGCACGTGAATCTAACTACAGCGCTCAAGGAGTTTATGGTGTTCTCATTTGCATCTTTTGCACTTGTTGAGCCTTTTGGGTTGGCTCCATATATTCTCAAAAGAAGAAAATCTCTGACCTCAGTATTCGAAATAATTGACCGAGCACCAAAGATTGAGCCAGATGACAACTCCGCCTTAAAACCGCCAAATGTCTATGGAAGTATTGAGTTGAAAAACATTGATTTCTCATATCCATCTCGACCAGAAGTCCTGGTACTGAGCAATTTCACTCTAAAAGTCAACGGAGGGCAAACTGTAGCTGTGGTGGGTGTTTCCGGCTCAGGAAAGAGCACTATTATATCTTTAATAGAGAGGTTTTATGACCCTGTTGCTGGTCAGGTTTTACTTGATGGCCGTGATTTGAAGTCATACAATTTACGATGGTTGAGGAACCACTTAGGACTTGTTCAGCAGGAACCAATTATCTTTTCAACCACCATTAGGGAAAACATAATCTATGCAAGGCACAATGCTAGTGAAGCTGAGATGAAAGAAGCCGCTAGAATAGCAAATGCTCATCATTTCATCAGCAGTTTGCCTCATGGTTATGACACACATGTTGGGATGAGGGGGGTAGATCTGACTCCTGGGCAGAAGCAAAGAATTGCAATAGCTCGTGTTGTTCTGAAGAATGCACCTATTCTGTTATTGGATGAAGCAAGCTCCTCCATTGAATCTGAGTCGAGCCGAGTGATACAGGAGGCTCTTGATACTCTAATCATGGGGAACAAGACAACTATTTTAATTGCCCACCGAGCTGCCATGATGAGGCATGTTGACAACATAGTTGTACTTAATGGAGGGAGGATTGTTGAGGAAGGTACCCACGATACACTGATGTCAAAAAATGGTTTGTATGTCCGCCTGATGCAACCTCACTTTGGGAAGGGATTGCGTCAGCATAGACTTGTTTAAAAACGGAAGCGATGCAACTGAAGGTACATCTCATTTTCAATGAAGCTGGGAATGGTGGCAGATTTCAAACGTCCAAATCCTTACTGTAAAATCCCAGCTTCAAACTGGACAGATGAAGCAAAGACAGAATGATGAGGATTTCTAACACTTTGTTTGCTGTTGATTATCACGTTTGGGCAGTGAAACTTGGTATGTAATTAGACTGATGCGTTGTTCAAATTGATATCGAGGATGATAGGATGTCAGGACTAGAACCCTATTCTTTTGGAGGCAGGCCGGTTGTGTAGATCAGGTTTATGCTCCGTCTCCTGATGGTATATTGATTTGTTAATTATAGAGTGGAATGAGTAGCCATAGCTTTGATCAGGTCGAGATTCTTCATTTTCTTCTGTATTCTTTCTTCCTTTCGGGTTGCGTCTCTGTGTGTGTTGTAGTCAAGTCAAGTGATGTTCATTATTTTCGTGACGAAAAATCCCCCTCTCCACTTTTCTGCTGTATATTTTTCTTACATGGAAGCCATAGAGATGATTTCACCATCATTTTCTGCCTGTAAAAATGTGTCACAAATTTGGTCTTTTGGAGTAACTGAAGTTTTGGTTATGTGAAGATGCATAATGTTGTATGTCAATGTTGGAATGAGGTAAATTAGTTTACTTAGAGCCACTAGTTTTACCAAAAAATGTATATGTCATCTCACAAATCATCTCTGCTTGCTACTCATAACAATTTTGCGTCTTATAAAGCTAGAAGAATAGACTGTTTTAAGAAAAATTTAGGCCTTGGTTCGATTTCGATTTTCGTTATAAATAAGACGAGATCGATAAAGTATCGGTATAACAAATATTGACTCTCAATTAATTCTATATGGTATTGCAACAATTTCTCAAAATGAAAAAATTGAATCTTATACCACCAAGAAAAAAGAAAATAGATCTTGCCAAAATAAAAGCACGTGGTAGAGATTGAAATAAGAAACAATGTCAATTTTACCATAGATTTAGAGCACGAGAGATATTGACTATCAATTTTATCATAAATTTAAAACACCAAAAAAAAAAGTATTTCAAATGTAGTCCTCCCTTTGATAAAATCTCTAATGCTAAAATCTATCACTTGAAAAGCAAAGGCAAAAAAGAAAGAAGAAATAATTAGAAAACAAACTAAACAAGAAATTCAGTTGAGACTCAAATCAAATCAAAAACAAAAAAAATAAATTAAAAAAAGCATCTTACTCACAACATAAAAACTAGTTTAGGAGAGAGCAAAAAAAAAAACATTTAAAAAAAATATAAGAAAAACTAAAATTTGATGAATGAGAGAAAAAGAAAACTCAACAGGTTTTATATTAGCGGAATGAGTGATCCTATATAATATGATCTATAAAAAATAATATTATACGCTTGTCTAAATATTCGATATGATTCAAGGAAAGATGCCCTTAGCTGATCTCCAAGAATTTCGACTTCAAAAAGCTTATTTTTTTTTACAGAAAAAATTATTATTTTATTTAATTCTATAGAAAGAAAGAGAATTTTTGGATTTTGGGGATACAATTAAGAATATGTGAAGAAATTATGGCTGATACACCCAAGAATAATAATTAATTTCAACTAGAGAAATGTTAATTTTTTCCCCTAATGGCTGGAGTATGAATAGACCAAAGTATAATGAAGACAAATTTGAGCAATTTTATAGAAATATTGATGGGGTTTGCTCGAAAGACTAACATTATGTTTGGATCATTGTTACGCATTGTATTGTATTGTATCGTTACTGTACCTACAATGTTTGTTCTGATTGTTACTTAAAACGTATTGTATTTTATTGTTAAATTTCGTTGTTACGTAACACTGAAAACCACTATTTTCTGGAACAACCAATTTGGTGTGTTCCCGTTGGTATTTAATTTCTCTTTTCAATTATATCTTTACATAATATTACAAAATACTATTTTACCCTTTACCTTAATTATTTAAATCTAGTCAAACCTATTATCGTAGAATAATTAAGGATATTTAAGTAAATTTGTAAATTACAATAAAATACGATACAATCTAACCAAACAATTAAAATGTTACTAAACAACAACAAACTATACAATCTAGCCAAACATTGTATCTACCATACAATACAGTACAATATAATACAATACATTATGAAACAATGTGTAACAATGATCCAAACAAAACAAAGTGTAAAGGCTCCAAAAATTGAGGGGCCTCATTTTTTTTTATGGCAATTATAGGTTATAGAAATATTTTGAAATGAAAAATTGAGTACTATTCGTGGAAAAAAACAAAATTTTCATATAAAAGCACACGGTAGAGAGTGAAAAAGAAATAATCAAAGCAAGAAAGATCGATTGTCAATTTTACCACAGATCTAGAACAAGAGAGATATTGACTATCAATTTTTTTTTTATCATAGATCTAAAACACGAGATATATAAAAAAAACCGTCTCATCGTATTTAATTATCTTTTTCTTTTTTACAAATATTGATATAACTCAAATTGAAAAATATTACCATTTTGAAGTGTTTCAAATGCTAAAATCTCTTGCTTGAAAAGCTAAGCCCAAAAAGAAGAAATAATTAGAAACAAACTATACAAGAAGTTCAGTTTAGACTCAATCAAATAGGAAAAAAAAGAGAAGAAAAATGATATTTTACTCACAACGTGAAAACTAGTTATAAAAAAAATGAGTTACTTTTTTAGATTCAACCAATATAGGAAAAATAAAATTTGACGAATGAGAAAAAGAGAAAGCAACAAGAGGTTTTATACAAGTGGGATGAGTGATCCAATACAATGTGATCTATAGAAAATAATATTTTAAACTTGTCTAAATATGACACATGATTCAAAGAAAGATGATCTTAGCCGTTAGTTTGGTGAATATCTAAGACCGGCTAAAATAAGAAAAAAATTAAAATGAAGTTTGATTAATTTTCTTTTTCTTTCCTTTGTAACTAAATTTAAAGTAAAAGATTAATAAATAGAAAAATATCCATATATATAATTATTTTGTCCAAAGATACTTGATAACACTTGTTTTATGAATTTTAATCCGATTTGCTAGCTGTTTTAAAATGTAGTAAAAAAAACTATTCATATATGGTCATTTTATTCTAAATTATTATATCCCCATATTTATGAAAATTAAAATTTTATTTATTAACAATTTAAAAAATATTTAATATAATTAAATATATGTTGAAATTTCAGAAGGTTTCATCGTTATTAAAGAAGACACGTGAAATTGACTTTCAAATGATATCATCAATAGGTTATTAATTATTATAACATCTGAAAAATAAACAGACAAAATTCATAAAATATTGAGGTTTTGAATCTATTTTTCTTTATATATTTAATCTTATTTTAACAACATAATAATATTTCAGAACAAATATTTTCGTTTTAATCTCGTGGATGAAGAGAGATTGCTTCTGAAAGACCTTTGACTCAGATGCAATAATTCTAAATATAAAGAAGAAAATATAGCGTAATATGAAGTTGAGTCATTCTATTTTGTTACTTCACCCCAATAAGTCTTTCACTTTAATACTGTCATTCATGACCATGATGCTCAAATGATAACATAATGCATTTCTATCATTTTCTATTGATTTTTTTTATTGTTAGATAAACTGGAAATCGAATAGATCAAACTAAATAAATTAAAGTAAAAAAAAATGAAAATTAAGTTGTATCAAATTGGATTTGTTTTGTATTAACCTAAGAACTTTAAAATCCCTTCCCAAATGTGGGATTTATTCCATAGTTTGAAAATTGTTTCTTAAATCCAAAATAATCATTTAAAATATTTGTTAATATTCCTAGTCATTTCGATATATTTAGAGAAAATTTTAACACAGATCAATGCCTCAAATTTGTCTTAACCTCATCTTTTAAAATAATGTGTTGGCAAATAACAAACATGCTAGACCTGTTCAATAATTTAATGGGATTTATGATAATATTTTATTCGAGATTTACAAGAAAAATCTATAATGAGATAATTTAATTTACAAATAAGCTAACAAGCTATGAATGAAAAGGGTCAAGTATATTCCTATATTGTCAGAAATTGTTCAAAATACCCTTCATTATATTTTTGGATCAAATATACCATTCACATTATACTTACAATCCAAATATACCCCTTTATAATATTTTGAAATAAATTTTCTATTATTTTAAAATGCAGCAACCTTTATCAGTTTTAGTGGCTGTGTTTAAAATGCTACTAAAACTGATCTTTAACGGCGACTTTATCTGATTAGTGGCTGTTTAAGTTGCCACTAAAACTCTTTTATAGCGATGACTTTTATATGATTTAGTGACGGTTTTAGTTGCTACTAAAACTTCTTTGCAGCGACAAATATTGATTTTAGTGGTGGTTTAAGTTGCCTAAATTGATATTAGCGGCGACTGTAATTTGTTTTAGTTGCTAGTAAAACATACCTTTATCGGTCACCATTATTTATTTTAGTGTCGGTTTAAGTTGCTACTAAAACCGACCTTTAGCGGTGACTTTTATTAGATTTTGTGGCAGCTTTAGTTGCAACGAATGACTTTTAGCAGCGACTTATATTTTATTTAGTGGCGGTTTTAGTTGCTACGAACACTTATCGTTCAAGGCGACTTTTATTTGTTTTAGTGGCGGTTTTTGTTGCTACTAAAACTTACTTTTAGCGGCGATTATTATTTGTTTTAATGGCGATTTAAGTTGTCACTAAAATTGACCTTTAACGACGACTGTTATTGATTTTAGTGGCGATTTAAGTTGCCACTATAATTGTTTTTTAGCGGCGACTGTTATTGGTTTTAGTGGCAATAAGTTGTCTCCTATAATAAAAAAAGACTTTTTTCGAATTTTTTCGAGTTTTTTCTGGATTTTGATGTTATTGGTTTTAGTAGCGGTTTTAGTTGTCCCTATTTCTTACCTTTAGCAGTGAGTTATTTGTTTTAGTGGTGGTTTTAGCTGCTATGAATACCTATATTTAGGGTGATCGTTATTTGTTTTAGTGGTGGTTTACATTACAACAAAAATGATCATTAACGTTATTTAATTCTTAATTACTGCTAAATATATCTTTAGCGACATTGGTGCTAATGACACTTAACTAATCCCGGTAAAGATTTTTCAACACTCTTTATTAATATCAATATTTAATACAACTAAAAATTGTTTTTGTTGTAGTGTTAAAGATAGCTACTTTAATCAGAAACGATTGAGACTATCAAAATGTTCCAAGAGATTCAACATGATTAGCTTATCCTAAAGATAGTTAATAATAAATAAAAATTGGGATTAGTTTTATTATATTTATATCCTAGATATAAAAGAAATAATGAATACGAAAATATAATAACCAATAACAAAGTTATATTTGAAAATTAAAAAAAGATATAGATATGAAAAATCAAAATTCACTTACAATTTTGTATTTGAAACATCCATCTTTTAACCATTCCAATTCACATATTTCTCAACAAAAAAACATAAATATATATGAACAAAATTACACGAAACACAAATATAAGAGTTAGTAAGGATTCTTATAATTACAAATTGATAATTATTTTTTTTTACAAATGGTGCATATTAATCTACAGAAAGCAAGTGATTGCAAATTTGGATGAAAGAAGAGAATATATATACACTTTTTAAAAATTAAAACTAAAAAATATTTCTTCCTTATCCACATTTGGTACATGAAATAACTTCCTCAAACATATTCTACACAAAACTAATAGGCGTAATTAGTCTATTTTCTTATAACATTTGTTGAATTTAAGCTTATATTTTATTAGTTAGTATGCAATAATTAGAAGGGTATGTTTACTGTTTTTCGATTAAAAATATATAAGTAGAAAAAACAATGAGATAGAAAATTTACTATCCCAAAGAATTGTGTCTAGACGCATGAATTTAAATAAAATTATAATTTAATATTAAATTAATTATATATTAACACTTAATTTAGTTTAGGGATAAAATAAGATCAGAATAATACTTCAATTTTTAAGTTAAAAATTTTCCATTTATAATAATATATGATGTCAGTAAAGTTTCAACAAAAACGATAACATTTGACATTGTTGATAATATAATTAACTAATAAAATATCTTATTCTTTACAATTTAAAATTTTAGATGCGATGATTGCATACTATAACATGATATTCAAGCATGCACAGGTAATAAATAGATTACACTCTCTAACATCTTAAATTTTTGGATGAGTTAATCTCATACTTCAATCTGGTACCAGAGCAGACAAAGATAAAAATATGTTATTTAATAAAATAAGCTTTTAGATGAGATGATTGCATACTTCAACTATTCAGCCTGGAACTGACCTGAGCTCGCAATGGATTCTTCATAGTGAAGGTAAAATCTAACCTCTCCGTCAAATCAACGTCGTCTCCCTCCACAGGCTTCCACTCGAAACGCCGGATCAAGTTAGCAACGAAGTATTCTAAATGAAACATAGCAAGATCATAGCCCGGGCATATTCTCCTCCCTACGCCGAATGGCATCATCTTGATCTCTCTGCTTCCTGTTATATCAAACGTCTCGTCATCCACCAAGAACCTCTCTGGTCTAAATTCCATCGGATCCTCCCACACGTTCGGGTCTAACCCCATCTCTCTCGCCATGAAATAGATTATCGCGTTCTTTGGTAACGCGTACCCATTCAATTCCATTTCCTCTGTTACTCTATGTGGTAACAGAAAATGAGATGGTGGATGAATCCTTAGACATTCCAGTATCACTGCTTTTAAATACGGCAATTTCATCAAATCCTCTGCTTTCACAATTTCTTCATACACCTGTTTCTGAATTGCAGGGTACTTAACCAAGTACGCCATTATCCACTGCAACGCGCTGGATGTTGTATCGCTTGCTGCCCCGAGGAACTCAACACAGAGCGTAACAATCTCTTCGTTAGTTACTCTCCTCTTTTCCTCTGGTAGTTCCAAATTCAGCAACGTATCGATGTAGGAAACCGTTTCCTCTTCCTCTTGATGAACTCCTGAGTTGGATCTTTCGATTTTGTACTTTATTCTACCTTCAATTAGGGGTGTGAATACGCTATCCACCTCTTTTCGTAGTGCAATGAGCTCTTTCCAACGGTTTCTGAAGATTAATTTCCCGACTCTAGGGAAAATGTCAAGTATTTTGAATCGTATCGTAGCTAAAAGTGCTCGATGTTGTACATCCATAATTTGATTGATTTGAACATCGTCAAGCTTTTCACCGAAGCACATGAATGCAAGAAGACTAAAGATGGCATGCTTTATATGATCAAGTAAAATCACTCCCGTTTTAGAGTCAGATTCATGACTTATCTTTTGAATGAGGATATTTAATGCCCAATCAACTCGAAATTTTGATTGGGACGTGGTACGTAACATTTCCGCCCTAAGGTTCCTACGTAGCACCCGCCACGTAGGACCATACGAGGCGGTATTGATGGTTCGTTGATTGCTACTTAAAAGGAGACTGGTTGGTGATTCGAGTGGACGATCGGAGCATCGAGCACCGAGTTGGATTAGAGACTTGTAGGCTAAAGAGTGACTACTAATAAAAATAGAAATAGTAGTACCTATTTTGAGGGTAATAATAGGACCATATTTAGGTATGAGTTTTTGTAATATAATTTCAATATCATATAAAGATTTATTTATCAATAATGGTAAATTTCCAATAAATGGAAATGTAAAAGGTCCTGGTGGGAGTTTTTTCTTAGTTTTAGAATTTGAGAAGAACAAAAATAAGAGATTAAACAGAAAGATGAGAGTAATAAGAAAAATAATGAACAAAGAATCCATTACTTAGGGTTATGTCACAAAAAAGAAAGAGTTACTTTCTGTCTTAATTTATAGTCAGTTCTAAAATGAAAAATATGTTTTAATTTATTATATTTTAATGAAATGATATATAATTACATAAATTTTTATTATTAATTTTAAATTTTTATTTTTTTTTAATTTAAATTTTATCGAATCAAACTATATTATATAAAAATGTGAATGGAGGGAGTATGAGTTATGGGCAGGTTGTTTTATTGGGAAAAAAAAAGTTGTTTGCTTTGTTGTACAAAGGTTCACCACTTATTTTCTCTGCCAATAATAAATTCTGACTTAAATATTTGATTTTTCTGACGGCACCAATTTCGAACTATATAACATTGTTTATTTAATACGTGTATAAGTTTGATATTTGCATTCAAGCGTTGAAAAAATTAATTAAATTTTTTTATTATCCGTTAAGATTTACATAGCATAAGCTCGAACATTTCCCATGAGGATTCTATTAAGGTAAAAGGGGCCAATATTTTTGAACTTTTCGATTTAGAGTCGTTAAAATGTATTTAAAACTCTCTTCCAATTTTAAATTATATTTTGTTTAGGAAAATAATTAATTTTTTAAAAAATATTCATCTTAAAAAATTTATTTTTTCACCCGATCCTTGACCTCCCCACCGGCCAGCCCCCCAACCCCACCTTATCCCGAAAAAATTAATTTTGATTTTTAAAAATATTTTCAATTTTCAATTTTTATTTTTAAATTGCTAACCCCCCACCCCCAATCCCAACCCCTCAAAAAAATTAATTTTGTTTTTGTAAAAATATTATCAACTTCAAATTTTTATTTTTTCACTTCTCTCCCCTCCCCCGCCCCCACCCACTACCCACCCCCACTCTCACCCCCATCCCCCAAAAATAATAATAATTTTGTTTTTAAAAATATTTTTAATTTCATAAATTATTTTTTATTCTAGTAAAAATAAAAGATGTCTCTAAAAAAATCATTCATAAATCAAACACTAAAAATTATTTTCGGAAAATATTTTCTACTCACCGACGAAACATGAGAAAATAAGTCCAAAATCTACTTGTTTTCTAGAAAAATATTTTCTAGGAAAACATTTTCCATGGAAAACATTTTCCTCCATACCAAACCTACCCTATGTCTTGATTTATAGTTCCACCCTCGTTATTTTACTAACTCACTTTACTTTTTAGTCAGTTCTAAAAAAAATATATATTTTGTAATAGTTTAATTTTAGAATAATTATTTTATATTTGGTTAGATGATTTAAATGATGAATACACATATATATTTATGATTTATAATAAATTACAAATTTCAAAAGTATTACTTTTGTTTAAGCTATATCAAGTCAGACTACATCATATAAATTAAAACAGAAGAAATATGTGTTGGAAAAATCCTTTTGGCCATAATTTGGCCAGAATGATAAAACGATATGTTCACACTATAATCTAGTTTACTTTTAGACATTTTTGCCCTTTAACTTAAATATTAAATATATTATTCAATTATGTTTTCAAGACATTGAAAATGATTAGTGAAATTAATTATTAATGATTTCATAGTTACACATAAAAAAAAAGAACCAAAAAATTCAACAAAAAAAATATAATTCTCACACACTCTTCTCACTTGAATTTTTCAAGATCTAAAATCAAATTATAATATAAGTATAGTAGTAGTAAAAAAAATGTTTCTCTTTTTCAATTTCAATTTTCCTCCTTTTTACTTATTCTTTTTAGTTTTTTTTTTTCATTCTTATTTCTTACTGATAAGAAAAAAATTTAAAAGTATAAAAGAGAAGTAAGGTTTAAATTATCTATTTTAATTTATGATTTTTAATCACGAAAAGATAATTTATATCAATTTAAATATTAAAATTTATATATAAAAATATGAAATTTGCCGATTTTGCTAAAGAGTTACTCTTATTTATTCAAAGGAGTTGTCATTACACACCGATTTTCTATAAAAATAATTAATGATAAAAATATATTTTATCAGATTATACTCAAAATTATGTGAGCAAAATATGAAGAAAACTAAATTACTATCATGTTTCCTCTATTATGTGATTATCTTCATATTTTCGATAATATATGAATCATATCATATGCAAAAAAGACTCATTAAAATTAATTTTTATTTATTATTTCAGTACTAGAGACATATACAATTTTTTTTTATAAAACATTGATGGTGCTTCATTGAAATTTTTTAATAACATAAAAAGGATATAGAGAGTTTTTTATGATTTCAAAATAAACTTTTATAAAATAAAATTGAAAGAAAAACATCTTTATAGTTCTCCGATGACAATGACAACACAAATTTAACATGAACTAGATTTAAGTTTCATCACGTATATATTTTTCTTTATTAGTATTATTTGTTATTTTATCAAAAAATGTTTGCTATTAAACGATATGCTAAATATTAAGTATACATAGTTGTAGTCACAATATTATTATTTTTTCTTTTAAATTAAAATTTGTTTTGAACTGATTAATAATTTTAAAATTAAGTAATTTTATTGCATTTATTATATAAAATATAAATTACCTATTTTAAATAATTATTTAAATCACATTTTAAATACTTTGTTATATATAATGTAAAATAATTCAATAATAACAATCAAAACTCAAAATACTTTAAAATTGATAGACAACAACAAATTAAAGAAAGACGAAAAAATTCAGAGGATTGATAAGGAGCGATCCGGTTAAAAACAACGCCAAGCGAACGACACGAGGAAGGGGTAAAAGGGACAAGATTAAAGTGGGGTGGGGGGAGGAGGGGTAAAAATAATGAAACGAAAGAGGGTGGAGAACAAAACGGGGAAAAAGGAAAACGAAAGGAGGGAAAATGGGGGGAGGACAGAGGGGAGGACGATGGTGGGTAAGAAAATGAAAAAGGGGAAAGGAGGGGAGAGAGAATAGAGAGAAAATGACGAGATAAAGGAGGACGTGAATGACAGGGAGGCGATGCAGGTAGGGAACAAGGGGATCAAAAGGAACCCCCCCAGGGATTTTTCCTCCATGAGCGATCTTGAGGTTCCAAGTCTTGAGCCATACTGGCTTCGCGCCTAACGCCTGTGTCTCTGACGTCCGGTCTGCCGTTGGCTTCCCCCCGTCATTACAGACCTACTTCCTATTATGCACTTCCCCCTGGGTGAGTCATTTGGGCTACCCTAAGTCGTGCCATGTACCGGTCCACTGTTCCCCCATCCCGCCTCTTACTTTACCTTTTCTGGATACCCCGAGTGCTAGCCCGTTAATCAACAGATCATAACTTCTTTCTCGCCTCCCCTTCCCTCGTCTTCGCGTGTTCATTGACTTTGTTTCTCGGTCTTCATGCTTCCTGTCTTTCTCCGGGCATACGTGCTTTGCGCCTCTCGTCTACGAGCTTCACCCTATCACTCCCGCCTTCTGCAGTGTCGTTGCTCTCACTATCTCCTTCCAGCCTCTGCCCCGCGGTGAGCTCGCCTTCGTCCCTTTGTCCGCTTCCCCGTGGTAGGCGGCGCGAACATTGTGGCCGCCTCACGCGCAATTTTATAAATGCCACGTTGTACACTTCCCCCAACACCACACCTCGGTTCGGGATCTACTTGAAGATCCCCCACGTTTTTTACCTTCAGGTAGCCGGTGATTTATGTTCACTCTACCTCTTTCATCCCACCCCTGTCCCAGCACTCGGTTCTTCTCTTTCCACCCCTGAGTGCCCATAGCCATATTGGATCCCGATTATCAGGTCTTATCTCTTTAATGCTCCCCTCGTTTCGTTACGCTTCTTCGTCGTACCGCCTCTCTAGCCTGCGAATCCCCTTCGCGCGTTGATGTACACCTCGGTCTAACACTCCACGTCTCTCCTGCTTAACTCGTACTCACAAGTTCATTGTCTGCCTTACCTCTGTGTCCCCCGACGGGCCCCCATCCCCCTTTGGTTTCTCTCCTTACCCTGCAGCGGTTTTCGACTTTTGTTGTGGCATGAATGGAATAGACTGACCGGGGGGATGTGAGGTTCGTGGTTTCAGCAGCGGCTCTCTCTACCTCCCTCCCCGAGTTTCCAAGTTGGTTTATTGCCGCCATTCTGCTTTCTTCTTTCTTCCCAGTCTTTGGGTTGTTCGCATTTCCTTATGATTTAGTATTTTTGTCACAACCCCCCTTTTATTATTTCTATAATGTGCAATGGTCTATCACTCTAAAGTATTTTGAGATTTGATTGGCGGTTATGAAATATTAAAATTCTACATTAAATGAAAGTTAATTTTAAAAACATTATATATACTCACCGCAGTCTATGATCTATTACCGTTTTACATTATAAACGTTAATAATTGTAAATTAATATATACATTAAAAAGTACATTATTTAAAGTTATTATTATGATAAGCAGGGGTATTGAGTGATCTTTTATTATTGTTTGAAATATAACACTTAATTAGTACTATTGGAAAATTGATTATTTATTCATGTGAAATAAGTGAAAATTATTTCATCAGTTTCTATATATGTTAATTCTTGTGCGGAATGATCATAATATATAAACAAAATAATGGGTATTAATGGCATTAGTTTAAATGTCTGATAATCAATTATTTTAAAAAAATATTGAAATTCAATATAAAGGTTTCTTTAAAAAAAAAATATCCATATATAGACTTTCTATTTAGGTGATTATGATTTTAAATCAGAATTTACTTCATTTTTTTAATATACGATTAATTACATATTTTACACATTTTTTATTACAAAAATAATTAAGTATAATTTTTAAAGATATAAGTAGTCATTGTAGTTATATTAATGAAAATGTAATTATCTTTTTTAATAACGAGGTTTATTTTAGCGAAATAATAATTTTTCAAAGATATACATTGGCACCTTAGGATCATATTTGAGTTTAGGGGTATGTAGAACACAATTTGCTATATAATGAAAAAAACATTAATTTATTTTTAAAGATAAATTGGATGAACTTACTATACCCAAAAAAAACATTTTTCATTTTTCTTGGCAGTCAAATTATTAATGCTTAGTAGTTCAAGGAGTTTGGGAATTAGAAAAAAAATAATTTTGTTTGAAGGGAAAAGTATTGAGAAAATAAATGTAAAACTTAAAATAAGAATATTTTAATCTTTTTATATTTGTTGGACTGAGATAGTAACATCATATTAATTCAACAGGTTTATAGGTTCAGTACTTGCATTAAAGCCTTTGAAAGCGTAAGATCAAACATTTCCCAAGAGGATTCTGATAAAAGGGATAAATATATCTTTTAATTTTATGATTTAGAACTGTTAAAATGTACCTAAAATAATAGATTGAATCCGGTACAAAATACAAATCCTATACCAACAATCATATTGTGTTTACATATGAGTATATGACATCAATAGCGAAGAATTCGAACAACTTTAAAACAAAACACAACAAAATTTTACTAGTTCATAGTAGTAACAAGCAAGTAGACTTGCCACGTACAAATAAGTAAGACTTTACTATGAAACCGGTAAATGAGTAAATAAAAATGTTTATTTTCATTACGTACAAATAAATAAGACTTAAGTCTCAATTTACAATGAAACTGACAAATGAATAAATAAAAAAATTTGCCTTTTGAGGTCAAGACCAATTTAAATTTTGAATTTATGAATTTTAAATTAAAAAAAAAACTTATTGGATTTGAGTTAATTATTTAGTCATATCTATGAATTTTTTAACAAAAATATATCATTTTAGCTAAAGTTATTAAGGTTTTCAAATTTTTTTTTGGTACACCTAATGGTTTGTTATGTTTCAGTTGTTCTTTTGGTTTGTTTGTTATTTTTCTTTTTGGTACATCTAATAGTTTGTTATGTTTCAATTGTTCTTTGGTTTGTTTAGGATAGTGTATAATCATATCCCGTTAAAAAATTATTCATTAGAATATTATTTCAATAAAGGTGTGCACAAGTGAATTATTATGAGTCTTTTTATTTTTGTATTTTTCACTTAGCGTCTGGAGTTTATATTTCGAATTGTATATTACAGGGTTTATTCAGACGTGACACTCATAACATGATTTTCTTCATATTCATGCCTCAAACTCAAGACTTTTGATTTATAAGGATAGAGAAGTCCTATCACTGTACCCTAAACCATATTGGTATAATTATGAGTCGTGTTGCTTATATTCTTTAAAGATAGTACCGAATTGACTTTGATTATTTTTCTTAAAAAAATATTGAACCAAACACTACGAACTTTATCGGAAAAAAATAATCTTCAACATACCAAGTTACATTTATACCCTAGGGTGAGCGATAACAAATTGGTTTTGAAAGCATTCACTAAGCAGACTTTATAGTAACTTCCTTTAAAATCAATCTTTGTAAAATTTGAGAAACATTGCCCTTACGTAATAATAATCTATAAACCGAATTTGTTTGTCTTAATTTGATTTTTGATATTTATGTTCATGTCTAACTAGATCTTTTAAGAATCTAATGAAAACGACATCTTGATTAAATATCTCTCACTTAGGATGTCTTAATATAAGATAATCATTGTCAAAGCATAAACTGTTAGGTTTTAAAATCTGTGAATGAAAAATGTATAATTGCTATTTATAGTAACTTCCTTTGAAATCAATCTTTGTGAAATTTCGACAACCATTGCCCGTATGTCAAAATCTAAGAACTGAATTGGTTTGGCTTAATTCGATTTTTGATATTAATGTCCATGTCTAACTAGATCTTTTAAGAATCTAGTGAAAATGATATCTTGATTAAATATCTCATACTTAGGATATCATTAATATAAGTTAATCATTGTCAAAGTATAAATTGTTGGGTTTTAAAAAATGCGAATGAAAAATGAAGAGTTGCGACTTTATAGTAACTTCCTTCAAAACCAATCTTTATGAAATTTTGATAACCAAATTGCCCTTATGTCATAATCTACGAACCGAATTAGTTTGGCTTAATTCAATTTTTGATATTTATGTTCATGTCTAACTAGATCATCTTGATTAAATATCTCTCACTTAGGATGTAAATAGAAAATGAAGAGTTGCGTCTTTATAATAACTTCCTACAAAACCAATCTTTGTGATACTTGATAACCATTGCCCTTATGTCATAATCTACAAACCAAATTAGTTTGGCTTAATTCATTTTTGATATTTATGTTCATGTCTAACTAGATCTTTTAAGAATCTAATGAAACAACATAATTGATTAAATATCTCTCACTTAGGATGTCATTAATATATGATAACCATTGCCAAAGCATAAACTGTTGGGTTTTACAAGGTGTGAATGAAAAATGTACAGTTGCAACTTGCATCTTTATAGTAACTTCCTTCGAAATCAATCTTTGTATAAATTTGATAACCGTTACCCATATGTCAAAATCTAAGAACCGAATTATTTTGGCTTAATTCAATTTTTGGTATTTATGTCCATGTCTAACTAGATCTTTTAAGACTTTACTGAAAACGATATCTTGATTAAATATCTCATACTTAGAATGTCATTAATATAAGTTAATCATTGTCAAAGCATAAACTATTGGATTTTAAAAGGTGCAAATGTAAAATGTATAGTTGCAACTTTATAGTAACTTCCTCCAAAACCATTCTTTGTGAAAAATTGATAACCATTGCCCTTGTGTTATAATCTAAGAACCGAATTAGTTTGGCTTAATTCGATTTTCGACATTTATTGTTTTCTAAACCCAAAAAAATAAACAATAATATGCCTAATAAATTGTACAATACCTCGTGAAGATGGATATTAGGTTATTAAAAAAATGTCACACGCAGGTTATAGTGGCCTTTGACTTCCACTTATGTATAGTAGTATTCTATATTGTCAGCCTAAAATTACTAAATTCTAATTTTATATTTATAATTTATACATATTAAATGAACATTTCAAAACAAAATATAAAATTTAAATTAAAGTTACTGAGTTATATAATACTTAAATCATACCTCACACAAAAAAAGAAGCCACATCAAACAAAAATATATATATATATATATGATACTCTCTCTGTTAAACAATAGTTGTTCATTATTAAATTGACGCACCACTTAGAATATAATAAATAATAGAGTAATATTAATATTATGTATCGTTTGATCATATTAAATTTAATACTTTGAAGAATGTGTTAGATGATCAATAGTATTGAATAGCAAGTATAGAATACATACAAAAATTAAATTATCACTTTATTTTCTAAATCGAACAAATATTATTGAATAACTACTTTCAGTATAGTGAAAGCGTGGTTATCAAAGTACTATATATTAATCTATGGTTCAGCTAGAAAAAATAAAAGTAAATCAAATCCAGGACATATATATATATTGAGATAATTATATATCTATATAATATATTATTATTATATATATCCAACTTGCTACATACAATCTCTTGAACAAAATTTTAGACAAGGAAGTTCAAAATTTGAAGAAATAAATAGCAGAAAGGGGTTCGACATCTACTGTATATACATATAAACTTATTTTAACTACGTATAAATAATATCATTTCCCGTCAAAGAGGGTTCAAATAAACCCCTTCATACAAAGTAGTTTTGCCCATACTTTTATAAATACAGAATACTTCGTACATCGTACTATTTTTTTAAAATTTGTTTGGGATAGAATCAAGAAATGTTTGTAGGAAAATCCAAAAGTTATAACTTGTGAAATAGACTTTCTAAACCTAATTTCAGGGGAGTGGGTTTTGACTTATGGGAAAGGGAAACATTTGGAAGTTTCAAAAAAATTCAGTCTGTGTGGGTAGGTGTGAACTTTGGTCCGTGAGCTTTTTTTGGTCTTCTTTTTCACTCACTTCCTCAATGTATTTCCGGAACAATTGTTGGTGTTTGGCCCTACACACATAAAGTCTTGCTAAATCAATTATCCCGTCGTGTCGAGTCAAATTATATCAAATAAATATAAAAAAAACATGTGAATTAATAATGCTTGTGTCGAATCAAATTATATCAAATGGATATAAAAAGAGCATATGAATTAATAATGCAAAGATTGTTTATGTTAAGACTAGTAATGGAATATAATTGTTTATGAATGATTAATATTTAAGGAAAAATCTTATATAATAATTAGCTTTTTGCGTTAATTCGATTATTATTATTGAAGAGCAATTCGACATCGGATGGAAAATGAGTGAATTGTTTTCTTATATGGTAATGGACAATCTGCCTCCCATAAACTAGATTTGAATATCTTAAATGAGAATTCAACTAATAATTGTTATCTCAGGAAAATACACTCTAAGAAAAAGTAATTTATTGATATAAAATACTTGTTAATTGAGTTAACATACTATGAATCAACACAAAGTGGCTAGTTTTTGGAGCCTAAACTTGAGATTCCACGTTGAATAAAAAAAAGATGGATGATTTTCAATTTATTTGACCTACTCTAAAGTTGTGTATATACATTTATATATTCCTTGTGTGTCAATCGGTTTGACCTACTCTTTTTTTCCGTCCATTAAATAGAATGACTCTTTGCTTTTTCGTAATTTTTTAATTTCAATTTTTCAATATATTTAATATTTCGAAATTAAGTGACATTTTAATACATATAATCTATCTTTAGATCATATTCAAATTTTTTTTTTGTATTTCTTTTTTAAACTTTGTGCGCAAAGAGGGACTACCTCCAACGCCATACCAAATCCCACCAAATCCAACTCCCCTTTTTTAGGGCCCTCTACTCTTAGAGATTTTATCACTCTCTCACGGATTCAAATTTAATTTATAAAAAAACCCGCCAATTCTCAATCTTTGTATATATATACATATAGATTGCTTGTTCCCGCTAAACTACAAACAAAAAATTCTCATCGAACACATCTTACAATTTTCAAGATCTCACTCAGAACGCGCTGAGTTGAAATCCCGTCCCAACTAAGAATCTTTATAGTTTCGAAAAATTCAATAAGTGATCAAATGGCAGTAACAACGAACTCGAATGCTAGAAAAAGCACTGAGAATTTGATCCAGAAGAAATGGAATCACACTTCTCCAGAGAGAAACATCGTTTGGATTGAACCAAAACCTAACAATAAGGCTTTAAAAAGTGTTCCTGTTATCTATTATATCTCTAGAAATGGACAACTTGAGCACCCACATTTCATCGAAGTTCCTCTCTCTTTCTCTGATGAAGGACTGTATCTTCGAGGTAATAGTATCAAATTTATTATAATTCGTAAAATTTTCAAGTACAGAGTATTTTTTTTTTGTGTTGATTCGTGGTTTTTTTTATCGTTAGATGTGATAAATCGATTGAATTTTCTAAGAGGAAAAGGCATGGGTTATTTGTTCTCCTGGTCCTGCAAGCGGTATAAAATTCTGTTTTTCTGATGAAATTTTTTAATTTTTGGATGCAATTTGTGTTTTTTTTTGTTGAAGTGTTGATGATTTTGATTTATTGATTAGGAGCTACAAAAATGGATATGTTTGGCATGATTTATCGGAGAACGATTTGATTCATCCAACGAACGGTCAGGATTACGTTCTCAAAGGATCGGAGATTCTAGAAACTTCAATCAGTTCACGATTTTGTGAGATTTCGTTACCGGAATTGCAGAAATCACCTTCGTCGGATGAAAATCGCGATTCTTCTTCTTCGTCGACTACGACGACGAGGAGGAGGAATCAGTCATGGAGTTCGTTTGAAAATCCTCAGCAAGAGTACAGATTAGTGTACAAGTGTGAATCAGGCAGAGAAATCGCCGGAAAATTCATGTCGGCGACGGCAGCAGCGGCGGATGCGGCGACGCAGACGGAGGAGAAGCGGAGGAAGGAGGAGAATAAGATTACGGAGCTGAGTAGAGAAGATTCGTCTCCGTCTCCACCACCGCCGTCGATGTCTAGCTCCGATGGAATGGACGGTGGGGATGGATCGAAGAGAGTTAGTGTTGGAGATCGAACGGCTGAGATCGAGTTTAGTAGTGGTAGAATGAGTGCTTCTCGAGTTGTGATGCACCTTATCACTTGTGGATCTTCAACTTCAGCTGATAATTGCTCGACGGTAAAATCAACGAAGAAGTCGCGGAGTAAGAATTTTCACTACAATATATGAAGAAATTTGAATTTAATATCTATCTAAAAAATATAATTTTATTTTTGTATAAATAATATAATTTTTGTTGAATCGACTCGATCTTAAGTGGCTTCACTCTTGCTTTATAGATCTTTAGTGCATTTTTTCTAAAATTTTACTCTTTATGTCTAAACATATTTTAAAAAATGAGTTTAAGATTAATTTGAGACTTGAATCGCGTTAAAATTATCTTTAAATATATCAAAATGATTAGGAATTATAACAAGTATTTTAAATAATTATTTGTATTTAAGAAATAATATTCAATCATGGAACAAATCATACATTGGGGAAGTGAAAGATTGGTGTGTACATAGATCGGCTTATCACAATTTTAAAATACTAATAAATAAAATTTGGTGTAATTCAATTTTTCATTTTCTTTTATTTTGACTTATTTAGTCTAAAAATTATTTTTAAGAAATATTTCAATTCTTTAATTTTTTTTCCTACTTCGATTGATTGATTTGATTTGATCAAATTATGAACACCTCGGTGAGGGAGTAGTTGGAAAAAATTGATTATGAGAAATAATAAATAGTTTATGAATCGTGATATCGAAATTAAAATCATATGATATCAATATATCATTGACGTTCCTATAATTACATTGAATTGTATTACTTTATTATGGTTAAGTCAAAATAAAATATATAATTTTTATTAATTAATCATCATAAGCAGTAAAAATGTAAGTTATGATTCGTATCATGTATTTTTAGAATTGGTATGAACATTGAATACACATTTTTTTAATCAAACTATTGTTGTTCAATTAGAACCTCAACCTTTTTTGTGTTAATTTTTGTTTGTTTACATATGAGATTACTTTATTATTACTAATGGTCCATAATGGTGTCATTCAAAGATAATATTATGTTTATATTATAGTATAAGTTAATGAAATTTTAATTTATATTTGACCATGTAAATACGTTTCTCATTATTAATAAATAAAATTGAATTATGATCAAAACATGTGCGATCAAGTTATTTTTGAAAAAAAGACAATCAACCCTTTTTATGTTAAATTTTGTTTGTTTACATCTGAGATCCTTAAGTATGACGAAGGTCCATTATGGTGTCATTCAAAGTTAATATTAGGGTTTTGCTTATTAATAAGTAAAATTATATATATATATAAATATATAGAGATATCTTATATATATATCGATAGATATATATATATAGATATATATATAATATATGATATATATATATATATATTATAGTGAAGAAGTTTAAATCACAAAGTAAAATGTGACCAGTAATTTTTAGGGGACAAAAAATCAAGTACATATTATAAATGAATAATCTTTCCATTACTAACTTTGATATAAAGTAAATGTGATAAGTCATTTTTTAGGACAAAACCAAGTACAATATAAATGGAATAATAGGCATTTACGTAAATTGTAAGTATAAATATAAACGGGAAAAAGGGCCTAAAAATACCCTCAAAGTCTTAGAAATGATATAAAATGAGAAAAGTAACCCTGTCAATTGCCACCTATTGGCTCCAAAAATAAATATCCTTCCACCACCGATTGATCCAAAATAGGGGGCTCCTTGTCATCCACCTATTGGTTCAAAATTGACCATTTATTAACGGTTTTATGTTTAAGCTATTTAAATATTTTTAAAAAAAACTATGTAGGCATCAACTATTTGTTATCATTTAATTTATTGAGTTATAATATAAAAAACCACTACCCACCCAAAACTAATTAAAACCCCCAAATTAATACCCTGTCACATTATTATGCAAAAAAAAGAAAAATCTAATGTTAATGAGTTTTTAAAAAACTTGAGGCCGAAAATTACTCAGAAGTAAATTATCATACATCAAGTGTCTAAATAAATTCATCGATAAAGTAAGTCAGACTATGTTTCATCTTCATTATTTCTTACGTCTCCAATTAGTGTGATGTTACTTCCCATAGGTAACTTTTTTTCAAAAGAGTATATTAAGGTTTTAAAACAAATCTAAGTATTTATAAAATTATAATTTTAAAAAAGGGAATGAATGATCGGAAATGATTACTTCTTTACCGTAATCATAAAATTTCTAAATTCAATAATCATATTTGAAAGGGTCCTCCTAAATAAGCAAGCTAAACCTAAAATTTAATTGAAGCTTCGATTGCGACTCGAATTAATTTAGATGTTCATTTTCAGGAATATATTATTTCATTGTGCTTTAGTAGTGTTATGAAATTTTTTATATATAGTCTGAAATTAATTACTTGGTGGGGTTTTAGTTAATAATGAGTGGGGTAGGGGTAAGTGGGTTGATTTCTAAATTATTATATAAATAAATTAAATCAAAAGTTGAATGGAAGTATTACTAAAAAGTTTTTAAAGAACTAATTAATTTTTAAAACATCAAAGAAGTGGTCAATTTGAACCCAAAGGTGGATGACAAGGGTATTTTGGATCCCACTAGGTGGATGAAATGAAATGAAAATGACATTTTGGAGCACAATAGGTGGTATGAAGAGTAATGTTGTACAAGTTTCAATTACTTCAAGGTAATTTTAGGCCCTTTTCCGTAAATATAATGAAATTTTTTCAAAATGTCAATATTTTAATATTTAAGAAGGCTCATTAGGAACACTTTTATTTTTTAGTAAAAATGTCAAAATTTTAATTTGTTATGCATCTTATTTATGTTTTTATTATTTGTTTTTATTTAAAGAATGAAATTATTTAATAAAAAAAGGGAGAAAATCAAGGGAAAGAATATTAAAAAAAAAGATAAAAATCACTAATTTTCGCATCAATACGTTTTCAAAATAAAACTCCCTTTTGTTATTTTTTTTCTCCATTAATCTTAACCTTTTTTTTAATAGTTTTGTTCTTCATTACAATAGTTACCCAAATGATCTATAGTATTTAAAAATATATTGTGTTCTCTATATTTTTTTCATTGTATTTATTGTTCTCGAGAATAATTGTATTTCGTATTCATGTCAATATGCATTTATTGTATTATTTCATTTGTTCTAGTTTGTTATTTAGAAGATTGTAATAAAATACAAAAGATGTAGTTATGATCAAAAAAGTGAGATAATAGTTTTTAGAAAACGGAAATAATCACTTAAAATTCCATCATTAGCAATTTCAAAAAAAAACTCCTTTTTCATTCTATTAGATCACTCTTGTTATGTTTTATTTGAAGTAGTATTACTAATAATTTTTACCATTTTATGGCTTCACTTACCATTCAAATTAAAATTAATTTTTTCTGTCAAACAAAAATTGTATTTCGTTGATCAAAAATGTATTAACTGATTACCATACACACACCACACACACACGTATCTCAATATGTATGATATGATTATGAAAGGGTGGACAAGATTTTTGAGGGAAAATAAACATATTTGGTGGAAATTAATAAGTTGTTGGGAAGGAATTATAATATTCTAACAAAATATATACAAATGACTATTGAAAAGAAATGAGAATACAAGATTTGGGAAAAAACAAAACATACATAGTAAAAATAATATAATCAGTATACAATATTCTAAAAAAAAAATACAATTAATTGTTAAAAAAGAGGATTACATACATGTTTAAGAAATAAATAATTCATATGAGATAGCATACATAGTGAAAATGATATAATCAGAATACAATATTTTAAAAAAAAAACATAAATGGATGGTAAAAATAGGAGACATCTTATGCTTAAGAAATACAAATTCATATGAGATACGTATTTGAATGATTACAAATAAAAAAAGAAATACAATGTGCTTAAAAAAATAACAAATTGATGAGTAAAAGAAAATAATTACAAACAAAATTCAAAGGAATATTATTCTGATATGAAAAAAATTTTGGCAAACCTTCTTCTTTGGACACTCTGCTTTCTCTTCGGTCTGCTCTGTTTCATTTTTCCAAATGTTTTCCCACCAAATTCAGAACTGAATCTATGGTATTTTTGAATTAATAACACGATAAGCAAACTTTCAAAAATATTAAATATGAATGTACAAAAATAAAAACATATATTATGTATGAATGCTTATGGGCTTACTACAAATTACGATTACTAAAATCTCAAATATAAAAAAAAAATTTTTTAAAAATCATAAACAATAGTGTTTCAAATACTAATTTCGAAATGCAGAAAATCTTTGATGAGTATGGTAACAAACTACATATAAAAATCGAAAAAAAAAATGGACGAAAAAATTGTAGATACCTACAATACAAAATCCAAACATAATTTTTTATTCGAACAACCAAAATCTTATGAAATCTACCAAAATAAAAGATTGATAGGAAATTATCTTTATGGTTAAGCGATTTCTTAAATTAATCGATAGGATCTTGAAACAAATTGGATATGAACTTGAATAATAGTTCTTCTTCAACAATGAGAGACATAATAGTGAAAAATAGTAAAAGAGATTTTTTTTTGAAAAATCTAAACAGATGGAAATAAATTTAATGGTAATTAAGTCTTAGAGAAGTCTAAATGGGTAGTGTGAATAATTTAAGTTGGATGTTTTGAGAAATAAAAAGGAAGACAAATCATAGGATTAGTTTGGATATAATTAATTTTTAAAAGATTGACATTTTGACATTTGACTAAATATTTTAAAGTGTAGATGTTTTTTTTTACTAATTAAGGTTAGAATTGTGACTACTTTTACTAATTTTTCTCTAGGATATTAAGTAATCAATTTTTTTTATCCTTTATTCCATTCAAGCGGGCCCAGTAAACAACTATTAGTCATGACACCTCATTTTGAATTCTTAAACAGGAATCTCGTGATATAACACACGTATAAGATCACTCAACACACTAATATATAAATCTCAGAGTTTTCTCTTCCTCTCACATCTCAAATTTCATTGTTTGAGAATCTAGAAAACACTGAACTAAAAATCCTCTCTAATTGATTTGGTCGGAATTCATCCTAGAGAGTTCACCGATGAGCTATGGTTGAGGTGAACTGCTGGACAAAAAACTCCGTCACTTTATTTAATTCATTAATCTTGCCAGAATTTATCATATAGAATTCACCTATGATAATCTCTTCTTTTTATTTTGGTTAAATCCCTTCTTTCTCACAAATGTATCGTAGGAACTTTCTCATTTATAAGCTTTAAAATGTCAAAAAAGGAAGTAACCTTTTTTTGTTTATTTGCTCATTTTAGATAAGTAATTTTAGTGATGATTACAAACTTAGTATATCTACTCGTGGGAATTATTATTATTTTTTATTTATTTGTAATCTTCAATATTTTGGTGCTATGTATGAGGGTACTTCTTTTTATAATCGAGGTTTTAGGTTGAAAGTGAGATTCACTTTTTCTTTTAGTTGTTTTTTATCATGTTCCATAATCTGTTCTAATTAATTTTTTTCTTCATTTTATGCTTTGATTTTTGAAGTGACAGATTTAGTATTCATAGAGCTGGATACTTGCTATTCAGTGTTGGAGCACTACATCTAAAATGGTAAATTTTTTTATTTGAAACGTCTTAAGATTTATTCTGTTACATCAACATTTAAAAAAAATGTTGTAAGGATATGATGAAATTGACGATAAATCTTTCTTGCTTTGATTTATGTTCAGTTTTTAATCTCTAAGGTATGCTTTAATTTGATTTGTGTACTTTTTATTTTTTAATCTCTAACGTGTGCTTTAATGTGTGTTCTTTTTTCATCTACCTTGTGGCTTATCATTAATGTTTTTATGTTAAGAGAAATTGTTATGAATCAAGCCAAATACAATTAATTATGACATATCAATTCTCGATTTGAATACACTTTGTCTGCTCCTTGACTTGTAAAGGGTACCACATTAAAGATGAAACTAGAATTTTTAGCACGTGCATTACTTAAAAAAGAAAGATTTTTATTTAATATTAATTAGTGTGCAAAAAATTATTTGGTTCAATTATTAAACAAGATTCATCCTTTGTATATAATCATTTGTTTTTATTAATTTTCCTTTGTTTTCTTCATTAATATATATCGGGTCAAATCTTCCAACCAAGGGTTATTCATTTATAATTGTAGTAGAAACCTTTTTATAATTAAGTAGCGTGAAGTATTTGTGCCTTTATATGCCTTCTGCAAAGAAGATTTGCACAGCAACTCAAATAAGCCTATTGAAGTGCTTCCATTTCAGAGTATAAGTTCATCTAAGGTTTGCTTAATGATGTTCGATGATCTAATAATGAAGAGATGAGTATCGAAGAGAAGTGGGCTCTATTATCTTTAGAGATGAGAAAATATGGGACAAGAGAAAGCCAAGCCATTTCATAATCCTCCTCAAAATAATGCTTTGTTCATGTTGGAAATGAACCTAATGATCTGAATGCTAGAAAATAGTGATAGAAGTCGTCTCCTATTCAAAATAATATATTTTGACTCGTGTTGAAAGATTTTACAAGTGGATGTAGGTGTTATCTTTCTTGTGCGAACATTTTCAAATAATGGAGAAGATAGAATAAATACTGCATCTAGTAGGGACATTGGAATTTGAAAGGTCATTTCGATAGTGGAACAACTCTGCAAAGGGGGAAAAACCCCATCAATCTATCGACAACAAAATCAACAATAATGATTATTGATTTGCTTAGGATTCCAAACTTCGGATACAAGGATGTGATGATTGATTTCTGCATGGGAACGATAATGTACTTTAAAGTGTAATTCTACTCTAAAAGGTTGATTGATAACCTTTGAGAAGAGAACGCCATGCGAGCAATGTAATTGTAGAGAAGTTAGAACATGGGCAGGAAGGTCTAAGGCAAGTCTAAGATAATTATGATTTTGAAATTCTCGTCAAGTGTTAGAATTCTAGTTCAGTTTTCAATTGTATTTCCTGTTTGTATTCCTTACAATGTCTTTATCGTTTCCATTGTATGTAGTAAACATATTACCAAGATAGATTGTGTTTGTATGGTTGAAATGTGAGTTTTTTCATTTACCAATTTTGTCTTCCCATATATTATTTCGATCAAAGTCATTACAAGACCTTTACAAAACTACGATTGTTATTATTCCTCTTTATTCTATCATAATTACAGGTCTTTCAGATTCTAGAAGCACAAAAAAAAGTCTTTTCCTTATGACAATACGTGTTCTTTCCCATTGAGTAACTTTTCGTTAAAGCCTTTCTAAGAATATCGCTCGGAGGGAAAGAGCGTCAACTAGTAGTGATTTTTATAGTTACGAAATCATGGTGATGCTTGTGTTTTTTTTTTTTTAAATAAAGTGTGTTGAATTTCAAAATATTCCATTTTCATCATTTGTTGTCACGACCCAAAGCGGGCCGGGTATGTACACCCAACTTACCCATCTAGGTGAGCGAACCAACCAAGCTAAACCCTAACAGTTCGACTGTAATATCAACATAAAGTAATGCGGAAGAACTTAAAACTCATAAATAAAACCCATTCAATAACTATTAAATTCAACATCTATTATTCCCAAAATCTTGAAGTCATCACCACAAGACATCTATGATCAAATTACTAAATAAGAGTATCTAGAAAAGCTAAAATAAAAAACGCTAGTCTATGACCGGAACTGCAAGGCTCAAGACATGAGAAGGAGATTTCAGTCAAGCTAGACAGCATTAGCTAACCGAAGCTCCGGTGTGACGAAGACTGGCTAGAATTGAGGTTGGGAGTTGAAGCATAGGCCGTTTGCTGCATTCCACAATCTACAAGAAGGAAAACATAAAAGTAGGGGGGTCAGTACAACCACAAGTACCTGATAGGTATCATCGGCCCAACTCAAAATAGAAGCAATATATCTCAGGATAAATCATAATCAAACTATGATACTCAATATGTAGCAACAGCAAGGATAACATCATGTATAATATTACGATCATATCTATGAGGACTCAAGCCGTCCACACCATACTCTTGGGAAACATGTTATTTAGATAAGTATATTAGATCTTTCAAGGTCATTATATTATTTACTATATGCGGTACGTGACACTCGATCCGCAGTCGATCCTCGGTTACCGGAAGTGGCACACATCATCTTAATATCCTGGTGTCGGATACGTGACACTCTCGTCCTCATATCTATCCTGTACCGGAACGTGGCACCCGTATCCATATACTATCCTGGGTCGGAACGTGACACTCCGATCACCTCATATACTATTCCTGGATGCCACGGAACGTGGGCAATCCTGCGATCCACTCATACTATAGCCTGGTGTCGGAACTTGGACAGTGTGAGCGCTGAGTCCTCATCATACATATCCTGGTACGGGAAGTGGCACCATCCATAATCCGGTGGAAGTACATGCGATCCCACTATCCCGGAACGTGCGATCCCCTAATCTGCTCGTTGTCGTTTCATGGCAGCCTTCTTTATACCAAGGCCCATCATTAACAAAGTAGTTTGGGTTTTCTTCAAGATTAAGATTGCATAAGTCTTCATCTATGCTCTATTTTAGCACAATTATATATATATAATAAGATATTCAAATACAATCATGGCCGATACGCTGCCACCATTAGCATATAGAGACTAATAAATACTATCCGCAACACATATCATTCGCCTTTAAGAGTTTTACTACAATAGTGTAAAAACGCATAACACTACCTCACCCGAGCATATAGTGATTCAAGCAAGCATTTCCCACAGCTTTTGTTCTCTCGTTTCTCCTCTCTCTCGCCGTTCGACTTTCTCTCCCTTCCCCTCGTGGGCCCTTCTCTGTTGGGTCGGGTATTATGTCTTTATTCAACCTTCTTTCTTTTTCAAACCCAATTTTTATATAATGCATAGTTTTAGAAAGATGGCACTGAATACATCTCACTAAGTTCCTTAGAGGTTACCGGGGCGTGTCTTTAATACAGGACACCCCCATTTATTAGACTTATTACTTAACTCCTATAACTTTATAGCTTAAAGCAGGGAATGTCAAAACGTCGGCGCTTAAAACTATAAAACATCGCTGACCGCTCAACTGGGATTGCGTAGGCCCGTGACGGCCTCGTCGCCCTGCACGGTCCGTCCTGCTGTCCGTGGGGGTGTGGATCGCATTCTACACGCAGACTCGTTTTAAGTGGATGACTGTGACGGCGTGTGCCGTCGAGCCTATGCGACGTCCGTCCTGCCTACTTTGGGGGGCGAATGGGAGGGGGAGGGGGCTGGGGGGCGGGGGGGGCCGCACGGGTGGCCCTACGGGCAAAGGCGGCTGTGCAGGACTCGGCAAGTTCAGAGTGGCTAAGGGGGTGGGGGGGGAAACACAGATCACCGGGGTCCAGGCACCGACGGGCCGTCGTGCTGGCCCGGAGTGTACGGGGCGCGTGGCGCGTGGGGGGTTTGCCGTCACCTCTGCCAGGGGTGTGCCAGTAAGAAATCGGGGGCTGCAAAACGATCTAAACAGTCGTGGGGTACAATAAGATACCAATTGACCCATCGTTCGTCCATCGAGGAGGATGTGGGTGTGGTGGGGGGTCCCCTATACGATCACCAAGAAGCCAACAGAGGGCGAAAAGGAATACCTAGATCTGTAAAACAGACATGGTGGGTATCTTTTCGTTGCATATCTGGCCGGCCTGCTCCCAAGTGGCTTCTGTGGGTGCGTGGGGGACTGGCTTCTTCAACGGGTCGTTTCTGCTCATGAACTTGTGATAGATGCAATCCGCTTGACCGCACTTGCCGAACTCTCTATCTAAAATGGGTTCGGTAACCGAGGCTTTAGCACATTACTCATGGAGCGACAAATTGCGCATCAGCAAAACTGAAGCCAACGTGGATAGGGAGGTGGCCGATCGCCTATCCATGGTGTATGCGGGTTCAACATGAGGTGTGTCTGGGGGGTGTGGGTCACAGGGTGAGGGGGTGGCGGGTGACACATGGAATACCCGGAAAATGGTGCTCCGTGTGCTCAGAGAGCCCGGAGCACGGCTACGCATAAGGGCGGTACCACGGCCCCGTACATCTTGAAGGACTAGCAGAGGGGTGGCACCAAGTGGGGTCCTGTTGGGCTGAGCTGTTGGCGCTTCGTTTGGACGCAAACGTCGCGATGCTAGGCGGGACGGCCGGTGTGGGTCGGAGATGATGCGGAAAGGCGGTTCAACCGAGAGGACGGTGTTGCGGACGCCCCCTACGCTGAAGGGTCGGGTACCTTGCTGGGATGCGGCATTATTTCTTTGTTGTCACGGGGGTGGCGCATTGTAGTACCGCTTCGCTGGCTTAGAGTGCACGTGGCGAGGCGGCCATTCCGCGCAAAAGAGGGCATACCCGCCACAGGTGCTGAATCCGGAAGCATCAAACTCGCGCGTGGCGAAGGGACCGGTGTGGGGTACATGCGCGCGAGTCCGGAGTGAGGGGGTTCCCTGTCTTGCAAAAAAGGCGCCTAGCAGAGCTGATGGAGAGCGATTGGATTTGGAGTAACCTTGGCCGCTAAGGAGGACGACGATTCCCACGGGCTGCCGTAGCCGGGAACTCGGAGCACGATCATTTCCAGCAGCAAGAGCCTGCGCGCATAGCCCTTGGAAGTCGGTGTCGCGGGGGGGGGAGTACCAGGGGTGGCGGTCGGGAAGCGGCAACGCTCACCGTGGGGGCGGGTGCGAACGAGGGAACCATCAGCTCAAGACTGCAACCTAGCCGCTAGTATCCGGCAACGCCTGGGGGTTCCAAGAACGGGAGAATAGTAACTTCGGAGCGCGCGAGGCTGTGAGATACGAGATGAAGCTCCTAGTCGCGTAACAACGGGCGGCGCACAAATGGTGAAAGTTGTTCAACGGCTCGGAGCAAAGGAAGGCAGCCGCCTGAACCGGGGGTGGCTACTAAAGGTGGGCAGAACGTAGTGGCAGCGGTCCACAATCACCCAAATAGATCAACGGGCCCAAGGGTGGAGAAAACCAAGCCACGAAGCCCGCGCAAGGCCTCCAGGGCCAGTCCGAAAGTGGCATACCGCCGAGAAGGTCCGCGGCCGTGTTGGGGCGTATGACGGGACGGGGGTACAATGGGACTTGTGGGCAAAAAGCCACAAGAGCACCTGCAGTCGGCGCACGACCGACTAAGTGGGTGCGGTAGGGCACAGGGTACAATCTTGGTGGCACCCATGTAGGGAGCAAGACGCGTAACTAGGCCCGCGGGCAAAAGAGGGGGAGCAATCATGCGACAGCGGCTAAGCATACCCTTGGGAACACCCAGTTAAGCCGCAAAATCGGCCCGAGGCGAGGGCGGCTCCTGGAGCCGCGCCGCTGGGAGTTGGGCAACACGATGTACTGGCGCGGAACCAGGAATCCATAGTTTGAGCATTAAACCGGCGGCCCTGGAAGCGGGGCACAGGAAGAAAAGCGCGCCTCCCGTACAAGCGACGAAACTCGCCCCGGCGCCGTTACGCAATCTCAAATGTCGGGGACTCGTAATCGTGGAAGGTCGTGGTGCCTGAGTCTAGGACCCGAGAACGCATGAGCGAGACTGCCCACTGCCGCCGGGCGACGAAGCATCGGCTCAACATGGCACCTGCCCCGAGGGAGACACAAAAGAGGATGGCTAGCNTCACAGACGACCACCTAAAACATGCACACCACCAAATTGTTATGTGGACATCCGTCAGACGTGTCGATATGCATACGGTTGGCCAATCCACGGCCTTTTCCGACCATTTGGAACCCGGTCAAACGAGAACCCGAAGCGGCACACGCCTCATTTCGAGATTTTAGTGTGCATTGCACACCATTTTTGGTGGTGATCGGGATGTTACCTGACAAAAAATGCCAAATTTGTTACTAGTGGACGTCGATCAAGACGTGTGGTTTTATGATCTAGGTCTGGCCATCACGGCTTTCCGACCCAATTTGGGAAGGTTAACAAAGCCACGAAGCGAGCCATACGCCTCATTCTAAAGTTTTCGTGTTGCTTATTACACACCATTTTGTGGGGTGATCGGGATCTCTACCGTCAAAAATGCAAAATTTGTTCGTGGACGTCCGTCAAGAGTTTGTCATGCATACGTTGGCAATCACGGCTTTTCCGACCCATTTGGAAGTCAAACGCAGCCCCAACGAGGAGCATAACGCGCTAATTTCGACGTTTTCGTGGCTATTGCAAACATTTTTTGGGTATCGGATTCCGAAGTCAAAAATGCCAAATTTGTTCGTGGACGGTTCGTCAGACGTTTTGTTATGGCGGTTGGCCATCACGGCTTTTCCGACCCATTTGGAAGGTCAAAAGAGCCTGAAGCGAGACATACGCCTCATTTCACGATTTTCGTGTGCTATTGGCACTCCCATTTTTTGGGTGATCGGGTTTCCGACGTTAAAAGCCCAAATTTTGTTCGTGGGATTCGTCAAGATGTTCGTCTGCTACGGTTGGCCCATTACGGCTTTTCCCGATTATTTGTGAAGGTCAAACGAGCCCCGAAGCGAGCATACGCCTCATTTCGACGATTTTCGTGTGCTATTGCAACACATTTTTGGGTGATCGGATTCCGAAGTCAAAAATCCAAATTTGTTCGTGGACGTCCGTCAAGACTTGTTATGCATACGGTTGGCCATCACGGCTTTTCCGACCCATTGGAAGGTCAAACGGACCCGAGCGAGCTACGCCTCATTTCGACGATTTTCGTGTGCATTGCACACCATTTTGGGTGATCGGGATCAGTCAAATGCCAAATTTGTTCGTGGACGTCTTCAAGACTTGTCTATGCATACGGTGGCCATCACGGCTTTCCGAACATTTGGAAGGTCAAACGAGCCCAAGCGAGCATACGCCTCATTTCACGATGTTTTTTTGTGTGCTATTGCACACCATTTTTTGGGTGATGGGATTCCGACGTTCAAAAATGCCAAATTTGTTCTGGACGTCCGTCAGACGTTGTCTATGCATACGGTTGGCCATCAGGCTTTTTCCGACCCATTTGGAAGGTCAAACAGCCCCCCAAGGAGCAACGCCTATTTCGACGATTTTTGTGTGCTTTTGCACACCATTTTGTGGGGTGATCCGGGATGCTTGACGTCAAAAATGCCAAATTTGTTCGTGGGACGTCCGTCAAAGACTTTTCTATGCATACGGTTGGCCATCACGGCTTTCCGACCATTGGAAGGTCAAACGAGCCCCGAAGCGACGCAACGCCTCATTTCGACGATTTTCGGTGCTATTCACACCATTTTTTGGGGTGATCGGATTCCGACTCTAAAAATGCAAATTTGTTGTGGACGTCCGTTCAACGTTTTCTATGCATACGGTTGGCCATCACGGCTTTTCCGACCCCATTTGGAAGGTCAAACGAGCCCGAAGCGAGCATACACCTCATTTCGAGACGATTTTCGTGTGCTATTACACACATTTTTGGGTGATCGGATTCCGACGTCAAAAAATGCAAATTGTTAGTGGACGTCCGTCAAGAGTTGCTATGCATACGTTGGCCATCACGCTTTTCCGACCCATGGAAGGTCAAAGCGACCCCGAGAGCGAGGCATACGCCTCATTTCGACGATTTTCGTGTGCTATTGCACACCATTTTTTGGGTGATGAGATTCCGACGTGAAAAATGCCAAATTTGTTCGTGGACTGTCGGCAGACGTTGTCTATGCATACGTTGGCCATCACGGTTTCCGACCCATTGGAAGGTTCAAACGAGCCCGAAAGAGCATACGCCTCATTTCGCGATTTGTGTGCTATTGCACACTATTTTTGGGTGATCGGGATGCACGTCAAAATGCAAATTTGTGTGACGTCGTCAGACATTGTCTATGCACTACGGTTGGCCATCACAGGCTTTTCCGACCCATTTGGAAGGTCAAACGAGCCCTGAGAGCGGCATACGCTCATTTCGAACGATTTTGTGTGCTATTGCCACACCATTTTTTGAGTAATCGATTCCGACGTCAAATGCCAAATTTGTTGTGGGACACGTCAAGAGTCTGTCTATTCATACGGTTGGCCATCACGGCTTTTCCGACATTTGGAGGTCAAACGAGCCCGAAGCGAGCATACGCCTCATTTCGACGATTTTCGTGTGCTATGGCACACCATTTTTTGGTGATCGGATTCACGTAAAAATGACCAAATTGTTCGTGGACGTCCGTCAAGACATGTTCTATGCATCGGTTGGCCATCACGGCTTTTGAGACCATTTGGAAGGTCAAAACAGGCCCGAAGCGAGCATACGCCTCATTTCGAGATTTTCGTGTGCTTACACACATTTTTGGGTGATCGGATTCCACGTCAAAAATGCCATTGTTCGTGGACGTCAGTCAAGACAGTTGTCTAGCGCAGCAAGTTGGCCCATCACGGCTTTTCCGACCCTTTGGAAGGTCAAACGACGCCCGAAGTCGAGCATACGACTCATTTCGATGATTTTCGTGTTGCTATGCACACCATTTTTTGGGTGAGCTCGGATTCCGACGTCAAAAATCAAAATTTGTAGTGGACGTCCGTCAGACGTTTCTATGCATACGGTTGGCCATCACGGGGCTTTCCGACCAATTTGGAAGGTCAAACGAGTCCCCGAAGCGAGCATACGCCTCATTTCGAGATTTTCGTGTGCTATTGACACACATTTTTTGGGTGATCGGGATTCCGACGTAAAAAATGCCAAATTTTTGGGACGTCCGTCAAGAGTTGTCTATGACATACGGTTGGCATCACGGCTTTCCGACCCATTTGGAAGGTCAAAAAAGCCCCAAGTGAGCATACGCCTCATTCGAAGATTTTGTGTGCTTGTTGCCCACCATTTTTTAGGTGATCGGGATTCCGACGTCAAAAATGAAAAATGTTCGTGGACGTCGTCAAGACGTGTCTATGCTACGGTTGGCCATCACAGCTTTTCCGACCACATTGGAGGTCAAACGAGCCCCGAAGCGAGCCAACGCCTATTTCGACGATTTCATTTTCGGTTGTATTGCACACCATTTTTGGTGATCAGTTCCGAAGTCAAAAATGCCCAAATTGTATGTTGACGTCCGTTCAGACGTTGTCTATGCATACGTTGGCCAATCACGGCTTTTCCGACCCATTTGGAAGGTCAAAACGAGCCCGAAGCGGAATACGCCTCATTTCGACGATTTCGTGTTGCTATTGCAGCACCATTTTTTGCCGTGAACGGATTCCGACGTGAAAAATGCCAAATTGTTCGTGGACGTCCGTCAGGACGTTGTCCTATGCATACGGTTGGCCATCAGGCTTTTCCGACCCATTTGGGAAGGTCAAACGAGCCCGAAGCGCGCATACGCCTCATTTCGACGATTTTCTGTGTGCATTGCACACCATTTTTGGGTGATTGGATTCGACGTCAAAAAATGCCAAATTTGTTTCGTGGACGTCCGTCAAGACGTTGTATATGCTACGGTTGGCCATCACGCTTTCCGACCCATTTGGAAGGTCAAACGAGGCCTGAAGGAGAGCATACGCCTCATTTCGTACGATTTCGTAGTTGCTATTGACACACATTTTTTGAGTGATCTAGAAGATTGGGACAGTCAAAAATGCCCAAATTTGTTCTGGAGGCCCGTCAAGCCGTTGTATATGCATACGGTTGGCCATCACGGCTTTTTCGGACCCATTGAAGGTCAAACGAGCCCGAAGCGAGCATAGCCTCATTTCGACGATTTTCGTGTGCTATTGCACACCATTTTTGGGGTTGATTCGGATTCCGACGTCAAAAATTCCAAATTTGTTCGTGACGTCCGTCAAGACATTGTCTATGCATACGGTTGGCCATCACGGTTTTCCGACCATTTGGAAGGTAAAACGAGCCCCGAAGCGAGCATTACGCCTCATTTCGATGATTTTCGTGTGCTATTGCACACCATTTTTGTGTGATCCAGGATTCCGACGTAAAAATGCAAATTGTTCGTGGACGTCTCAGACGTTGTCTATGCATACGGTGGCCATCACTGCTTTCCGACCATTTGGAAGGTCCCCAACGAGCCCCGAAGCGAGAATACGCCTCATTTCGAGATTTTCGTGTGCTAGCACACCATTTTTGGGTGATCGGGATTTCCGGACGTCAAAAATACAAATTTGTTCGTGGACGTCCGTCCAGACAGTTGTCTATCATACGTTTGGCCATCACGGCTTTTTCGACCCATTTGGAAGGTTCAAACGAGCCCCGAAGCGAGCAAACGCCTCATTCTTCGACGAATTTCGTGTGTACTTGCACACAATTTTTTGGCGATTCCCGATCCGTGATTCCAAGTTGAAACCCCCAACACCAAATTTTTGTGGCGCTCACCGTCAGGACGTTGTCTTGCATACGGTTGGCATTACGGTTTTTGGACCCATTTGGAAGGTCAAACGAGCCCCGAAGCGAGATACGCCTCATTTCGATGATTTCGTGTGCTATGCACACCATTTTTGGGTGATCGGGATTCGACGTCAAAAAATGCAAAATTTGTTCATGGACGTCCGTCAAGACGTTTTTGGTCTATGGCATAACAGGTTGGCCATCACGGCTTTTTGACCGCTGTGGGTAGGTCACACTAGCCCCGAAGCGAGCATACGCCTCATTTCGAGATTTTCGGTTATGCTATTGGCACACCATTTTTGGGTGAAAGCTGGATTCGACGCCTTCAAAAATGCCAAATTTTGTTCATGGAGTCCGTCAGGAGACGTTGTCTTGCATACGTGTTGGCCATCAGGCTTTTCGCCCATTGTTAGGCAAAAACGGAGCCCGGGTGGGGGGGGAGGGAGGGCGAGCATACGGCATCATTTCGACCAGTTTCGTATGCTATTGCCACACCATTTTTTGCGGTGATCTGGATTCCGACGTTCAAAAAGTGGCCAAAAAAAAAAAAAATTTGTCATGGACGTCACGTCAAGGACGTTGTTATGCATACGGTGGCATCCGGCTTTCCGACTTTTCAGACCATTGGAAGGTCAAACGAGCCCCGCAAGCGAGCATACGCTCATTGTCGACGATTTTCGTGTGCTATGCCAATATTTTTTGGGTGGCTGTAGGGATTCTAAACGTCAAAAAATGACCAAATTTGTTCGTGGAGTCCGCAAGAAATTGTCTATGCCTTAGGTTGGCCATCACGGCTTTCGACCCATTGGAGGTAAACGAGCCCTGAAGCGAGCATACGCCTCATTTCGACGATTTTTCGTGTGCTATGCACACCATTTTTTGGTAATCGGAGTCCGACGTATCATAAAAAATGCAATTTGTTCGTGACATCGTCAAGATGTCGTCTTGATACGGTTGGCATTACGGCTTCGACGTATTGGAAGGTTCAAAAGAGCCCCGCGAAGCGAGCATACGCATCATTCGAGATTTGCGTTGGGCCCTATTGCCACAACCATTTTTGGGTGATCGGAGATTCTAAGTCAGAAATGCCAAATTGTTCGTGAGGACGTCCGTCAAGACATTGTCTATTGCATACGGTTGGCCATACGGCGTTTGCGACCCATTTGGAGGTCAAACGAGCCCTGAAGCGAGCTACGCCTCATTTCGACGATTTGTGTGCTAGTACACACCATTTTTGGGGTGGGTGATCGGGATTCCAACGTCAAATGCCAAATTTTGTTCGTGGACGTCCGGTCAAAAGTGTCTCTGCATACAGTTGGCCATCACGCTTTTACGACCCATTGGAATGGTCAAACGGAGCCCGAAGCGAGGCATTACGCCTCCTTTCGATGATTTTTTCGGTCTATTGACACACACCATTTTGGGTGATCTGGCGATTCCCGACGTCAAAAATGCCCCAAATTTGTTCGTGGACGTCCGTCAGGACGTTGTCTATGCTACGGTTGGCCATCAGGCTTTTCGACCCATTTGGAAGGTCAAAAGAGCCCGAGCGAGCATACGCCTCATTCGATATGATTAGTGTGCTATGGCACACCATTTTTGGGTGATGGGATATTCCGACGTCAAAAATGCCAAATGTTCATGGACGCCGTCAAGATGTTGTCTATGCATACGTTGGCCATCACTGCTTTTCCGACCCATTTGGAAAGGTCAAAAAAGCCCAAAAGCGAGCATACGCCTCATTTAACGATTTTGGATTTTGTGTGCTGTTGCACACATTTTTGGGGTGGGGATCGGGATTCCGAGTCAAAATGCCAAATTGTTCGTGACGTCCGTCAGACGTGTCTATGATATACGGTTGGGCCCACACAGCTTTCCGACCCATTTGAAGGTCAAACGAGCCCAGAAGACGGCCATAGCCTAATTTCGACGATTTTCGTGTGACTATGGCAACACATTTTTTATTGAAAGAGTGCGTGATCAGATTCGACGTCAAAAAAATTGCCAAATTGGTTATTGCCGTACGTCATAAGAGTTGTCTATGACATACGGTTGGCCATCACGCGATTTTCCGACCCATTTGGAGCGTCACGAGGCCACGAAGCGAGCATAAGCCTCATTTGTGACGTTTTGTGTGTGCGAGTGAAGAAATTGGTTGAAGCCGCCCAGTTACCAGGATTCCGACCTGAAAAATGCCAAATTGTTCGTGGACGTCGGTCAGGACGTTTTTGTCTATGCATACGGTTGGCCATACGGCTTTTCAGACCATTTGGAAGGTTCAACGAGCCTCGAAGCGAGCATACGCCTCATTTCGAAGATTTTGTGTGCTATTGCACACCATTTTTTGGGTGGTGATTGGGATTCCGACGTCAAAAAATGCCAAATTTGTTCGGGGGACGTCGTCAAGACGTTGTCTATGCGTACGGTTGGCCCTCACAGCTTTCCGACCCATTGGAAGGTTCAAACGAGCCATGAAGTGAGCATACGCCTCATTCGAGATTTTCGTGTTGCTATTGCACACCATTTTTTGAGTGATTCAAGATTCCTACGTCTCAAAAATTCAAATTGGTTCTTGGACGACCCCTGGTCAAGACGTGTGTCTTGCATAGGTTGGCCATCACGGCTTTTTCGACCCATTTGGAGGTCAACGAGCCCTGTGAAGCGAGCATATGCATCATTTCGACGTTTTCGTGTGCCTATTGTACCACCACCATTTTTTGGGGTGATCGGGCTTCCGAAGTCAAAAATACCCAAATTGTTCGGGACGTCCGTCAAGACATTGTCTATGCCATACGGTGGCCATCACGGCTTTCGACCATTTCGGACGGTTCATAACGAGCCCCGAAAGCTGAGCATACGCCTCATTGCGATGATTTTCGTGTGCTATTGCACACATTTTTTGCGTTGACCAGGATTCCGACGTGAAAAAATTGCCAAATTTGTCGTGGACAGGTCCTTCAGACGTTGTATATGCATACGGTGGCCATCATGCTTTTACGACCAATTTGGAAGGCAAACGAGGCCCAGAAAGCGAGATACCCTCATTTCGATGATTTCGTGTGACATTCACACCATTTTTTGGGGGATTGTTGAGGGCGTGGTGGGTGGGTTGGGGGTGGTGATCACCCGGATTCCGCGTCAAATCAAAATACCAAATTGTTCGTGGACGTTTCAGTCCAGACGTTTGTCATGCATTACGTTGGCCACACGGCTTTTTCGAACATTTGGAAGGTCAAACGAGCACCGAAGCGAAGCAAACCCTCATTCGACGATTTTCGTGTGCGTATTGCCCACACAATTTTTTGCGTGATAGGATTCCAACGTGAAAAATGCCAAATTTGTTCGTGTGGACGTCCGTAGGACGTTGTTATGCATACGGTGGCCATCACGCTTTTCGACCCATTTGCAGGTTCATCAACGAGCCCCGAAGCGGCATACGCCTATTTCGATGATTTCGTGTTGCCTATGAACACACCATTTTTTGGGGTGATCGGGATTCGACGTCATCAAAAAGGCAAACTTTGTTCTATGGAAGTCCCGTCCCAAGACGTGCTATGCCAGAAGTTGGCATCACGGCTTTTTCGATCCCATTGGGTAGGTCAAACGAGCCCCGAAGCGAGCATACGCCTCATTTCAGAACGATTTTTGTTCGTATGCTATGGCCCCACACCCATTTTTTGGGTGATCTTGGTTATGGATCCGACGTCAAAAATGCCAAATTGTTCATGGACGTCCGTCAAAGACGTGTGTCTAGCATACGAGTTGGCCAATCACGGCTTTTTCGACCCAATTGGTAGGTCAAACGAGCCCCCGAAGCGAGATACGCCTCATTTCGACGATTTTCGTCTGCTATTGCAACATTTTTGGGTTGATCTGGATTCCGAACGTCAAAAAATGCCAAATTTGTTCAGGGACGTCCGTCAAGACGTTTGTCTATGCTACGGTATGGCCATCACGGCTTTTTCCGACCCATTGGAAGAGTCAAACGAGGCCCCGAGCGAGAGAGAATACCCTCATTTCGAAGATTCGTTGGCTATGCACACCATATTTTGGGGTGATCGAGATGATTCAGAAGTTAAAAAATGCCAAATTTGTGGCGGGACGTCCGTTCAAGACGTTTGTCTTGCATACGGTTGGCATCAGGCCTTCCGCACCCATTGGGAAGGTCAAACGAGCCCATTGAAGGAGCACGCCCATTTCGACGATTTTGTGTGCTAATTACACACCCTTTTTGGGGATGAGGGGGTGATGGGGATTCCAACGCAAAAATGCCCAAATTTGGTCGTGGACGCCGTCCAGACGTGACTCAGCAAAGTTGGCCATCACGGCCTTTTTCGACCCATTTGGAAGGTCAAAGAAGCCCCGAATCGGAGGCGCAAACGCCTCATCGAAGATTTCGGTGCTAATTGCACACAATTTTTTGGGATCGGGATGTATCCAAGCTGTGAAAAAATGACCAAAGTTGTTCGTGGACGTCCGTCGGACGTTTTGTCTATGATACGGTTTGCATCACGCTTTTCGACCCATTTGGAAGGTCAAACGAGCCACGACGAAGCGAGCATACGCTCATTCGATGATTTCGGTGCTATTGCACACCATTTTTTGGGTGGGCGGGTGTGATCGGGAGTGATTCCGACGTAAAATGCAAAATTTGTTCATGGAGTCCGTTAAAGACGGTCTATGCAGCGGTTGGCCATCACGGCTTCCGACCTTTGGAAGGTTCCAAACGAGCCTGAAGCGAGCCATACGCCTCATTTCGACGTTTTCGGGTGCTATACACACCATTTTTTGCGGTGATCGGCGATTCCGACGTCAAAAATACCAAATTTGTTCGTGGACGTCCGTCCCGACGTGGTCCTATGCATACGATGTTTGGCCATTCACGGCTTTTTCGACCCATTTGGAAGGGCTCAAACAGCCCGAAGCGAGCAAAAGATCATTTCGACGATTTTCGTGTGCATATTGCCCACACAATTTTTGCGTGATGGGATTCACAACGTTGAAAAAATTCCAAATTGTTAGTTGGACGTCCGTAAGGACGTTGTCTATGACATACGGTTGGCCATCACGGCTTTTCTGACCCATTTTGGAAGTAAACGAGCCCCCCGAGCGAGCAGTACGCCTCATTTCGATGATTTCGTGTGCTATTGCACACCATTTTTGGTGCGGGTGGGGTGATCGGATTCCGACGGCTCAAAATGCAAAATTTGTTCATGGACGTACGTCAAGACAGTTTTTGTCTAGCATTACGGTTGGCCATCACGGCTTTTTCGACCATGGGTAGGTCAACGAGCCCGAAGCGAAGCCATCAGCCTCATTTCGACGATTTTAGTATGACTATTGCACACCATTTTTTGGGTGGGGCGGGCGTGATCTTGATTCGACGTCAAAAATGCCAAATTGTTCATGGACTCCGTCAAGACGTTGGACTGATGCATTACGGTGGCCATCACGGCGTTTTCGACCCATTGGGTAGGTCAAACGAGCCCCGAAGCGAGCATACGCCTCATTCGACGATTTTTTCGTATGCTTTGCACAACATTTTTTGGGTGGTGATCTGGATTCCGACGTCAAAATCAAAAATGCCAAATTTGTTCATGGCCGTACGTTTCAAGACGTTGTCTAGCATACGGTTGGACCCATCACGGCTTTTCCGACCATTTGGAAGGTTAAACGAGCCCCGAAGCGAGCATGACGCCTCATTTCGACGATTTCGTGTGCCTATTTGCCCACCATTTGTGTGGGGCGGTGGTGACTGAGATTGATTCCGACGTTAAAAAAATGCCCAAATTGTTCGTGGGACGTCCGTTTCAAGACGTTGTTCTATGCATAAGGTTGGCCCATCACGGCTCCGACCATTGGAAGGTCAAACGAGCCCTTGAAAGCGAGCATTACGCCATTGCGACGATTTTCGTGTGCTATTAACACCATTGTTTGGGGTGATCGGGATCCAACGTCAAAAATGCCAAATTGTCTGTGCGACGTCCGGGTCAAGAAGTTTGTATTGCACACAGTTGCCATTCACGGCTTTTTTCCGACCATTGGGAAGGTACATCATCAACGAGCCCCGAAGCGAGCATACGACCTCATTTGACGATTTTCAGTGTTGCTATATTGCCACACCATTTGTTGGTGGTGACTGGATTCCGACGTCAAAAATACCACAATTTGTTAGTGGAAGCCGTCAAGGACGTTCTGTCTATGCATACGTTGGACATCAAGGCTTTTCCGACCATTTGGAAGTCAAACGAGCCCCGAAGCCGACCATACGCTCATTGCGATTGATTTCCGTGTGATATGCACACCATTTTTTGGGTGATCGGGGATTCCGACATCAAAATGCACACATTTTCGTTGGACGTCGTCAAGACGTTGTCTATGCCTACGGTTGGCCCATCACGGCTTTTTCGCCCATTTGGAAGGTCAAACGAGCCCCGAAGCGAGCATACGGCTAATTCGACGATTTGGTGTGCCTATTGCCACACATTTTTTGGGTGATCAAGATTCGAGTCAAAAATGCCAAATTGTTCGTGGCGTCCGTCAAGACGTTGGTCTATGCATACGGTGGGCCCATCACAGCTTTTCCGACCCATTTGGAAGGTCAAACGAGCCCGAGCGAGCATTTACGCCCAGTTCGACAATTTCTTTTGTATTGCACACCATTTTTTGGTGATCGGGATTCCGGTAAAAATGCCAATTTGTTCATGGACGTCCGTTCAAGACGTTGTCATATGCATTACGGGTGGCCATCACAAGCTTTTCCGACCCATTTACTGGAGTCAAACAAGCCCCGCGAAGCGAGCAGGCATAGCCTCATTTCGACGATTTTGTTTTCGCTGTGCTACGCACACCATTTTTTGGGGTGGGTTGATCGCGGGGAGAATGACTCAAAAAAATTGTCACCAAATTTGTTCGTGGAAGTCCGTCCAAGACGTTGTCTCTGCCTACGGTTGGCCATCACGCTTTTCCGACCATTTGGAAGGTCAAATTCGAGCCCCGAGGCGAGCCATGACGGCCTCATTTTGACGATTTCGTGTTGCGATTGCCCACACCATTTTTGGGTGGGGTGATCGGGGTTCCGACGTCAAAATGCCAAATTTGTTAGTGGACGTCATCAAGACGTTTGTCTATGCATCTTACGGGTGGATTCACGGCTTTTCCGAAAACCCATTTGGGAAGGTTCCAAAACGAGCCCCGAAGCGAGCATAGCCTCATTCGATGATTTTCGGTGCCTTATGCACACAATTTTTGGGGGTGGCGTGGTGAGGTGATCGGGATCCGACGTCAAAAATGCCAAATTTGTTCCATGGACGTCCGTCAAGACGTTTGTTATGCATACGTTGGCCATCACCAGCTTTTCCGACCAATTTGGAAGGTCAAACAAGCCCAAAAGCGAGCATTAGCTCATTCAACGATTTTTCGTGTGCTATTGCCACACCATTGTTTGGCGGTGATCGGGATTCCAATGTAAAAATGCCAAATTTGTTCGTGGCGTCCGCAAGAAGATTTTGTCTAGCATACAGTTGGCAGCAGGCTTTTTTCCGACCATTTGGAAGGATCATCAAACGAGCCCCGAAGCGAGCCCTCGCCTCATTTCGACGATTTTCGTGTGCTATTGCACACCAATTTATTTTTTGGGGGTGGGGGGTGATCGGGATTCCGACGTCAAAAATCGCCAAATTTGTTCGATGGACGTCCGTCAAGAAGTTATTGCCATACGTACGGTTGGCCACACGGCTTTTCCGACCATTGTGGAGGTTTCAAACGAGCCCCGAACGAGCATACGCCTCATTCGAAGATTTTGTGTGCGATTTTTTGCACACTATTTTTTGGGTTGATCGGGATTCAAGTTCCAAAAATGCCAAATTGTTCGTGGACGTCGTCAAGACATGGTTATTGCATACGTTGGCCATCACGGCTTTTCCGACCACATTTGGAAGGTTCAAAAGAGCCCTGTGTGATTGAGCGAGCATACGCCTCATTTCGACGATTGTCGTGTGCTATTGCCCACACCATGTTTTGGGGGATCGGGATTCCGCGTAACAAATGACCAAATTTGGTCGGGACATTCGCAAGAGTCGTCTATGCATAGTTGGACCATGTACGGCTTTTCCGACTATTTGGAAGGTCTCAAACGAGCCGCCGAAGCGAGCATACGCCTCATTTCGACGATTTCGTGTGCTATGCACACCATTTTTGCGTTGTTGAGCTTGGAATCGGGATTCCGACGTGCAAAAAATGCCAAATTGTTCTGCCGCGTCCGTCAAGACTTGTCTATGCATACGGTTGGCCATTCACGGCTTTCCGACCCAGTGGAGGTCAAACGAGCCCGCCGAGGCGAGCCAACGCCTCTATTTTGACGATTTTCGTGATCCTATTGCCACACCATTTTTTGGGTGTCGGGATTCCGACATTTAAATGCCAAATTTGTTTCGTGGACGTCATTCAAGACGTTGTCTATGCAGTACGGTTGGCCCATTCACGGCTTTTCCGACACATTTTGGAATAAAGGTTTCAAACGGCCCCGAAGCGAGCATACGCATCAGTTCGAGTTTTCGTGTCTATTGCACCACACCATTTTTGGGTGATCGGGATTCGACGGGTCAAAAATGCAAATTGTTTCATGGAAGTCCGTCAGACGTTGTCTATGCATTACGGTTGCCATCAGGCTTTTTCGACCCATTTGGAAGGTCAACAAGCCCCAAAGCGGCTACGCCTTCATTTCAACGATTTTTGTGTGATTGACACACCATTTTTTGGGTGGGTGATCGGGATTCCGACGTCAAAAATACCAATTTGTAGTGGAGTCCGTCAGACTTTTGTTCTAGCATACGGTTGGCCATCCGGCTTTTCCGACCCATTGGAAGGTCAAACGAGCCCCCGAAGCGAGCTACGCCTCATTTCGACGATTTTGATGTGCTATTGACCACCATTTGGGGGGATGGGATTCCGATGCCTATTAAAAAATGTCAAATTTGTTATAGACGTCCGTCAAGAAACGTTTGTCTTGGCATACGGTTGGGCCGTCAGGCTTTCCGACCCATTTGGACAGGTCAAAACGAGCCCCGAAGCGAGCATCCGCCTCTATTCGACGACGAGTTTCGTGAGCTATTGACACCATTTTTTTGGGTTGGGTGATCGGGATTCCGACGTCCAAAAATGCAAAATTTGTTTGATGGACGTCCCGTCAAGACGTTTTTTTCCTATGCATACGGTTGGCTCAGTCACGGCCTTCCGACCCATTTGAAGGTTCCTTCACAAACAGCCCCAACGTGAGCATAGCCTTCATTTTCGCGATTTAGTGTGCTATTTGCACACCATTTTTTGGGTGATCGGGATCCGACGTCAAAAAAATGCCCCCAAGTTTGTTCGTAAACGTTCCGTCAAGACATTGTTATGACATAAGGGGTTGGCCCATCACGGGCTTTTCCTACCCATTTGAAAGGTCAAACGAGCCTCCGAAGCAAGCATACGCCTCATTTTGATATTTCGTGTGCACCTATTGCACACCATTTTTTGGGTGATCCAGGATTCCTACGTCAAAAATGCCAAATTTGTTAGTGGACGTCCGTCAAGACGTTGTCTATGACATTACGGTTGGTAATCACGGCTTTTCCACCATTTGGAAGGTTCAAACGAGCCCCGAGCATGTGAGCTCGCCTCATTTCGAAGATTTTCGTTGTGCTATTGCACACCATTTTTTGGGTGATTCGGGCATTCCACGTTAAAAAAAAAAAATGCCCCCAAAAATTGTTCGGGCGACGTACCGTCAAGGACGTTGTATATGACATACGGTTGAGCCATCACGGCTTTTCCGACCAAATTTGGAAGGTCAAAGAGCCCGAAGCGAGCATACGCTCATTTCGACGCATTTCGGTGTGCTTATCGCACACCATTTTTTGGGACATGATCGGGGGATCCGAGTCAAAACAAAAATGCCAAATTTGTCGTAAACGTACGTCAGAGTTGTCTAGATGACGGTTGGGCCATAGGCTTTTCCGACCCATTTGAAAGGTAAAACGAGCCCCGAAACGAGCATTACGCCTCATTTCGACGATTTTCGTGTGCCTATGCAACACAATTTTTTGGGTGATCGGGGATTCGACGTTTTCAAAAATTGCCAAATGTGTTCGTGGACGTCCGTCAAGACGTTGCTATACTACGGTTGGCAATCACGGCTTTTCCGACCCATTTGGGAAGGTCAAACGAGCCCCGAAGAGAGCAAGGGTCATAGCCTTATTTCGATGATTTTCGTGTGCTATTGCCCACAAAAGGGGGCGGGTCCGTAGGATGGCCGGACCGTGTGGTGTGATCGGAATGCCTGACGTCAAAAAATGCAAAATTTGTTCGTGGACGTCCGTCAAGACGTGTCTATGCATACAGTGGCCATCACGACTTTTTCAACCCTTTGGAAGGTCAAACGAGCCACGCACAAGCGAGCCATACGCTCATTTCGAACGCCAATTTTGTGTGCTATTGCCACACTGTTTTTGGGTGATCGGGATTCCAACTCAAAATACCAAATTGTTGTTGGACGTCTGTCAAGACGTTGTTTATGCATTACAGTTGCCATCACAGCTGTTCTGACCACCTTTGGAAGGTCTAAACGAGCCCCGAAGCGAGCATACGCCTCATTTTCGTGATTTCGTGTGCTATTGCCCACACATTTTTGGGTTGTGATCGCGGATCCGACGTCAAAAAGGCCAAATTTGTTCCGTGGACGTCCGTCAAGAGTTTTGTTTATTGCCATACGGGTGTCCACACGGCTTTTCGAACCATTTGAAGGCCAAACGATCACGAAGCGAGCATACGCCTTATTTCGACGATTCGTCGTGTGCTAGTGCACACCAGTTTTGGTGGTGATTCGCGGATTTCGACGTCAAAATGCCAATTGTTCGTGGAGTCCTCAAGCCGTTGTCTTGAATACGGTTGGCCATCACGCTGGTTCGACCCATTTGGAAGGTAAAACGAGCCGAAGCAAGCATACGCCTCATTTCGACGATTTTAGTGTGCTATGCACCACCATTTTGGGTGATCGGGAGTCCTAACGTCAAAAATGCCAAATTTGTTTCTGTGGACGTCTTGTCAAGACGTGTTCTATGATACGGTGGCCAATCAGGCTTTTCCGACAATTTGGAGGTCAAACGAGCCCCGAAGCGAGCATAAGCCTCATTTCGACGATTTTAGTGTGCTTCGCCCACCATTTTGTGGATGATCGGGGTTCCGGAGCAAAAATGCCAAATTTGTTCGTAAAAGTCCGTCAAGACGTTTGTCTAGCATACGGTTGGCCCATCACTGGCTTCCGACCCCATTTGAAAGGTCAAACGAGCCCCGAAAGAGAGCAATAGCCTCATTTCGACGATTTTCGGTTGCCCTATTGCCCCCCAACCATTTTTTGGTGATCCGGATTTCCGACGTCAAAAATGCAAATTGGTCGTGGACGTCGTCAAGACGTTGTCTATACAACGGTTGGCAATCACGGCTTTTCAGACCCATTTGGAAGGCAAACGAGCCCTCCGCCGAAGCCGAGCATTTCGCCTTATGTCGATGATTTAGTTGTGCATGCACACCATTTTTTGGGTGATCGGGATTCCGACGTCAAAAATGAGCCAATATGTTCGTGGACGGTCCGTTCAGACGTTTTGTCTATGCATCCGCGTTGGCCATCACGGCTTTTCCGACCAAGTGAGTAGGTTTCAAACGGCCAAAAGCGAGCATGACGCCTCATTCAACGATCTTTCGTGTGCTATGCCACACCCCATTTTTGGGTGATCGGGATTCCGACGTCAAAAAGCCAATTTGTCGTTGGACGTCCGTCAAGACGTTTTCTATGCATTACGGTTGGCCATCACGGCTTTCTGACCCATTTGAAAAGGTCAAACCGAGCCACGAAGCGAGCATAACGCCTCATTTTCGATGATTTCGTGTGCTGCTATTGCACACCATTTTTTTGGGGATGGGATTACGACGTCAAAAATGCCAAATTTGGTGTGGACGTCCTTCAAGACATTGTCTATGCATACGGTGTCACACGGCTTTTCCAGACCCCATTTGGAAGGTAAAACGAGCCCCGAAGCGAGGGCATACGCTCTTCGCGATTTTTTCGTGTCGCTATGCACAACATTTTTTGGGGTGATCGGGATTCCGACGTAAAAATGCCAAAATTTGTTCATGGAAGTCCTTCAAGACGTTTTCTATGCATACGGTAGCCATCACGGCTTTTACGACCCATTTGGAGGTCAACGAGCCCCGAAGCGAGGCCATACGCTCATTTCGCGATTTTCGGTGCCTATTTGCACAACATTTTTGGTGGTGGTTGATCGGTTTTGGGGATTCCGAACGTCAAAAAGCCAAATTTGTTCGTGGATATCTTTCAAGAAGTTTTTCTATGCCATACGGTTGGCCCTCACGGCCTTTTTTCCGACCATTTGGAAGGTCAACGAGCCACCCGAAGCGAGCATACGCCTCATTTCGGACGATTTCGTGATTGCTATTGCACACCCATTTTTTAGGGGGATGTCGGGAGGATGGATTTGATTCCAACATAAAAAATGACACCATTCTGTTAGTGGACGTCCGCAAGGACTTGTCTATGCATACGTTGTCATCACGGCTTTTCCAAACCATTTGGAGGTAACGAGCTCCGAAGCGAGCAGACACCTCTTTGCTCCGTGTTGGAAAGAGTTTACAAGTGGATGTACGAGTGCTAAGTGTGATATCCTTTTCTTGTGCGGAAAATCTTCAAATATCGGAGAAGAAGAATAAATGGACATCGGAGGACATTGCGAATTGAAAAGGTCATTTCGATAGTGGACAACTATGAAGGGGAAAAAAAAGCCTCCATCAATTCATAGACAACACATATCAACAAGATGAAAAGTGATAAGGATATTAATTTTTCCTCTAGATAGCGATTCCAAATCCTGATAAGGGATGTGTTGAAGTGATTTCTGAATTGGCAAACCGCCATTGTTATCTATCGTACTAGAAGTGATAATTCCACCTAAAAGGTTGAATGATATGAGTACCTTGGAAGAAGAAAGAAGTCAACGAAAAAAAGCCTTGAGCAATGAATGTGGTATGTAGACAGTTGACAACGATGGGAGGAAGGGATAAGGAAGTGAAATAATTTATTGTGAATATCTCGTCATGTTTTAATTTTAGACTTTCTAGTTCATTTTCAAGTATATGTTCCTGTATTGTATTTTCCATGCAATTGTCTGATCGTGTCCTATTTATTTGAGGTAAAACATATTACCACTATTTATTTGTGGTCTTTGTATTGTGAAACTGTGAGTTGTTTCTGACCCATTTGTCTTTCCCATTACTATTATGTTCTAATCAATGCATTATAGGACCTTAAAAACTACGTTGTTATATTCATTACTTTATTTCATTATCATAATTAAGTCTCTCAACTTAAGAAAGCACAAAAAACAAGTCTTTCCGTATGCAAAATTAGTGTTGTTTTCCATTGAGTACTTTTCTTAATCCTTTTCTAAGATATCGCTCGGAGGGGGGAAGAGATCACTAGTAGTGATTTTATAGTACGAAATCATGGTGGATGCTTGTGTTTTTTTTATAAATAAGTGTTTTGAAGTTCGAAAGGTTCCATTTTCCTCATTTTTTATTTCAGATTTGAGTGTTTGAACCTTGTTTTACTTCTTTGTATAGGGTTTTGGTCCTTAGTTTCATTCATTTACGTGTTTAGCAAAGAAATGCCACACAGTCACTGTATCAGGTCTCTGCCAGTGAGAGGTTCAGATTTGGTCTTTTGAGCCACTTATAAAAAAATACTTGGTGTTCGAAACATATTTTTTACATAGTTGTAGAAATGAAATTAAGATTTAAATATAATGTCATCAAACGTGTATAACAGTTAGTCACCTGAAAGACAAGATCTCACAACAAACAAGACTACCATAGATATGATTTGACTAAATTATTAGCTCTTTTAAAAAAAAGAAAAGAAAAAACAAGTTTGCAATTTATATCAATAAACTCGTTTTACTAGAAAAGCACACATTCTAAGCGTGTTATAAATGAGTAACTTCTACTATAGTGTGTTTGGAAATTCCACTTTACTATTATTTCTCGAGAACAAAGGTCGATGTATTTTTTAAATATTTTGAATTATCAATTATTGTGACTTATAATAAATCTTACGTAATTTATAAAATATAATCATTTCAAAAAAATTGAAGAAAAAAACGTATTTGTTTAAACTAATGAACGGAAATCAATGAGTGGCATCCTCTACCCAACCTATGGTTGTAGGAGTGCCAAACCAAATCTGTTAGTAAAGAAAATTTAAATTATGAAATTGTGCGTGATCAAGCAATTTTAAAATAAAATAAGCATTTTTTTTATTATAAAAAAGCACTAGATCTTGAAAAAGTTAATGAAGAATCAAATGTATATGAATAATTTTATTTTTAATAATCTTTGAATATGATATTTAATTAATCAAAGGACAAGTTCTTCATATGGGGTCCTCTTTATTTTATTAAAATGTTATATATTACGAACCTAAGCCTTTATTTTAATTCATTTGATTTATTTATGAGCTTCTCTAATAATTCATAATTTATTAATAATATCCATTTTGAAAGCAGTTTTAGGTTGTCTCTGTTTGTTGAATCTCAATATATCTGACAAAATAAAATTATATCTTGAACCAATAAATACTTCACACTATTAACTAAAATAAAACTGAAATCTCAAAACAAGTGTGACAAGCAATTTGGATAAAAATGAACAATATATGCGGAAAAATAATATTATATTCTTAAAACAATTAGTGAAGACAGAAAGTTTAAATCTCAAAATAAATGTGATCAAGTTTAATTTAGGACAAAACAAGTAGACTAATCTATTGAACACTTTTATATTACTAAATTCACCATTAAAAGTTAATTAATTAAATTCAATGTTTTTTTTTGACCGTTATTTCATCTAGGGGGCAAGTCAATAATACAATTATGACAATTTCATTAAAGTTCTTAATACATTCTCGTACATCAGCATAGTTCAAGCAAAAAGCGACAGAACATATTATTTTCTGTAATCCGCGTTGTATAGGATCACTCATCACACTAATATATAAAATCATAAGCTTTATCTTCCTCTCACTTGTCAAATTTCAGTGTATGAGAATATAGCAAAACACTGAATTATTTTTTGTGCTATATTTGGCGTTATTTTCTATAAGTGAGTTTTCAGGTTGAAAGTGAGATTTCTTTTTTTTATTATTTTTTTTTAGTTTCAAAGGGGGAATTTTCGTAATTTAGGTTATAATATTTTTTTCATTTTTTCTTAAATTTTTGAAAATTGACAGATTTTAAATTCAGATATCAATACTTGCTATAGTTGTTGGAGCCACTAATCTGAATACTTGAAAATGGTAAAAATTGTCAATTTAATTGTTTCACAACTTTTTCTGCACCACTAATTTTTTTTTTTTAATGTTGTAAGGGCTATGGAAAAATTAAAACAAATATTTTTGCTTTAATTTAAATTTCTTTTTTCACCCCCAATCTCTAATGTATGCTTTAATTAATTTGTGTGCTTCTTTCTTTTTCTGTTGTAACGTGTGCTTTGATATGTGTTCTTTTTTCATCAACCTCATGGTATAAGATTAATGTTTTTATGTTGAGAAATTGTTATGGTTCAAGTCATATACAATATATTGAGAGCTAGTTTTTCGAACCAAAAAATTTTTTACTAATATTTCGTGCTGAATATTCATGATTATGGAATATACTTTGGCTCCTTTAACTAATTAAGGGCTACCTTAATAGAGACAAATCTAAAATTCTTCTAGAATGTGCACTACTTCCAAAAGAAAAATAGTTATGAAATATTAATTAGTTGTCTAAGATTAATTGGTTTTCAATTATTATAAAGAGATACCTTCATCCTTTGTATCTAGTCATATGTGTTTTGTGATTTCTCCCGCTTCTTAATAATATAAAGATCGACCAACTCTTCCAAGCTAGGGTTTTCATGCATACATTTGCAATTAAAAAAAATTCTCCCAAATTAATAGTAAATATTTGTGTTTTATATGTTTCTATGTAAAATGTTTTTGATGAAAGTTGAAATAATGAGAAAATTAATTAATCTTAATTCTTTTTTATTCTTTGACACATTTTTGTATGATATTTTCAGTCTTTACCGATAAAGTTTCCAAAATGTTCGAACACAAATGCTACATCTCTAGGACATGGAATTGGAAATGCCATTTCTGTGGGGGTCAATTCTGCAAATGGAGAAATCTCCATCAATCCTACAAACAACACAATTAATAATGTGAATGGCGATAAGGATTTAGGTGTTGCCTCTAGGATCACAAAGCCTGATGTCATGGGTGATTTCTTTCATTGGGAAATGAATATGGAGGCAGGCTCTCTCGCTCATTTGGGCGTAGGTACTAGAAGTGTAGGGTACTAGGGTACTAGAAGTGTAAATTCACCTAAAAGGTTGGGATTTTTTTTTTTGATTATTTTGGGAAGGAAGAAGAAAATCACGCACCAGCAACTAGATTTTTTAGTAGTGGAATTGTGTTATAGGTAGTGTGGAACTGGGAGGAGGAAGCGATCAAGAAGTTAATGTAATTATAATTTTGAATATTTCTAGTCTCCTTTCAGACTTTCAACTAAGTTTGAAGTGTATTTTCTTGTATTGTTGTTCCCTTAAATTTCTTTTGTTGTGTCCTATTGTATTCAATAAACTATGATTTACTAATAGAAATATATATTTTGTGTTTATATTGAGGAAATGGTGTTGTGTGTGTATAACACTAGCTTATGCCGCCCCTTGTACGAGTGAGGCTGGAACAAAATTATATTTCGTGTCTTGGTAGCGCAGGACCTTACCAAGGTGCGGGGAGGAGCCCGCAGTGGGCGGAAAGGGGCGCGGAGGCAGAGATAAGCTTCTTCAAATTCTAAAATTACAAAAAAACAAGTCTTTATTTATGCAGAATTAGTGCTGTTTTTTGATTGAGTAAATTTTCGTAAATCCTTTTCTTAGAATGTGACTTGGAGGGAATAGTGTCCACTAGTAATGATGTTTATAGTTACGAATTCATGGTGACATTTTTGGAAAGTTGTTTGTACTTCAAAGTGTTGCATTTCCCTCATTTTGTGATTTCAGATTTGAGTAGTTTTAAACAGTATTTAACGTTAGTAATTGAATTTTTGGTTCATTTGTTTCATCTTGTTACTTGTTTAGCAGAAAAATATACATCTAAGTAAATATCATGTCTTTGCTCATCGAGAGGTTAAGATTTGTGTTTTTCATGCCAATGCACAAATAAAGAGTAGTTATAAAAGTATTGATTCTTTAAAGTATATTTACTTGAGGTGCAGAAGTGAAATTAAGATTTAAATATAACGTTATCATACGTGATTAACAGTTGGTCACATAAAAGATTAAAGAGCTTATAACAAACAAGACTGTCATAAAGAGAATTTGACTGTATTACATTTCGTTTTTAAAATAAAAAATAAACAAGTTTTATGCTATTGTTTTGGTGTAATTATCGACAACAATGTTGTTTGTGTAATGATAATTATAGTGTGTTGTAGTTGTAAATCTAGGGATGACAGTAATTTGGTTGATTGAAATTCTCATGTTGTTTTGATGCACAAAAAACACCATTAAAACGTAAACGAATATTTGAGAGAACATCAATTTTTTTTTTTTGGCACCATTAGTGTTTCTTGTTAAAAGACAATGATTACTTTCACTCGTAACTAAATGATAAAGGACAAATTTGATCCTTTTCTCAATCTTTGACCATAAAATTTAGTTAATCAATCTCTTTTAATAGATTATTGCATTCTAGCGACGCAAGTGAACAACTACTTCTTATGACATGTCATTTTAAATTTTTTAACAAGACTCTCGTAACCTAATAGAGCCAATATATAAAAAAGTAGGCAAAAGTTTGTTTATTTACTTTTTTTTGGATAAGTAGTTTTACTAATGATTTTGAACTTAGCAATTCTACCTGTGTAAATTATTTATTTATGTATTGTTAATCTTTAATTTTTTGTAGTATGTTAGCAATATTTTTCATGATTGAGTTTTCTGGTTTTGAAGAGTGCAATTCTTTTTTTCCCGCAAATTACTCTGACAATTTCGCATTTGATAGAGTCAAATTTGTATTCAATGATGATTTTTTGAAGTATTGCATTTGAACACTGAAAATAGCTTAAAAAAAAAATTAATTTATTTTGTTGAAAAGGCCAATTTAGATTTAGTATGCTAAAATTAATTGCTTCAATTATTAAATAAGATAATTTCATCATTTATATTTGGAGATCGAGCTAAATCTTTCAAGCAAGGTTTTCATTTACAATTGTAATAAAAAAACCTTTTTCAAAGTAGCATAAAATATTTGTACCTTTATATGTGTTTCTCCAAAAAAAATTTAAGTGAAACTTGAATAGATTGAGATTTAATCACCTAATTTAAGATTTCATTATGATTTGAATAACAAATAATTTCCTTATTTAGTTGTTTAAAAAAATTTAATCAACCCACTATTCTATCTAATTAATATCTCATAATTTTTTGTCAAGAATCATATTCCATTTGATAATGAGCTCAACTTTTTTTGAAAAAAATATTTTCTTTTTGACTTTTACTTGTTCATGCTACTAATGCCCTAGTGAAGGATTCAGATTCGTAATGGCGTGCGGTGCGCTATCTACCATAACAATAAACATATCCATATATAATCTCTAAGGTCGGAGAAGATAAGAAGGGATAAAATAGGAAGCACACATATTAAAGTTGGCAGCACTCTAATAACTATAGTTATTGCAAGCACCAAAGAACAAGTGGGGTGACAAAAACTAGGGGTGAAAGTGTAAGGAGGAAAAGGTACAAATATTAATAATATTTTCTTTAAAAAGATTACATTATTGTAAAGGACCATTCCTTTTTAAACGAACTAAAAAAAAAAAAAGATGCCACAATGGAATTAAGTGAGTAATTTTTTGTCATTACCCATGATAGTTTAATATATATTTGTTTTTATTTTTATAAAATAGATTAACACTAATTTAAAAAAATAATTAAAGAAAAATCGTGTAGAAACAATATGAACTAGTCCAAACAAGGAAAAAGAGAAAGGTAGCTTGCTTGGCTAACCAGAGCACACAACTCACAATTTGTTTTTATTTATTTCTTTCAATAATCTATATGTATATATAAAGCTCGAGTCGAAAGTAATGGATGCTTGAGCACCCACAGTGACACACATGGGTCCACTCCGGTAATGATTAGGCCTCATTGATAATCGTTACACAAACTAATCGACATATGATGTTAAAAAATCTAGAAAGAGTATCTGCAAATTTTTTATTTTTTTTTTATAAAAAGCATGATGTGAAATTTTATTATTTTACAATAACTCAGAGTTCCAATGAATTTTAGAAACAAAATTTTGTCAACGAAAGAGAAAAAAAATGGTTTTTTTTTTAAATTTTTAAAATAGAAGAGCTCTTAGTAGTAAATAGTAATAGTTGAAATAAAATTTAGTATATTATAATGAGAATTTTAGCTAGAATATGAAATTGCATTTTAAAAATAAATAAATAATATTTGTTATTATAGTAGAATTTATTTAGGTAAGTAATTAAAATCTTAATCTTTAGTTCTTAATTATGACATTTGGCTATCATTCAAATAGGTTCACGGGGAAATTGAGAGGATGAGTAATGAAGAGGGATCTCATCCGTTACAAAGATAATTTGACTAAATTACTTTTCTTTTTGACCAAAAAAATAACTAACAAATTCGTATTTAAAATCAATAAACTCGCTTTACTAGAAAAGTACACATAGTCAAAGGATGTTATAATGGAGTAACTTTCACTTTATCCACTAGCGTTCTGTTTTTTTATTATACAGTCATTTATTTATTTATTTATGAGATTCTTTAATAATTAATAATTTATTAATAATATCATTTCAAAATTAAATTAAGGTGTCTTCGTTGTTGAAATGTCAACTTTTTATTTTTTTTCAAATTTATATCACTAGACAGTGTCTTTTGATGTTTTTTTTTATCAAAAGTAAAAACAAAAATATAAATCTCAAACTATATTTGACCATCTAAATGCTTGCATATGATAATTAAATAAAAATTTAAATTCTCAAATCAGTGGATGAGCGAAATTTAGGATAATTGTGGATATATGAAAAGGAAATTAGTTATCAAATCTTAAAAAACTATTGTGGAGAAAAAAAGTTAAATTGACAAAATAAGAGAGTGGTAAGTAATTTGAGGGGTAAAACAAACATATAAACAGGGATATATAATTTCCTATGAATAATCTTCTTGACTAGAAAGTTTGAAAAATAAATGAATTTTAGCTTCTTTTTTTCCATTAGGGGATTCCAATCCATTACTAATAAATTATGAAGAATGACAGAACATAAGTCAATTTGCTCAATATATTTATATATATTTCGTAATAAACCTATGTTATATGATCACTTGTATTATTAAACTTCGAAATACTCTCAGTAATACTTGCCGAGAATTAACTGGAGAGATTTCAATTGAGGATGACCTGCTTAAACTTAATGTTTCAATTTGTTACATCGTTTTGTTGAGATTTCATCATGTAAAAGTTACATGAGACTTGTGATCATTTTCCATTTTATTAAGCTTTAACCTGATTTTTATTGTTAAATCATATGAACTTTCTTATAAAAATGAGAAAAAGGAAAACATTTTCTTTATTATTATTCATTTTAAACAAATGATTTTAGTGATGATTTTGATTTTTTTATTTTTGTTTTTCAGATTTATATAATATGTTCTAATTATTATATGAACATTTTTTTTTGCTTTGATTTTGAAGTGGGAGATTCTAGCATTGGTAGAGCTCGATAGTTATTATTCGTTGTTGGAGGACTGCATCTGAAATAGTTGAAAATGGTAAAGTTTTCGACTTGAATTATTTCAATAATTATGTAAATTTTATTTGAACAAATGTGTTTTAAAATTTTGTTAGAGTACTCGTGCTTTGATCTATGTTATTTTTTTCAATCTTGAATGGCACTTTGATCTTTTTCTTTGTGTAAAATATCAACTTTCCTCTCCCGTTCTTTTTGATAAATAAAGAAAGCAAATCATCACATCAAATTTGGTATGCAAGAACATGTCGTTGTTGCATAGAAATGTATAATTTATATGCAACGACATCTCTTTGCATGTCGAATTTCATGTGATGATTTTCTTTCTTCAGACACTAAGAAAGGGCAAAAAAAATTATTGATGACGAACTTAACTTGGAAGAGTTGATCAAAACCGTAATTAACAAAGATGATAAGAGAGAAATTAATAAATGAAAGATAAAAAATTTCACATTGTCAGATTCATCATTAAAAAGTAAACAAATATCCTAATGAAATAATTTTTTTAATTTTATTCATTGATTGTCCTAGTTTGACTCAGTTTCTAATACATATGCAAAAAATCTTAGTCTCATTAGAGAAGGTTGAAAGTACAGAGCTTTTGTATTAAATGCTACTAATTTGTATATAAAACATATGTTAAGGTAGTAATTAATGATGGAGAAATCTTATTTTTGCTTTTATAGTTCTTCTAATATTTCAGTATTATTTTTAGTTGATATAAGATCTTAAGAACAGTCATTTAGAGAGAAAAAAAAAATAAGATTCCAGAAGAAAGTAAGTATATAGTGATTTCTCTCTCTCAAACGATGATGGTGAAGAATTTAATCACCATAGCAATCATTTATTTGTGTTTCAAATCAGAACTATCATATGTGTAATTTTCTTACATGAATTATCACCAACTATTATTGAAACACACATCAATTATTTCTATTCCTTTTTACTGCCCGAATGACGGTGATATTTCAGGTATGCAAATTAATAATTAATATTCATAGTTGATGATTATTTTAGGTAGAAAACTCATAAACAGCCTGATAGTTGATATATGAAACTCAAAAAGAAAAGATATTTTAGATTTCTTTTTCACTATTGACTCTTAACTATTTCTGCCCTTCTACCAGAAAAGATTTTGGTGAAACTCGAATAGCCTTAATGATCATTTTTCCACTCTTCAACAATTGTTTTATGATGTTTCCAGTCTTTCGAGAACAATGGCCCTGAGATGCTGAATGATGTTGATGTTCTATCTGAAACACGCGCGAACATATCCAACACCAATAGCATAAATGCTACATCTCTCGAACGTGGAAAAGGAAAAGTTATTTCTATTGGGGACAACTCTGAAAAGGGAAAAAATCTCGTGAATCATGATAAGTTTATCGGTGTTGACTCGAAGAAGAAAGTACAAAACACTTTCCCTTCCAATGTAAGAAGTTTATTGTCAAGTGGTTTACTTGATGGAGTGCCCGTGAAGTATATCTCAATATCCTCGGATGTAAGTTTTGATTCATGAATTCTTCTTTGAGATTTCGATATTTTTTATTCTAAATATGTTTTTTTTTATTTATGGTGCAGAAATCTTATTATAGGGTATTCGGGAATGGGTACTAGTAGCGCGATAACTGCAAGTCACGGAGTCCGTACTTCGCCCTGTACGGCTCTTCCCATGTTGGTATACATAAGTTTTATTCTTTACTTTTTTATATGTATTTCGCCCCGAATTTTCGTCCCATATCTCTAATGGGGCATTTTATGTCTTATGTAGAAGAAGAATCTTCTAAGTGCTATGGAATTCGAGAGGCATGCTGGTTGCAAGAGCAACCATGCTAACAATCATATTTTTTTTGATAGCGGAATCACAATTATTGCTGTTGTTCAAAAGTTGAAGAAGACTCCCACAGTAATGATATTTGAAGTAATTCAAAAAATCGTTGGTTCTCCAATCAATCCTGAAAATTTTCAAACTTTCAATGGTGAATACTTTTTCTTTTCAATGAATGCACCCTTATAGTTAATGATATTTTGCTATTTATTTGTATTCTAAAACAAAACCCATTTGTTGTCTTTGCATTCAGAGTACTTGAAAAGTGTTAAAGAATATCATGTTGCAAAAAATGAAGCAGCGAAACAAGTTTGATCTGTTGATGGATCTTGTGCAAGGAAGGGGCAGCTCAACGATTAGTCAGTGAACTAAAGTTAAATTTTAATAAGAGGCCTTAAAACTCTGTGTTCTTATTTTGCAACTACAAACCTTTTTTTTTATATAGACAACTCTAGCAGATCGTGTTGTGTTTTTATTAGTTTTTCATGTTTGTGACCGCTAAATATGCTATTTGAAACTCTCTCTCTTTTCATTTTTATAAAATTAACTTCGTATTTTAGGTTTTGAATATTATTCTTTCTCAAGTTCCTAATTTTTGGCTACAAATGAGTGACTAGGGAAGATAGTTGTTGATAGTATGGTTATAGCTCTATAAGCTATACATTATGGCTTACAACATCATTAGATCTAATGATGGAAATCTAATTGACGTGTTAGTCGATTTTTGTGTTGGTGGAAAGTGAAAATATGTTATGGATTGGAGGAAGATATTTTATTTAATAGTTGAAATGTACCAAATCCAGTAAAATTTGATCTGCATACTCAATTCAATTTCGTGATTTTTAACTTTGTTGATAGGGTCAAAATGACAAAGGAAAATAGAATAGTAGGTAGAAAGTATCTCATAAAATAGGTTGAAGTGTACGTAAGTTGATTTAGATATCATTATTATAACTTTGCAATCTCAGTTAAGAATTTGAGGATTAAGGGATAAGGACACTCTCAACAGAGTACGATTTTGTAATAAAATATATTTAAGCATTCAAATTATAATATACTCAATTAAATACCTAAATAAATGATAAAATACTCTTAACTAATAGATACTTCAAGTCTTGCAAAAAATTATTGAGCATATTTTCAAATGTCAACTACATAGCTAAATTAACACTTAAAATACATCACATCTAAGTTACACATTTTAATCTAATAAACATTAAACCCTCAAAGCTTGTACCAATTAAGACATAACCATAAGTCCATAACTTTTTTTTAATCTCCTCTTAATTAAACAGATTCATCTCCAATCACTAATTGATTTGAAGATTTAATCTCTGCTAATTCTTTATCATTATTTGATTCTACATTTTCTTTGGTGCTCACTATGTTTGTTGGATTTTTGTCCTTGCTAGTACCCCATATTACTAGATATAATCCAACAACAATTACAGCAGCTCCCACAACCCTACATTAATTAATGTAAAAAAAAAAATTAATATTGGTATATATATAATTTAAATTAATAAAAATAAAAAGGGGAATAAGAATTTAAATTACCTTCCCATATTGAGCTGCTCAGATAAAATAAATGAACCCAAAATTGCAACAATAACCATATTTAGAGGATTAAAAGCTGTTACAAAAACTGGTCCTTTCTCATTCATAATTAATCCAGAAACATAATAACCAATCCCTGAATTAACAATTCCCTGCATCAATAATATCGTACAAATTTAAATTATACATATCGTTATAATAAAAAAAATGCATTATCAAATCATTCAAAAAAGATTTACATATAAGATTTTTTAGACTTACATTTTTACGCTAAAAGAAAAAATAATTAAGATTTTTATATGATTTTAAAAAAAGAGAAATAATTAATATTTTTTTGGACTTACACAGTAAAGTGATGCATAAAATAAACTGGAGCCCCATTTAATAGACCAAATTCCAAAATTGCCCCTTTGAACCAAAAGTGTTAGTGCAGTGCCTTGTAGAGCCCCAGACATACATATTAAAGAAGTAAGTGACATTCCTGCTTGATATTTCTTCAATGTAATTGCCTGTTAAAATAAAATAAAAAATATTATTATACTGAAAAGAAATTTTTTAAAAAAAATCAAATTATCTAATATGCACGGAATCTAGGGAAGGGTCGGAACATAAGGATCTATATTATATCTTGTATTTTTGCGAGAGACTGTCTTTAGAGTTCGAACTCGTAATCTCTTGATCACATATAAGTAACTTTACGAGTAAACTTTATCCCTATTAGGGTTTGTTTGGTTCGAAGATGAGATTAGTAATTCTGATATTATTTCTCAGTGGATAAAACAACACACACTATATAATTTCTATGAATAAGTTATTTTTTACGAAAATATCCTCCATAACTATAAAGTTATAAATAGAAATATTTATAAAAAAAAACACAAGTTATATCCACTTTGCACGAGATTAGGTCAGAATCAAACCACAAAGGTCTATTATACTGTATTAACCCTATGCATTTTCTCCAAGAATCTATTTTCACAAGTCGAACATGTAACCTCTTTAATCACGTGACAGTAACTTTCGGAGAGCATTACCTGAAGATTGTAAAAGCAAGCCCAACAGAAACAACCAGCAGCAATGAAGATTGCACCTTTAACAGGATTGAGTTCATTGGGAGAAACAACATTTTTAGTAGAAGGAACATTGCTATGATGTTTGGTCCATGGCAATCCAATTATTGGGCCTCCAACAAGACTCATAATTGTTGCACCTCCAAGTGTTATTATTGTCCCAATTATTTTTGCTTGGCTACTTATTTTCCATACATTCACATTTTCAAGCCTACAATGAAAATTTTCGAAAATTAACTCATATTCATTGACAGTATAACATTTTTTATATTAACACCGATAGTACACATGAGTTTGTGTATTCCCATTGTTCTAGTTTATATATCATATTTGACTGAGCATAAAATTTACATATTAACTTAGATAGATCTTAATTAGACATGATATTTTAAAATTCTTTTATATAAATTTTTAGCTAAGTCACGAACGGCTTAATAATTGAAAAACTACTTTTGTACTATCATTTTAATTAAAAAAAAATTATCCCATAACATTGGAAATGACCTGATCCACTAATCTACAACTACATAAATACTTATCTTCTTCTTTTTTTTCATTTGATTGGGACAAAGTACTTTTTTTATTTTATTTTTTTATCTCCCACGTGACATACTAATTAATTTGAAAATATAGCATATTAATTAATTACCTTAGTATCCAGGCTAATAAAAAAGTGATGGCTGGAAGAACATTACACATTGCAGTTGCAAAAGTAGCAGTGGTATATTTCATTCCTGCATAATATAAATTTTGGTCTATAACAGGTCTGCAAAAAAAAAATTAAAAAAACATTAGATCAAAATATTAAATTAAATCAAGAAAAAACAATTATGTATATCGATAGTGTATATCAGGAATATTTACTCCAATAAGCCCAGCAACATAATCTTCCAGAAGATGGATAGAGTCATTTTGGGCCTTATTTTCCTGTATATATGTTTAGGGAAAAAAAAACAAGAAATGAGATTAATTAATTAATAACCAAATACTCCATTTAAATAAACTATTTATATAAGTGGTGAACTCAGAAAAATCGTTATAGTTATTCAACGATTTGTACACTTACATAGTAAAAAGTTCAATATTTGACCGTAAATAATTATATATATGTCTATAGCCCATCGTTACCAGTATTCTGACGTGGTGGGTATTGTCTGTGGCTATAATATTAGTATATACATATAATCTATATGTGGTGAATAAAATTAAATATACATTTTAAAACGCGATCTTTCAACTCAAAACAAAAATTAATAAAGGACTTTCAAAATTTAATATATATGGAGGAAAAAAAGGTATACATACATATACACAAATTATCATTTTCCAAGTAATAATGTTATTCAACCAATCACATGAATTCTAAGTATACATCATAATTTTTCAACGAAGAGTGTTCAGTACGGCCAGGATACAGAGTTATGCCTCCTCCACTACCCAAAAACGACATAGTATTTAAATTCTGAATATGTCATTGCTTCGCGTTAACTATTAATAAGATTATACATGTCTCCAAGAAGACGCTATGCACATAAAAGGCGGCTATAATATACAAACTAGCAAGCATACCAGCAGATTTCTATAGACAGAAAAAGTATAATGGCTCATCCCATTATTTAATGCAGTTTTAGCTATTATGGCTGACCCTCCAAAACCAAATTGCAAGAAAATTACAGCAAAAATATTGGCCTTGGATCTTTTGTTAACAACTGCATTAGGACATTCCTTTCGTATTTTGTTGACATGATTGCTTCTAAAGTAATTTTTTTTTAAAAACAAAAAAAATCTATTATGATTGATTGATGAAGTGATAAGAGCTATATGACTTTATAATTCTTTGTGTAATTTATAACAAACTTCTCACTTGAGAAGTATATTTATAGGGTACAAGAAATATTAAAGTGATTTAAGGACACGTCTATATGTCATCCAATTTAAGTGTGCTTGGTAGGTTGGAAAATATTTTCCAAAAAAATAATAGCGAGGTTTATTTATTTTCTGGTGTTTGATACGTAACTGAAGAAATATTATCGATATATAATCAAAGGGCGGATCTAGGATGGCATGATGATGCTCACATGAACCTCATCGACAAAAAATTATATTATTATGTATAATATAATTATTTTTTTAAAAATTATATATATATATATTTAAATGTCCTAAACATAAGACTAGCAGGTTGTTCAGTAGTTTAAGAGGTCTGAAATTTATCGTAATGTTCCAAGTTTAGATTTTAGGCTCTATTTTTCGAATCTCCTTAATGGAAAATCTTGAATCTGGGCGACATATCGTGTGACATCAAAAGGTCGATTCTTTTGTATTTTTAGAACATAGATTTTCATAAAAAAATTTTAAGTATAAAATAGTACATTGGAATTTTTGGAATTTCTTTTTGTTTTTAATACTTAGGGACATTACCCTTGTGTAATTACAAGTATGGATGTCAACACTATCCGTATTTTATTACGTATAATGGGAGTGTTCATTTAAACACTTCTCAAAACAAACTTTTCACTATTAAAAGGAGTTTTATGAAAAGGCTTTCTAACAAATTTCTATATATTTCTCTTAAGACAACTTTTTATATCTGTGAATTCAAAAACAAGTATTTGTTGCGTTTTATTAAAATTAAATGTGAAGGTGTTCGATTGAAATTAATATATATATAAAGTATCAACATTATGTTTTGGATTTTTTTTTTAATAACATAAAAAAAAAATTCAAGTAGGTCACAGCAAGTTATGTTATTAATTACGAATAAGAATAGAATAGCCAAGATTATTTACATTGGATTTTCACGCGTGAAAAAAATAAATAATTTTAATTTGCAAAGGATAAATCAAAAATTTACTAATTTAGAACCTGTTTAAGAATTCTTGCTTTTACGGGATCAATTGGCATTTTTCACTTGTGCATGCAAATGTGACATTAAATTAGAAAACAAAAAAAAAATTGTTACTAAAAAAAACAATGGGAAAAAAAACAAGTGGTAGTTTCAACATAAAATAAATATAATAAAACATAAAAATACTTTTATTAATTACATTGCACTTAGCTAATATGTTCAATTAAGTGGACACTAAGATGGGATTAAGTTCTTTAGAATATTAGAAATAGCAAATCAGAATAATGCTTTATGGGTTTTATCATATGCATCATCAATAAAAAGATGGATACTACTTTTGGTCACTCTCAATTATGATTTTGAACCTTTTAAGGTATAACTTAACATATTTAACCTTCTATTAATTAATTAAAATTTAATTAAATATGTGTTTGATTCCATAAATTAAAAAATGTGTTATATTTATACTCATTTTAGAAGTACATTAGTCCTCCTTTATAATTTATGTGGAATTTGGAAACCTCTTAACCTTAAGAGTTAAATGAGCTTTTTTTTATTAAGAGTAAAATTTAGGTTTAGCAAATATAAAAATAATATTTATATGCTATAATTATATCTATATAAAATTTGACCATTATAGCAACTTTTAGTTTGTTAAGTCTTCAATCTGTTATATTTGATAGATCATCTACTTAAAAAATCCGTATTTGTCTATTTGATATCACTTATACATAAAAATCTTCTATATATCTATTATATATGTGTGTTGTGTGTATACTGTATAGGTTTTGAATCTATTCTTTTTTGTTGTGATTTCAGTTGGGTATATTATGTCAGATGGTTATTAGGATGTAATTTGAAATAATATTGCATAGGTGTTATGTAACTATTATTTTTTGTATACCACAATAGATTTGAATCATCCACTTCCTCAAATCTCTTCACATCGTGGCTTTTGTACAACCAAAACACAACTTAATTACATTGTAAGTGTCACTAATAATTTGGTGTTGTATAAAATGAGAAAGGGACAAACTGGGGATACCAGTGAAACAAAACTTGGTTATCTGTTATAATTATAAGTATATAGGACGAAAGATCCTAATTTATTGTGTGGCCACAGTGTATGAGACACAAGTTTTGTTGGCTCGCTTTATACAAAACAGAAACGCAATTTATACATTTGCGCTTGTATAAAGTGAGAGATGAGGACGAACGGTGAGCGAGATCTGGGAGAGTGGCGAGCGAGTTCGCCGGAGAGAGAAACGAGTGACTAATTGCTTGCCACAGATTAGAATTAGATGAAACTGTGATTATAGCATTTAACTTGAATTAATAATTTGTTAATTTATATAATCAATTTTTTCGTTGTATCTTATAAATATTTTAAGTTGTCTATGTTGTTAGAATTATTTTACAGTCGGTTTTCGACACTATAATTTATTACATTTTGTTATTTCAGGGAATAAGACATTTCATGATACTTATGGAGACAGTATAACAAAGAGTGTGTTCACATCAAGTTATTCTTTTGTTTAGTTGGATTTTTCATATAAGAGGAAAATTGAATTATTACTAGGCAATTTTGAAGTATTTATTGAAGAGGACTTTTGGTATTTTCTAGAGGGAATTTCAATTTTTTGACTCAATGTACATTTTATATATATATATATAGAAATTGAGTAAAATTGAGTTTCTTAATTTGAAAAAATCCATCCCCATCAATATGTAGTAATGATGTGTCTTGTTGCATAGTGCCAGTGATTTTGGTGATTTTGCTATAGTCAGTGGTAACGTTTAGTCATTTTCAAATAACAAAAAATATGTTTGTAACTTTACTTATTAAATAGGAAACAAGGTTATGTTCATTTTACTGTAACAATTAATTAGTAAGCGTTATAAAGAGAATATAAAAATAATTGATTTCACAAAACGTGATAAAATCAAGATGGACATGATGATTTAAAAAATTCTAAATTGATTACATTTTTTTGTTGTTGGTAATTATAATATTAAAAAAAAAAAGACGACAATGTAAACCATGATGACAAAGAAAAGGGGAAGAATAATGAATTGTCTTATATTAGTTTGTTAGGAACCACGATTTGGAGATAATTAGGTAAGTGCTTTTACATAGGATGTACAATTTTTGATATTATCTTGTTATGATGAGATAAAAGAGGAAAATTTACTATAGTTCGGATTTGTGATAATATAAATATTTTTTTAAGGAAAAACTAAGTTGATAAATCTTTAATTTTGGTTTGAAATTGTTATACTTACGTTACTATTCTATTATACGCAGTTACAATAGTAAATGAGTATCACGTAAGCATCTATTTACACCTTAAAAATATTACTATAAATAGGGAGGATGTAAAAAGGTCATTTTCAACGTTTTACAATAATTTGATTTTTAAAGTTCGGATATCTTTGACACCTTTCCTGTTTTATATTAATTTAATGGAGGAGATTTGAAGTTAACACAGTTTTGAATTATAAAAAATTGTAATTGAGTGGTTTTGTGTGTAATGAAACTCTCTACGTGGTATATAAACATGACTAGTAATTGAATCTCAATACGCATTTGAACGCTAAATACAGTAGTGAAGATAGATCTAGTAGTGACAACGAGTTCATCTAAATCGAATACATTCACAAAAAGCATAAGTTTATGCTTAAAATGCACTAAATTAAATTATAATAAATAATAAATACGATGAACCCATTAATTTAGAAATATAAATAGATCAATTCTTAAAACTTGAAGAATTGAACTCATAAAATTTAAATTATGTTGATGTCCGACTCTAACTATAGTTGTGAAACTCCATAAAAAACAACATATAAAGAACGAACATAATTCAAAATTTTAAAATAAATATATTTATGTATTACTCGAACATTGAAATACGAAATCTAAATAACTGTTAATAAAACACACTGTATTCTTTTAAAAAATATATTCATATCCATAGATAGACTATATCCAACAAATACACAATTTAATTGTATAATACATTTGTTGAGCAGCATAAAGACTGTGGGCAAACAACATAAATAATTTTGAGTCATCATATCATCTGGAGTTCCTAGTCAGATCCCTTTCACTTAGGCACTCACTGCAATTTGACATTTGCTGGGATTCTGAAACCATGCGGACCGATATCCCATTGTGTAAAACACCCACTCGCATCTATCTGAAAAATCTCTAAGGTAACGCGAGGTAATTAAAAATTTATTTAGAGTTTCAAAACATATTAAATAACGAATATCTGGCACTCAAAGACCCTCACCATAGTCTAAGGTCTTTTACCATTTTGAATTTTATTATAATTTTATACACTTTTCTACGGTTATACTAACACACTATGGTATTGCGAGAAATATTGAAGTTCACCATTAATCAAAAGGTATAGACGTTAATATTACATAAAAATGAGATCAAGGAAATAATAGGAACTTTAGTTTAGTTAAAATGTGTCATTGAAATTCCGGTTATGATCTAGGAGGTATTTGTATACTATCCCTGAAAAAAAAATTAACCTTGTAATGTAATTATTTGTTGAAACCAAACCCCGTTCCGTCCTCTAGCTCCGTCATGACGGAAACATTTTTTAGAGGTAAAGATATAATCGTACATAATTTTATACTAAATCAACAAATGCATAACGTGTATTTATGCATGGAATTATTTTTTTCTTTTGATCATTATTAGTTTATATATTCTTAGCTCGTTAGATGCTTAATCATAATAAGTTAATATAATTTGTTATAAATATCTAATCGGTGCGAATAAGTTTTTATCCTTTATTGGGGCTATCGATCATGCGATGCTGCTTGGGAAAAAAGTAATACATGTGTAAAAATAGTACTTTCTCAAAAATAATATGCATATGTATAATAAGTAATATTAACATGAGTTGATCGGATAATTAAAATTTCTTCATATTTTTAATTAGAGATTTATAATTTAAACCACGAAAATGAAAAAAAGTTACTGTTGCGAGCACTTGCCTCAAATGAGCATATACAACGACGATCAAATTCATCCCAGACTCCAATACTAACAGCTACATATTACTAAATTGAAAAATGAAAACAAATTTAAAAAAATGTAATAAACTAATACTACCTTAAATCCAATATCTTAAAAGTTAAAACTATCACAATCATAGAATATTCAAAGTTCAATTTTTTACAAAATAAATAAAATATAACAATAGATTGATAAATTGTTTATTCAAAATTTTAATTATATATTCAAATTAATTTAAGATATAAAGGTGATTGGTCAGAAATTACTAAATGCAATGTTTATAAAAATAAATAATCGATTAGATTCGCTATTTACTTTTCTTAATTAGTATATATAATTATATATTGGTTATACAATTTAGAACATCTATTTGAAATAATTCCTTCTATTTAAAATAATATACAAATATAATAGATTACAATAATTCTCTAAATTATAAGTTTTTTATATATAGTTCAAAAAATATAATATGGGCCGGAATATCTTATCAAGAATTATAATATAGTCGTAAGTATCTTTTTCATTTTTGATCTCTCAAGCTTTTAATACAAAATTGATGAAAGTGTTTTACCTTTTAAAATGAAATTTTCGTAAGATAAATTCAAATTAGTCATGCCTTACACGGATGTCTTAAAAAAACACTTTCCAATATTGAATCCAACAAAAAAGAATAGAAAACATAGGGCTAAAAATTAAAGATGAATATTATTATTATTATTATTATTATTATTGTTATTATTATTTAATGTAAATGGTATACACCTCATCCTTTGATGACATTATATTTTATTTATCCTTCATAAGTGACGCTGCATATATAGATGCAATTCTATTTGTTCCCCCCATAGTTTTTACATGTGGTGTGACTAAGTTATTGCATTTTTAACTTAAAAAGTTGTATGCAATAATGGTATAAATATATTACACGATTAATGCAAATTAATGTGGATAACTGAATTGGTATGATAGGTGATATTTTATAAGAGAGTTTAGAAAAATTGTTTAGAAATTGGAGTCATTACGCAAAAGTAGTATTGCAATTTTCAAAAAGTTTACGCCTAGTTAATTCAAGAGGATATATACTTTTAGGAAAAATTACATAAATGGACAAAAATCATTTATCGTATCATTGAGCATCGCCCATTCGCTATAGTTTAGAAATTCACTAAATTTTACGCCGGTTACGGTCTTCTTAAAATTTTGCTCTCGGTCCTAATTGATAAAGTATAAGTGTTGTATAAACTCGGCACTCAATTGTGTCTAAATCAAGAAAGAACTTTGTAATCTGACCTTAACTATGATGTATTACGATTGTTGACCTCATTCATCTAGTATAAGTATGAAAAAACAAATCATAATAAATTATCTTATTTGTATATTGACAAAAAAATATATACAAATCGAGTCCTGAAAAATTCCTATAGCAAGTGAAATATACAAACAGGAGTTTTGAAAAACTTCTAAATGTATAAATACAGCATTTATATAGAATTACCTTATTTGCACATTGACAAATGAAATATACAAACAGAAATACCAATATCTAAGAAATTTATAGCTATATAACATAATTAAGCAAATTGTATCTATTAAACGAAATTATCTGGAATATTCCCTCACCTAACTAAAGTTTAATAAATTAATAACTCTTTCAAAAAAGACAAAACAAATAAAATAACATGTTTCGGATAAGTTTCATATTCCTCTAACTCTTTAGCTTTGTTGAACACTTGTATGACATTCGTGACCTATTATATGATCGTACAATGTAAATATATCATTATATTGTACACTATAGTGAATATATGAGATCACTATAGGACTATTTTTATCACAAATTAGAAAATCATTAGATTATAAGTGTATTTTATTTGTATTTGATCATTATTTCAAAAATCAATAAAAAGAAAATTAACAGAAGTAAAGGGTACAGAAAATATTATTCTAAAAATATTTGTGTATAATCTAAATAAATGTTACGTGACGTAAAGATAGAGTATGGGGTGGTGGGGGTGGGGGCTACAAGAATGGAATAAAGACGTATTTTGGAAAACCCCACCATAACTCGAAACCAGACCTTACGGATTATCCACGTTTTTGTACACATTGTATATGTGAAAAAAAAAATTGACTTAACTTTCGAAGGCGGAGATAGGTCACGAATTTGAATGAAATCATGTAAATGACTATATTTGTATTAAATATATATATATATAATATATATTATAGAATTATATATATATTTAAAATTTTACTTTTCATATACTATATATATATATATATATATATAATAAGATATATATAGATTAACCTGTGATTTCCAAAACAAAAAAATTAAAATTAAAAATCCCAAACTGCTAATCTTAATTCTGCATCGGCTAATTTCTATTTTCAAAGCACCCTTTTAAACTACTACTGTTGCGCATCTTATGCTTCAACTGACAAAAAGGAAAAGAGAATAAAATCATCATCTTTTATGCGTAATGACAACATTAGAATTATAAGCACAGGAGGGAGATAGATACTGACCAAGGCAATTGAATAAAAGGATGTACAAATTAAAGTAACTAAGCTATAGGCATTCATACTTTTTGGTTTACTTCATCCTTTAAAAAAGCGTCAATGATGTAAACTGGAGTGGAACACAACATTACCAGGAGATTCATAAGTGAGAGTCTGAAATAATAAGTAATAACAACGACAAAAACATATCCCATGTGATTTCACAAATTAGGGGTCTAGTGAGGATAGGTTGTATGCAAACTTTCCGAAACCACCAATCATGAACTTCATTCTCTTGGAAGAATAAAAAAAGGGAGGAACAGAGACTTGTTTCTGACATTTTATTTGTACAATTCTAAGTTAAAAAAAAAGGAGGACAAATAATATTTTTCCCTGTTCCCCAAAGAATGAAAACTTCCACCCTTAAAATACTGTGTGTGGAGTTGAAAGATTTATTTCAGCATCAATCTAGGTACTTTGTGCAAAGAAATACACCAGAGGCTCAGCTTCAGACTGGAGAACTAATTGGATCCTGTTGCAAGGCTTTCTGGACAAGCTCGGTCTGTTCTTTCACGTGAACTTGGTAGAAACCAGTAGCTGTGGCTGCAGAAGGAGCACGGCCTACATATTTTATGTCGTCTACGTTACCTCTGTTTAGTGCTTTCATCGCAGTAGAAAGACGTGGTGCAATGTAATGGTATGCACCCATGTTCATTGGCTCTTCTTGGCTAGGCAAAACAATGTCTCTGCATCTAGGTAACATACCATAAAATGAGCGGTAAAATTGTAAAAATCCACCCAGTATTACAGGATCTATACCATTTAAAATAGACAATGCCTGAACAAATTTAAGACTATTTCAGAGAACATACTTGGGTAGCGCTTCAATTCACGTTGAACAAGGTCATATGGGAAAGGACAAAGTTGTTCCACCCGACAGATTGCAACGTCTTTCCCTTCAACTTTCTTTCTCTCCTCATCAAGCTCATAGTAGACCTGGGAGAAGTTATGAAAGTATACTTCAATGCTAGCAACTTGTGAGCACAAATGAACAATGAACAAACAAAAACACATCAGTCCCTACTCCTTTCAGGGACATCCATTAAAAGTCTTTTATTTAAAAAAATGAGTGAAACAAGTCAACAACTCTTAAAAATTTTTTTTTTTATCCATCTAAACTTCTGCATGTAATCATGCTATTACAGCTTACACAACTCAACTATATGGTCGGACATGAACACGACAAAACTTAAAAGACGGAAATACACGATACCCTACGACAAACTAATTACCACACCTTTACGGAAAGCAAATAGGATAATATTGGTCGTAGGGAGATCCTATCCAAGATGTCTGGTTTCGGGCATTCTGATCTGTTATTAGCGCTTACGCTAACCTCCTGTGGTACCTTGTTTGTCAAAACCAGGGTGGCCTTGGACATCATCAAACTCAGATAGGTTTGACTTGCAGTCCTTGTGACGAAGCAAGTTCTTTGGGGACATTACAATGAGAGGTTTACGGAAGTCTCTATGAATCTGAGAAGGTGACAATAATTCATGAGAAAAACAAATGTGTATGAACTCAAAAAAATTAAAAAAACTTGCAATCGACATACCTGACGCCGGAGAACATGGAAATAATTTGCAGGAGTTGTCACATTCACCACCTGCAAGTTACATTCCTGAATCTGTTTCCTTAATGTAGGTTCCATGTCCGGAATGACATAGGGGTTATCCTCCCTCTATCTGCAATTGAAAAATTCATTGATGGTAACATAGCACTAAGGAAGAATGTAAACAATATATTTTGTAGAACTATCAAAAGAAAACGACGCTCAAATGATGATGATCTTTCCTGTTTTTGGAGAAGAAGATATATAGAACCCAAACATCATTTTCCAACATGTGGTTAATTGAAATTGTATCATATGGTTAAATAACATAGTAACATGTAGCTAATCACTAGCAAAAGACAGATAAAGATCTCGTAACCAAACAGTGTAAGATGCAACAATTCCATTAAGAAGGTTAGACCGAAACAGAATGCTCTTCAAAACTGTCTGGATCAAGGATGACAAAAGCTATCCAACTTTTGTTTGTAGTATAGGAACTTGGACCCTTATTACTTTTTTTAATCTAGCCCCCAGTATGCATCACGGAATGATTGCTTTCATTATATTTACATGCCCTAGACCTGTTGCATTTTGATCTTTTTTCTTTCTCAGAGAATGTTAGCATGTCAAATCATATTCATTTCATGTGACTGGGCTAATGCTCCTTAACCAAATAGGAAGGAGGAAGTCTTTAAATAAGAAGTGATTCCCTTAATGGAAATGGTAATTAGCTATAGTACCTGGAGGAAACGTTCAAAAGGGCACGGGATGTCAGGTGCTCTAGGCCATCTCATAACCCTGCGGTAGAAGTCACAACTACAACCTACTTCTGGCGTACAACCACTTGGCCTCTTACGAATTTTCAAGAACACCTGATCAATATTTATGAGCCCGTTGGCGAAATCACCAAATTGGGCTTCCCAAAGAACCAAAGAATTTGGATTTTCCATGGAATAACCCAGTTCAAATCCAAGAACTCCAAACTCTGAAAGAGAACTGCACAGATTAGTAACAGAACGGTCAATCGCTAAGAGCCATATTTACCAGCCCTCATATCAGCAATTTGCCAGAACAACCATAAAAATGTAAGTAAAAAAACATAAACTACGGCCTCAGTCCTAACAAAATTGAGGGTGGTCGGCATTCAAAATGTATAATTGAATGATTTAAGAATAATCTAAATATCCTAACATGTCAGTCCTTATTTATTTTTGGTTGTTGTACAAGAAAAAAAGCTTACGGAATTTCCAGTATAAACAGAATTCTGCTAATGAGAAACTTTGTAGGATTTGTTTAGTTTTTCGGTCAATTTTATTTTTAGTTCTGTTAGTCTACTGATCACTATGTTCTTAGATCTCTGCATTTCCTTGTTCTACTTTTGAATGTTATATGCTTACATGCTTCATTTTCAAAATATCGATTGAAATTACTTTATAATTTATGTGCTGGCCTTCTTTAGATACCAATGTATATTATATACACATACGTTCAACTCAGATCTTGCCAAAAGGCCAAGAAAGGTATAATTGAACTACTAATATGCTAGACCCCAAAGATTCAGTGCTCTATCGGTTATATCCTATTAAGGTCTTGTGCTGAAATGACTGCAGATATCTTTTTTTGGAGAAGGTAATGAATGCAACTGTCTTAAGGAAGATCAATCTTAAATACATCCTTAAATTATTGACACTAATGGCTGCAATAATGGAATAAATTCATAGGCACTTCGCATTAGTTAGTAGCTACTCAAATCTTAGATAACAAATAGTTCAAGCGTGCAATATGAAGAAAATAAACGAATTGATTATTGCGAGTATGTCATTAAATGGACGACTGTTGGTTAACAGTACCGGATGATAATCAGGATGATGTGAACCCATCAGCCAGGGATTATTATTTCAGTCCTAGGAGGAGTGACGACCATCTCAAGAACCAAATAGACTAAACTGATGGAAGTCCTATAAGTCACTACAACAATGGGAAGGGAAGCCTTTTCTATTAGAAAGAGGGAGCAAAAGCTGGGTTTGTTTCCTTCTCTCTGATTTTATGTAGTCTTTATAAATAAGACTGGTAGAGGAGTTGTCCCAAGGAAACCTCAAGAAAAAAGACCCTGGCTGAAAATATAATCAGTTAAAGGATTCTACAGAAGCTACTAATTGACTTTATCATGGGAAAACAATTAAAGGTGGAAATAAAGCATGCAAACATTGAGTGAGAAAGTTAAGTAATAAAATCAGTGGAAGGAATCCAGAAGACTGCTATGACATTGCTTTACTTTTCTATAAATGAATTTTCTACACTTCTCTGATATGAAAAATAAATTATTCATATTTCAGGATAATTTATATATGTTTCAAGCATAACATATATCCACATGTATATTTGTCTGTATTTGCATGTTTATAGGAGATTGCTTCAATCTCCGCCTCTATTCACACTAAATCTTAGCTTTAAGGTGCAACAGGTGTTGGTGCATTTTTGCACTTTTCACCTTCAACGCACTGGAGCTCAGAAGGTAAAGACATATATCGTTAGGTCATTTCCAAAAGGTTAAGTACTTCGCTACAAATGCGCTAGTTGGAACATTCTGAACACTTACAATTGTTCAGCATGTTCATCAAGTTCTTAGGCAGATAAAAAAATTGCAATGACATTTGGTGTCATCAAATTTACTCTAATGATACCGTCTCTATCATTGATGTCTTAAGACTCATTATAGGGATAGGTCGGTATTATTAGAGTTCCTTATGTAAATACGGATTTCAATACAACCTATGTACTGTTCTACAGAAATAGAAACAATTACCATTTTTTAAAAAAATTTAAAAAAAAAATGTAATGACATCAAATATCAGTTGCAGTATAGTCTCATAAGCATCCAAAAGCACTTCTCTTTTCGCAACAGACAAAGTGAGGCAATCTACCCGCCACAACTAGATACAATCACCAGGATCAAAAAGAAACTAAAATCCAACTTCATACACAAATATCCAGATGGAAATTGACATAAAAGATGATAAAACACTGCAAGCACTGATATGAATCAAACAACCATCAGAATATACCTGTTACTCACGGTGAACATCTCTTCATTTTGGTTCATCATAACATGATCAAGAGGACAGTACTTTGCCCCTGTCTCCTGATCATGAATAACAGAATGTCTGTGACTGAAAGTACCTCTCTCAACATCCTGACCACTCAACCTAACATGATTTCCTTCCACAAGCAATGTTGCAAAAGCAAGAGCTTCTCCCACTGCCCAGTCAACGCCCTCCCCTGTCTCAATCATTTTCTTACGGTCATCAAAAATCCTTTTTACTGCTCTGTGAGGCTTAAAATCGTCTGGAAGGGAGGTAATTGCTTTCCCGACATCCTTCAAGATCTCAGGTTTGACACTGCAAACCAGTGTTTTTAATTTGAGTCTCATAATTCAAGGTTCAAATTACACTAGTTACAGAAAGATGAAAAGTAATAGCCATACCCAGTGTTTCGAACACGTGAAAGCTGTGCAGGTGACTTAAATCCAGACCAAAAGGCTGAAAGCCAATCTCTTTTTTGAGGGACATAGTCTTTACTAGCAACAAACTCCTCATTAAGGATTGTATTGATCTTGTTATGAATTTTTTCCACATCATCTTTTGTCACTTGACCATGTTGTAGGAGTTTGTTTTGATAGATCTCCAATGAAGAAGGATGATTTCTGATGACCTGTAACAACAATTGAGAACAAAATATTATGCTATGACTGCAGTCAAAAGGAACAGAAGAAGCCCAGTCGGATCGCAGAGAAGGTAAACATATTTATACTGTTCAATTGCATCAGTTATAACTTAAAACTGGAAGGTAAATGAGTAACTTCAGCCGAAAAATCGGAAAAGAATATAACTCTGCATAAAGCACAAGAAACGTCAAGATAAACTAACCTGATACATCTTGGGCTGGGTGAAGGATGGTTCATCAATCTCATTGTGACCAAATCGACGATAACAGACAATATCAACCACAACATCTGAGTGGAATGTCTGTCGCCATTCTGCAGCAAGTTCACAGGCATAAACAACGCCCTCGACATCATCGCCATTGACATGGAAAATTGGAGCACTCAAAGCCTTGGCAACATCAGTGCAGTATTGAGAAGATCTTCCAGCCTTTGGATCAGTCGTAAAGGCCACTTGATTATTCACTACAATGTGAATTGTTCCACCAGTTGTGTAATTTGGAAGAGCACTTAAATGCAATGTCTCATAAACAACACCTTGTCCAGCAAAGCTACCATCACCATGGAGCAAAATACCCATATTCTTTGTTCTATCCACATCATTAGAATAATATTGCTTTGCTCTAGTTTTTCCAATAACAACTGGGTCCACAGCTTCCAAGTGACTTGGATTTGCAACTAATGATAGATGAATTCTCTTACCACCCCTAGTAGGGCGATCATAAGAAGTTCCCAAGTGATACTTGACATCACCAGTTCCCACATAACCAGCTCCATCCGCAGGTTTTGTACCACCGGTGAACTCACTAAAAATTTGCCTTAGTGGCTTTCGAACAACATTACCTAAAACATTTAATCTACCTCTATGTGGCATCCCAATTACTATGCTCTCAACTCCCAGATCTGCTGACCTGTCGAACATCTCCTTCATGCCAGGAATCAAAGTCTCACAACCTTCAAGCCCAAATCTCTTGGCTGCCACCCACTTGGTGGCTAAGAAGTTCTCAAACTGAGTACTCCACATCAACCGGTCAAGAATAACTTCACGTCGTTCGCGGTTGTACTCTCTGGGTGTAGGAGTTTCAATTCGTTCTCTCAACCAATTACATTTATCACGATCAGAAATGTGCATGTACTCAAAACCAATGCTGCCACAATAAGCCTGCTCAAGCCTTGTCAAAATCGCCCTCAAGGTTTGCACGGGGCGATTCTCAGACAAGAAACCAGCCATCCTCCAAACACCAAGGAAGAACTCTCGGTCCAGATCAGCTTCAGTGAACCCATATGATACTGGATCCAAAACATCGGGGATATCCCTCTCCTCCAAATCCAATGGGTCTAATTTGGCTTTTAAATGACCATTAACCTGATAAGCTCTAACAAGCAACAGAAGATTCATGCTTTCTTGAATTGTTTGGCCAGAAATCCCAGGTGATGTGGCAGCTAGGCCAGTAAAATTCCTGAAAAAGTTGTCCCAAGATTCATCTACACTACTTGGATCTTGCTCCCAAGCACGCTGAAGCTCTTCAAGGTAGACACTGCTAGTGCCATCTAAGAAGCTATCAGTCAACTTAGAAAGTGGTACAGGCCTCGGGACTGGTGCAGCTTGAGCTTTTGGCCTGACAACTGTGGTATGAAAATATCTACTTTGTGATGGAATAATGCGAGTTCTTGGCACATAAGAACCACCCTGAGACACAGCCCTTCTAATGGCAAGCTTTGCCACACTAGACCCAGCTCTAAACCATGCCATTTCTGTAAATCAAGCCCTCAAATCGAATTTAAAAGTCTTCAAAAGTATCGATAAACCCTCAACGAATAAAACTTCAACACACAATCATTATACCTTGAGAAATAACCTAGTAAGAATAACAGGAAATAAAATAATCAATAATTCAAATGGAACAGCAGCAAAGAGACAGATACTAATCAACATTCAAAATCAATTACTAGAATGTAAGTAGCCTCCACAGTCTAGTTTGCAGTATTAGGATAAATGGGCCTGCATAGCCCAAAATTGTTATTGAGGATTCATATGTCAACGGCAACTAGTTTGGTATTGAGGTGTGGTTGATTGATAAAATAGTTCAGCTTTGGACATTTAGCGAATAAAATAAGCCAGAATAGAGAAAAACGATAACCAAGGATTCATACATCCAATCCAACTAGTTTGGGATTGAGGTTTCCTTGGTTGAATAATTTGAATAGTTTAGCTTTAAGGACCAGCATGAAATGTGCCCAAATGAAGCACAATAATTCTACAGGATTTAGCACCCAAGGGTTTGGCTTAGAGTTGGATTAATAACTATAAGATACTCAGGTTCAAATCTTTAGAAGAAGCAAAAACACTAGGTGATTTCTTCGCAAGTGTCTAAGCTGCCTTTATAGGTAGAGCAGGTAATAATGGGAGGTAGCAGGTACCATGGAAGTAGTCAAGGTGCATGCAAGAACCGCGGCTATCAAAAAAGAAAATTTTGTAGAGGATTCAGACAGTCAATTGATAGTTTAGCTTTAGTAGAAAACAAATCCCTTCATCATTTAAAGTTTTAAGCATGACAGCTATTAAAGCAAATTTTGCGATCCAGCAGTCTTCCTGCACAAGCAATTCAAACACTGAAGGATCGAAAATCCTAATATCCAAAAACGACCAAATCTAACACGGAAAAGCAGATTTTGCAGCAAAATTCCAAAATCATATAATTCAACTCGAATGGAGCTTACAAAGAATTGTAAGAAATTAAGAGTAGCATTGAAAACAATTAACTGAAAACAAAAATGCATGAGAATATAGTAAATATATGCAATATTAGATGCGGTAAGTTGAAGTTTTAAGCGCTACTTCTATAAAAACAAAATTTTACCATCCAGCAGTCTTCCTGCAATTGCAATTTAAATGCTGAAGGATAAAAAATTCTAATCTCCACAAACAACCAAACCTAACTGGAAAAAAAAAAGAACAGATTTTACAGTAAAGACAAAAACTAACTGGAAAAAGCAGATTTTAAGCAAAATTTTGAAATCACACTAAAAAGCAGGATCCAGCAGTTCTCCTTCAAAAGCTACGCAAACGATACAGGATCTAAAACTCTAATCTCCCAAAGAAGACTAAAACTAACTAAAAAAACCAGATTCTACAGTATAATTTCCAAATCACAAAATTCAAATCGAACAGAGCTTACACTTAGACATAATTATTTAAAAAAAAAAAAAAAAAAACTTACGAGCAACAATAAACATGATCTAAAACTCTAATCTCCAAAACAAACTAACTGGAAAAAGCAAATTTTCCAGTAAAATTTCACAATCAAATAATTCAAATCGAACAGAGCTTACACTGAATCATAATTACAAATTTAACAAAAAAAAAAAATTACCAGCAGCATTGAAAATGATCTAAAACTCTAAACTACAGATAAATTCGAAATCAAATAATTCAAATCGAACAGCGCTTACATTGAATCACATCATCGAAAATGATCTAAAACTCTAATCTCCAAAAAAAAAAGGTGAAAAAGCAGATTTAACAGTAAAAAAATCACAATTAAAAAACTGAAATCGAACAAAACTTACACTGAACTGTAGCAAATTACGAGCAGCATTGAAAATAATAAACTGAAAGTGAAAATATAGAAGAAGATTCGAAAAATACCTTGAAGAGTTAACAAGCTTTATGGGTTGAGCGAAGCGAATATAATGACTTTCTAGAGAGTGGACGAAGCCACGTTCAAAGTTGAGCAATCAGTATTTAATATTTTAACAATACTTTTTCCATCTCTTCTCGAACCTCACCAGTCACCATTATTCCCTGCAAAATATAATTTTCGGACAGTTAAAAAGAAAAAATTATTATAATAATAATTATGAATAAAATATATTCTATATAATACAATAAAAATAATTCGTTATTCAAAATTATTATTTTTAATAAACCTCTAACTCATTAAAGATATAAATACTCAATACGAATAATTTTTTACTTTTAAAGTTACAATATATAAGTTAATAATAGGTAGGGATCAAAGACTACTAGTGTAATGTGTTGGTTTTATTTATTATGGTTTGACTTTTATTTTTTAATATTGTTATTATATTATAAATTTTATTTTGATTAGTCAAAAATAATTTAATTTTTTTTATATAATATCCATCTTTTTCAAAATAAACTGCCCCATGTAAATGGTCTTTTCCTGTGCGTGTTAAGCCACAAGTGTGATCTGGAAATCAATACTTGTCAAAGGCACAGCACATTTTATTTCTTTCTTTATTTTTATTATTAGCTATTTTATTTACTTGCTTTTGATTTTTATTTTTCTATTCGATATTTTGTGCTACTAGGGATCGATTAATTTAAGTTATATTGTACGAGATCTATTAACGTAAAAAATGTTCTTTAGTTGAATCTTATCGTTTCCAAAACTAAAAGTGGAACACTAAATTTAGCCCTTTTAAGATGACATAAAATGGCTTATATATATGATTTCCCCACTATAAAATTGAGTAAAAAAATGTAAATTCCTGTATTGTAAATTAATAGAAATTATGTTTGTTTTTTTTCAGTTTTTGGACAGCAACGTTTTAGTCTCAATTTATTATGAATCGACAAGTTAGTGTAAAGTCACAAGCTAATGCGGGCTGCCATCATCACACGCTAAGTGCGATGATAATATGAGTTGAGCTTAAATAAAATATGAGTAAACTATTCACATTGACAAAACAACTTATTCGGAACCAAAGCGTAGCTATTATTAGTCTAAGATTTAATTGAGAGTCTGTTGAGGAAGAAGAAAAAATTAGGCTATTAAGCGTAGCTATTATATTTTTCTTTCACCTTCTACATCAAAGCAAAAGCTAATAGTTTCTTGATTAAAACAAGAAAAGGAGATGAAATCCTAAGAGGACATAGATAACAAAGAACAATAACCAAACAAAGGCTATTAAGCTGTATATGACAAATAGATTCCAAATATAAAGTAGAAAAGGCCTTTGACACACCAAACTTGCCATCCAATGGCAGATAAATGGTAATGAAGTTCACAAGGATCAGTTTTTCATCCCCACCAATTTGTACATCCAAGTGCAATCAAGAAAACAGTAGCCAACTCGGCTTACGAACCACAGCAAGATGACTTCTGGGCACCTTGACCGGCAGTTCCTGCCTGATCGGATTGGTTGATCCTGATTGACTGAGGCTGCACGAAAAGAGAGGACATATTCATATACGAGATGTCCTAATAACTCGAGTTCATTGAAAGAAAAGAATAATGGAAGGCGGAGGAACTATCTGCGTACCTCAGTCTTGGAATCAGATTCTGAAAGCCTTTGCTTGATATCCTTACCAATTGAAAAGAAAACTTCTTCCACATTCAGGTTTGTCTTTGCACTCTGCAGTAGATATTGTCATTTATCAGTGACCCGAACTTTACTACATCTGAAAAAACTTTCAATTTCTACATCAGAAAGAATTGGACTTACTGTTTCAAAGAACTTAATGCCATATTCATCAGCAAGAGCTTGACCTTTGGATGTTGGCACAGCCTAGATAGGAAAAAGGAATAATAATATTGATAACATCTAATGGAAACTCTTGTGAATCAGAAAAGAAGGTAATTGTTAGGACAAGAAATTCCAACGGTGACAATTTTGATAAATATAATAACCTACCCTTTTGCTTTCATCCATATCAGCCTTGTTCCCGACCAAAATCTTGTTGACATTATCAGAAGCATGCTGCTCTATGTTGCGAATCCAGTTCCTGATGTCTGAATGATTCAGTTAAACATTAAACAATTAAGTTAAATCTGCTCTAGCAAATGCTGAATCTGGTTATCAAACAGCAATTTTTAAAAGGTGGTCATGCAACTGCAACTTGAGACCATAAAACCAGCTAAAGCTCAAAATTGGAACAAAATTATCACATCTCTCAGCAAAAGAAAACCTTTCACGCTGAACAATAAAACATCTACACATAAGCAGGTAGCAAAAAAATGAATGAGAAAAAAGTCAAAGTAACAAAAAAAGAGCATTGACGCAAGCTAGTGAGAGCATTTACTATTGAAAGAAGACTCGTCCGTGACATCATACACCAGCAGAATCCCCATTGCTCCTCGATAATACGCTGTGAACAACCAAATTCAAACTTGACTGAGAGACGCAAATTGAAAAAAAATGAAAGAAAATTTCACATTTGAAGAGACCTTTTAATTCAATCCCCTAGCAATTTTATTCCAAAGACTTCACAAGTGCTGAGAGTAGCTTGCACAGGGGCAGGCCTATGTAGCCCAAGGGCGTCAATTAAATCCCCATTGTCGAGAAACTTCCCAATTATGTGGTAAAGTACATTTTGAAAAATTAAAGTATGTACATATACAAGTTATCCAATATCCCTGATAAAAGGAATCATTAACCATTGACAAGCTTCAAATCAATATGGCCACTACATATAGCCGCTCCAAACTCTATTTATTTAGGACACAAATTACACAACAAAAAGTCTCTGTTTCATTTAACCGTTGCAAGGAGCTAACATCCTAGGACATCTGCAGATCCAGAACTAGCTATCTTTATTTCTTTCACCCTTGCAAAAAGCTAGAACAGGAAACGTTTTCAATCCAACAACACTCGACTCACTGGGTTTGGATATACCTGTTGTGATAGTGCGGAAACGCTCTTGACCAGCTGTATCCCAAATTTGTAACTTAATCCGCTTGCCATCAAGTTCAATTGTTCTTATCTTAAAATCAATTCTGTAAAAGCAGAGCAATCCGGTAAATATGAAGGAGGAGGAAAAATAAAAGCCAGGAAAAAGATTGAGAGGAGGCAATAATCAGTGCAATGAGGTATAAATTCACTATATTTTTCAAGAATGACGATCCCAAACTAGACAGTTCATATAGCATCCTGCACAAGAGAGCACATTTTTTCTACTCTTTTTTTCCTGCACAATATTTTCCTGCTACATTTCAAAGATCATTGGCGTATAACTTTTTCACAGTTTCTTGAAAACTTCTTCAATTATCAGAGTAACACCTCAAATTTCTGCATCATTTGACTAAAACAATACTCTTGCCAAAGGAAAAAGAACAAACAGTATTGCAGTAATTCGAAAAGATGTACTTCGGTGTCTGAAACACAATCTAAGTAGTAGCTCCAGAGGAGAGGAGAGACAGTCAAGAATACAAACCCAATAGTTGTGATGAAACTTGTTGTGAAGGAACCGTCTGAGAATCTCAGAAGTAAACAACTCTTTCCCACACCTATAAATATAACCATCATTAAGTGTAAGGAACTGATAATAGATGTTATACATGGAAAATATCCTCTATTCTTTGGTAATAAATAAATAAGCAACCTACTTAGAGTCTAGAAATATAGTGAAAAACTGTCGCATCTTCCTACCAATTCAACAATGAGTCTCTTGTGCTTAGAATGAGAGTTTGATCATATTTATAGCCAATTTCCTTCTATCATATGGACAAAATAACCATCCTCGCTCCTCTCGATAAAATACTTCAGGTTTTCACCTGTATTACTACTAAAATCAGTTTTTTTTTAAAAAAAGGTTGTGGCCTTGACCTTCATATTCAAATTTTGCATCTTAACTAGAAATCCTTTCTAGAAGCCTGTTCATGGAAGATCTTGCCTAACAATGATAAGTACCTAAAGTTCAACCTGTAACTAATGGTATTCTAGTCACTGTCTGAATATAGTAACAACATATCGAAATTGTCCTTTAATTAATTTCAAAACTATTTGAAGTAGGAACGTTTATGTTTCAGCAACTCTCTAAAAGTTCAACCTTTCGTTTGTGTGTTCTAGATTCAGTTAAAGATGAGGAGTAAACAGGGAGAGGTTATGGTATTTGACCAAGTTCGGCCTAGGATGAATCCTATTAGTACCTTTTTATCTCTTAGGTTGTTCATATATGAGGGCTGGAGTGAAAAGGGCGTTGTATGCAGTATGCACTTAGGTGAATCAATGAATAAATCAAGCATTTTGGTCGAAGCTGGTCAAGTTTACCAAACACGGATGTGAGACATCCATTTATCATATTATCAAAGTGATCCATGAAGTATGGTGAAAGAACAAACATCCAAAGATACTGAGGTGGGGAGTATAAATTTATGGATGTAATATCGCTATAAATCTGAGTGATTCTCATATCCGCGTCAATTTTTTTCCCAGAAAAGGAGAAAGGTAAAGAAGCTGGTAGTCAACTCAGAATTAGATGCAGCACCCTTGTTGTTTCACTAAGCCTTCTAAAATTGAAGTATCTCCTATGTTCCTCCTACTCTAAATTTACAGAAATAAAAGTTGCGTCATCCTTGAGACACAGCTTTGAAATTTTAATTTCAAAAGTTAGAGAATACCAAAAAAAGCTTTTTGAACGGACTTTCACAGACACCATCCAAATCTATATTCAAATTTCCTAGAGAACACAACAAAATTAATCATAGAAAGAAGAAAAAGTAAGCTAAGAATGATGAACTAATCGGTACACATCTCTGGACACTCAAGGTTAAGAGGCTCCACAAGGAAACTGGAGACATATGAACTCAGATTGCTGAAATGCATTTGCCAGTGCACCATCCCTCAATCACAAGCAAAGACGAACTATTTAGCATGAGCTTAACTTAAAAAAGCAACGGAACATAGGATAACCATAAGGAATGTCAAATTGAACTAGCACTTGATCAGAAAAAATGTTGAATTGGAGCAGCACTATGGAACATAGTGCACTTTAGGAGCTCCAGACCATGAGAGAATACCTCACAACAAATGATAAAACTTACTCTCTCTGGTCCAATTTATATGACACTTTTCATACTTAAAATATGTGACACAACTCCATTTTTAAATACAACTTTCAAGATTTCAAATTAGATTAAACAACTAAGAAGTTTGAACTTATATATTATGTTTGTTCCATCAAATCAACCATAACTTTTATATTCTATTCCATTTTCATTAGTATAGATATTCAAGTCGAGGAACATATTTCTTTTTTATTGGACATGTACAAAAACATCTCAAACCATCACGGGACGTGCACCTGCCACCAACACAAAGTAAAGGGAACTCCCACCCGACCCAGGTTTGGACATAAGGGAAGAAATGTGCTGTACCACATTACCCGAAGCCCATCTTAACCAAATCTCACCAATTTCACGTAAAGATACAAAATTTTTCCCCAATTGATAAGCTTTATTGTGTTATTCTTCTTTTCTAAAACCTTATTTGCCTGAAAATGGATTCGATTAACTTGTGATAAGAAAAGGAACAAATCAAAAGCAAACTAACCGCTATCGCCAATGAGGAGAAGCTTGATGAGATAATCATAATCTGCTCGAGCCCTAGCTGGTGGAGCTGCCATCGTCTTATTCCGATAATATAAATTTGAATCAACAATCCAAAACCCTAGAAATCTGTTTCTGTTAACACACAAAATGCAAATGAATCAGCCTTTGATTGTATAGAAAAAAGAATGAAATTCGTAAATTTAACAAAAAAAACGCACCGAACGGAGAGAGAGACGGAGGTTATCGAGCAGGTCAGAAAGTCGCCGGCGACATTGGGCTGAAGGGGAAGAAAAATTGTGAGATGGTAGAAAAAATCTACCAAAGCCCAAGTGTATATTGGTGTGCGACTTTTGCTTTGTATTGGTATTTGTATTATTTGGGGAAGTGGACCATTTGTTCCTCCAAATCTGTTTTTTTTATCATACAAATACTTTCTTTTTAAAAAAAAAATAGTATTACGATAAATCGTTAACTTTACCATTTATAGATGATATATATCTTGTCATGAAAGTGATTTATATATACTTTTATTGTTATATAAATACTTGACATATATCATTATCGAGTTACCATTCATCTAAACGGAAGTTAAAAAATTATTCTCTCTTTCTTGTTACTTGTCCACTTTTCCTTTTTAAGTTGTTCTTTGATTACTTGTTAATTTTGACAAAATAAGAAATGAAATTTTTTTTGACTTATTATACCCTCAATTAATTATTTCAAAAACGGTAAAACTTCTTGATAACCTTAATTTTTAATTCATCTACTTCATAATTAATAGTGGTAAAATGATAAATTCATTATGTCAATAATTATTTTCTTAATATGTGTATTTTTAAAAGTGGACAAGTAATTATGGATCGATAGAATAGTTTTTTTAATCCTTTTATCAAAATTAAGGTATATTTTATTTTTTTTTCATATAATAATTATTTTTGACTTCTTTGATTATCATTATTCGAGTTTCTTATTTTCTTTCTTTCATTCTTTAGTGTAAAGAAAAAAATTTAAACCAATTTTTCGATAATATTGTAATTTAATTTTTGTATTTATAAAAATAAAATTAAAAATTGGGTATCTATGATAAATTTTACAAGAGAATTAGTTAAACATAAATAAACTTGACCACCAAAATGATAAATTTAAATTTGTCGTTCAAACGAAAAAGTCCAAAAAAAATGTGTTAGAAGGATCAAATATATCCCTTATGTATTTCATCTTTTTCCAAAAATTAAAATAAAATTAAATCTCTTCTGTTAGAAGAAAATGGTATATGTGAGTCATTCGTATAACAACATGGATATATATAAGTCACTTTCATAACGAGAGTATATCAGCTCTAAATGACAAAGTTTAGAGGTATATTAGACTTTTTTCCACAAAAAATTGTTTCCTACCAGATGACTGATACCCGCATTGGAGTACAACTAAATATAAATTTGTGTTGAAAGTCATACGTCAAGGAGTAAAATGCTTCCTAATAAAGATAACTCCATACGTAAAGAGACCCAAACTCATAACCTCTTGATTAAAGATAAAAAAATACTTACACTTAATAATATATCACTATCCTTATTAGTAGCTTACATTTATATTAATCTGAAACTCAAATCTCATATTATAATAGAACATAATAAATTATAATATTTTACATCAATTTTCCTCAACAATTCTACATTGGATAACTTTTATTTAGCTACAAGTATAGGTAATTCCTTATCACCATGTGATTGATTTTATGCAATAGATATTATTCATTTGAAACAACGAACACTATAACATCAATATCAAATTAAGAGAGATTTTTACAAATGATAAATTTTTCTTATTTTCACACTTAGAATTCAAAATCATAAAAAAAAAAAAAAAAGAGGTGTAAGAAATTAAAATAATCAATGTCACCATGCATAATATTTATTAATTTCTGTTAAAAATATTTAATATGTGAAATTATAATCAAGACTTTAATTAAAGGAAAAAAAGATAAATATACATCTGAATAGTCGCAAATGAATGTACTTATCTTTCGTCATACTTTAGTGATATTTATATATCTGCTATCCAAAATTAGAGCGTATATACTTTTCGAATGAGCAACGCCAAGACTATTTTTACCAAAATATATACAAAATCTAAATAGAGAAAAGATAAAAAGAAATAAATAGAGAAAAAATAAGAACCCCTCTTCTTCGTATCTGGTCTCATTTTCCCCCAAATACCAATTTTATCGGAGCCCTAAATTTTCTCCATTTTTCTCATCTTTTTCAAATCTGTTCTCTCGCCTTCAATCATGGTTAGTCGATTTTATTTTGTATATATAAACTTTATTATATATGAAAATTTTATATATTAAAGATTTTTATTTAGCATTACTTCGATCTGTAAAGTATATGTATAATAGACATGATTTTTCTGTAATTTTGATGAAAATTTTGAGTTGGGTTGCTGATTGCTTAGTGTTTTATGGATCGGATTCAGTTTATTTGTTAGATTGATGTGGGATCTATTGGTTTTGAGCTATGAAGAGCTCCTTTTTTTTTGTTAAATCATTATTTAGATCTTTGTTTTAGTGTTGCTTAGTAGTGGTTGGACATTAAAACTGTGATCTATTTGATTAAATATAAAAATAGTGTTTTGAAGTATAAGTTGGAAAAGTTCTATTTGGGAATTGAAGTTGTGTTTGAACATACATTTAAGTTAGAAAAAGTTGGAATTTTTTTCTTGGAAAAGATTTTTTTGTTTCACTAATAAAAATGTTTTTGTGGAACTCTTTAACTTGAATTTTTTTTTTAAAATCAATTCAATGTATAATGAAAAATTGTGTTGAAAGAAAATTGTATGGACAACCAGCTCCAACTGATTTTTATAAAATGTTTGACTCTTTTGGTCCAAACCTCACGTGTGGGATTAGACTGGGTTAGTTAGTTGCTATTGTTGATTCTTTTGGTGATATTATGGTTTGAATTGTGAGTTCTTTGCTACAGCCTACAGGCCTGTCTTGCATGCAGAGTCTTCTGTGTGTTTGATTATAACCCTTTTGTGTTTCGCTCATCTAGATACTGTTCTTGGTAGAACTTCTAGTCTTACTAGCTTGATTATGAAAAAATCCAGGGTAAATCTCAGATTTCAGAAGAGGAGTGTGGAGAGTTAAAATCTATGTTTTATTGGATAAAATTTCTTGCTAGCATTGGGAAATAAGGCTGCATCTTGACAATTTTTGGTTGACTGAAAAATGAATATTTGATGTTGAAGCTGGATTTTTTTTCTTTTTGAAGTTGTAGCTGGAATGAAATCATTATTTTACTTGAAATACTCCTAAACCAGTTATTGAGCGTCAGATTCTATATTTCAAGTTGAAGCTGAAATAATAGACAAATTGTTAAACAAACATGATTTTGCAAATTATGCATGTCCAAGTGCCTACTAAGTTCTATCAGTGCTTTACTCTATTCATAGAATTTCATTGAGGTTCGAAACACCCAAAATCAGTTTTAGGTTAACTTGAAATTTATGAAGTGACGCTGGCGTTGATTATACAAAGTTTCTAGTTTCTGGAACCACTTGTTACCGTGGACAGGTTGCATTGAGCTTTTATTAATTTTATTGATGTGCCCCCTCACTATCACCCCTCTCGCTTTCATTCGTCCTACCTGTGCTTTCTCTTGTGTCTTCCCCAACTCACTTGCCTCCTCACTCCTTTTTTCCTTTCTTCCTCCCCATATCGCCTTGCCTTTTCGGTTTGCCCCCCCCTCCTGTTCCCCCTCCACCTTGGGGGTTTAGTAAGTTCAAAAAGGTTGAGTGCCACTGCTCTTCCCCATCCCTCTTCTGAGGCAGAAGAATTGAAGAATGACCAACCTAATTATGGTTAGGTTGGAAATGGAATTATCATCTTTCTCGTGTAATTTGTTTCTTCACAGTCATTTGGTGGAGATATTTTAAGTGGGAAAGATAAATTCTAGAAGTAATGAATAGGACTTGAAGATCTGAAATGCTGCAGGCTTTGGTTTCTTTCATTGTTCTTCTTTTTGTTGATTCTTTGTGCTTAGGGGAGGCGGATTATCTGGAAGTGTGATTGGACTGGTTGGATAATTTTAACCTAATGATTTATACGTCTAAGACAAACTTGTTGATCTAGATACGGTAGTTATCCCATTATTATTCCCCTGTGTTTCTGTTCAATGTGTTGCCTTATAGAACGTCTGAGATAATATTGTATATTACAAAAAATTGTAGGCTAACGCAGCATCTGGGATGGCTGTGCATGATGATTGCAAGCTGAAGTTTTTAGAGTTGAAGGCAAAAAGAACTTACCGTTTCATCATCTATAAGATTGAAGAGAAGCAAAAGCAGGTTGTTGTGGAAAAACTTGGCGAACCAAGTGAAAGCTATGAGGATTTCGCTGCAGGCCTCCCTGCTGATGAGTGTCGATACGCTGTCTATGACTTTGATTTCATGACAGAAGAAAACTGCCAGAAGAGCAGAATATTCTTCATTGCTTGGTATGTTTGACTCAAATTTGGTGATGTAAACTATCATCTTGTCGGTTTATACTCTTGGTTATCACGACCTTTTGTTTTGTCTTTTGTTGAAGGTCACCTGACACAGCAAGAGTGAGAAGCAAGATGATTTATGCAAGCTCCAAAGACAGGTTCAAGAGAGAGCTTGATGGATTCCAGGTAGAGCTGCAAGCAACTGATCCTACAGAGATGGGGCTTGATGTTTTCAGAAGCCGAGCTGGTGGAATTGAATGTTGAGTGCGTGAGTGTCTTGTTTATGTTAAGTGCTTATAGTTTGTGGGGAAGTAGAACTTGGTTAGTTATACTACTGGCTTGTCGTTCCCGATCACCTTACTCTTTAAAGTCTCTTCTTCTCAGAGAACTTCAATACTTTTTAATCCATGTTATATTGTTACTCATGAAATCAAGGAGTTATCTTCTTACATTGAGCATTATTTTTTTTATTTCATTGATCATACTCTTTTAAGTCTCATCTATTCAGAGAACTTTAATAGTCTTTAATACATTCTTATTGTTACTCGTGAAGTCCAGGAACATCTTGTCACTTTGAGCATCATTATTTCTTTACCATGCACTTAAGTTGCTTCCTTTTCCACCCTTCCCCACCATAAGAAAATAAAAACTGTCTGGATTGAGGTATAACATATACTCGCACACAGACACAAACACAGTATGTTTAGCTACTTCTCGTCATTCCCTTGGTTATGTTGCTTTTTTGCACGAGATGTTTTCAGTCGTGGTTTAAGTATTATACTAGACTGTAGTTCTAATGGGAGAAACCTATAAACAGAAACTACTTTGCCTAGAAAATAGCATTGTGCATGCCCATCTTGTGTGCTTGGTTGGAGAATCAGTAACAAGTAGGCTTGAAGCAAGAAATGCTCTGAGCTTTAAGCTGCACGAGCGAACTTGCTGAACATAATGTTACTACATATGCCCATGAGTTTGTGTGGTGAGAGATAAGTTGTTAGTAACACAAAAAGTTGAAGAAAAATAGTCGAAAGGTGGTCTCATTTTTTTTTTAATCCAAGTATGTATTTATTTATACATATATTCAGATTTTGCTCTAGATAAGGCAAAATTGAGGTACAAGATCCACATTGATGACATTTACTAGTTGGGAATATGTTGTCTTGTTATAGGACTTCTAATATTGTTACTATTTTACTATTATTTATATACATTTAACCTATTTCACTTTATTTATTTGGTATCATGATGACATGAGTTGAACTTATGTGGGGATGCTTCATACATCCAAACTCCAACTTGTTTCAGATTGAGGCGTATTTGTTGTTATTATGTGTTTATACACGTGTCAATAGCCGCAATGACAGAATTCCAGACCATGGAGGTTTTCACAAGTCTCTGTTCCTAAGAGGGTGAAAATCTTGTCTCCCATACAAAAGTTTTTGGGAATAGAAATTGGATTTAGTTCAGATGAATGAAAGTTGAGGAAATTGAGCAACATGGACGGTGAGAATTCATATAGCGAATTCTATTGGCTTTGAGATTGAGATGTACTTGTAATTGTTGTAGACAAAGAATAATGAACAAGGAGCATACTGAAGTATTGTTTAACAGGTGTGCAAATTAAAATTATGGTTTAATCACACAAAAAAATAAAATTGAATTGTTGTATGAATTCTTACTAACCATGCCTTACGAACAATGGAATTGGGTCATTTTGCACTTTTGTTCCTATTTTGTGTTTGGTCTTTTAATTTATGTTTCTTGTAATATATAATATTTTTTTGTGGGGTATAAGTTTTTACTTTCGTATCTAATATTTCATGTGATGTACGGGCATGATACTTTAGTTTCTAAAGAACTATATATATGTTTCACGTGCACAAAGTTTGATTCCTAAGGGTAAAAATTAAAACCAACTCATTATGTTGAATTAATATTTTTCTTGTGTAAAGCGAACTTTTTAAAATTTTTTTTCAGTCCCCAAATGGATGTGAATGTGCACACATACCAAGGGCAGCTTTACCACACAAGTGTCGTGGAATTTGAAATTTACAGACTTTTAAAATTTTGAATTTGTTTTTGTCTAATGTGGGTAAAAAGTAAAATTTGTTTTTGTTTAATGTGGGTAAAAAGCAGTCAATAATGCATTCCCTTTTACGGAAGGGTTTGATAAAAGGCTAGACAGATTGTATTTCTTTCGAATTTTTTTTGATTTAATATTTTTAATTTAAGTCGAAAAATAAAAAAGGTTACAAGCATTAGACTCATGCGGTGATTGAACGTTAATACGATATTTTTTTCTCACCCAAATAAGAAGGGCGCAACACCCTATTTTCAATGACCATATAGAATTGAATAAGATAACGAGAGTTGAAGCCAAAGTTTCTTACTAAGAGCCTGTTTGGCTCAGCTTAAAAGCTGATCAAACTGATTTAAAAGCTGATTTTTGACTTATTTAGTTGTTTGGCAATACTCAAAATAGCTTATTTTAAGTTAAAAAAAACTTATTTTAAGTCAAAAGTAAAAAGCTGGGGGTAGGGGTGCTTCTTTTTTTTTAGCTTCTAAGATGTTTAAGTTGCCAATTGTTATCTTTTGCCCTTAATATTTTTTTATACAATCTCCAAATTACAACATTAAACCTAACATCTCTTTCTTCCATTTTCCCTTTTCACGTTTGACATAGCAACTTCAGTACTTTTATCCAAAAAAAACATAACTGCTATTTTAAAAAATAAGTTTCACACTTTCAAAAAGTACTTTTTTAAAGCTGCTTTTATTAAGTCCATCCAAACGGGCCCTAGGCTCCATTAAGTTAGCTAACGATAATATTATATAAGATCAAATATGTACCTTTTACTGATTTGATCACCAAGGGTCCATAGCTCAGTGGTAGAGCATTTGACTGCAGATCAAGAGGTCACCGGTTCGAACCCGGTTGGGCCCTTCTAAATTTTAACCTTTTTTCGTTCATTAATCACGTTTTTTTTGGTTACTCAACTTCACGTTAATTAATCACGTTTTGGGCTACTCAATTTCATGTTAATTAATCACGTTTAAAGTTGCATAAAGTTGATGTATCAATTTCCTTATTATCAAAAGGATATCTTCATAATTGCAATTTTAATCGGTGAGGTGGTTGTTAATGCTAAAAGATGGTAAATCACAATACGACAAGAGAGTATGTATATGAGATTAGGAGAACTAAAGAATTTGATGATCCAATAATATGTCCAGTATTTGATGATCCAATATTTGATGATCCAATAATATATCCAATGTGATCTCGCTAGAAACGGTGGGATATATATACATATATATATAGAGACCTTATCCTTACTTTCGGTGAGGTAGATAGTCTATTTACGATAGATCCTCCAAAATTCAATGACTGAAAAAAGAAAAACTAATAAGCAAACACACAATAGTTCAAGAAATGAAAGTAAATCTTCCGTTGTACCATTCCATCAAATATCAATACGGTAACTTCTACTCTAAACATTCATAAGCTACTGAATAAAAATTAGTCTCAAAGAAATACCTATGGCAACATGAAACTACATGATTTTCCTCTCAATGTACACTTCTCGAGTTCCCTAAAAAAATACACAATTCTGTACACTACCAAAAAAACTGCCCCGAGGTTTATAGAAGGGGTGTGTGCATTAGTTACTGGAGTTCAATACCTTTTGCCATTGCTGCTTCTTTAACAGCTTCTGAGTTTCCTTCAGCCTCGGACAAACTGAGATAAGATTTCCACAGCATTACAGAGAATGGATATACAGACAGAGCTCTCTTCAGGAAACTGACGGATAGGGACGAGGAACCTGTAAGATCATGCAAAATATCTGAAGCTTCTACCCACACATATTCTGGCGCAACGGGAACAGCTTGAAATAATGCACTTATCAATAGAGCACTTCCCCAGAAGGAGACGCCACCAGAAGTGTTTGCTGGACTTGAGGTTTTCGTAATCTGCTTGCATACACAAATTGCCAGATGATAGTTGGAAGGAAGCATCCCCATTAAGCTCTCAACCATGTCGACAAAGTTGGTGAGTTCGTCTTTCTTTTCAGGTAAGAGAGATGGACCATACCATGCTTCCAGAACTGTGTTGACCATGGAAGGCTCCGATGACACCGGACATAACAATTTGCCAACTAGCTGCCGGACTTTAGGCTTCTTAATTCTTTGGATGAATTGTCTGGACAATGGCTCAGATGTGATGGAAGCACGCTTATCAGCCAAATAACCAGACAGAAGTCTCAATACTTTCCCATCATTGTCCAAATTCTCTGCACGCGGAAACAAAAGACGTTCTCTCACACAGTGATTGTAACTCTCAGCAGAAGCAGCCTCCAATGCTCTATCAATGGCTAATTGAGCTTCAGTATAGTCATTTTGTAATAGCTTATAGATGGAACAGTTCAGCATCCCAAATACATAATCATTCGGGCTAGAACTGGAAAAGAGAGCAGCAATATCAGATACTGAAGCAGACTCTGGTAAAGACTGGGAGTTGTCACTATCTACAGCACCCAGACAACTATTTTGGGAATATTTGTGTTTCCATGAAAATTGGAACCACCGAGCCATTAATCCCTCAACAAAATCTCTTTTCCTGTCTTGGAGTGCGCATTGGACATATTGGTTCCAAAGACATTGAACTCCAGGAACTTCATCAAACCAGTTTTCTAATGCATCTTCAAAACCTTCAAAACTTCCATCTGCAAAATCATACTCTGCCCGAGCTAACATCAGAACAAGTTCTAGACACGATGGATACAACGTGACATAGTTCTCTAACAAACTCTTACTACATTCTAAACCCTTAAGCACCACTACACATCTAACATGATTGACCGAAAACAGGTGTGCTGCCCTGAGATTTGCTTCATCTTCAAGAGACTCTCTATCGATGTATAATGCTAGAGAATCTACTGCTAATTCCATCAGAGAGACACCACGTTGCTTCTCATCAAAGGTCAAGTCAGTAGACGGCCAATCTATGGAAGAAAGTTCTTTCTGATATTCAAATCGCTGCAGAACGGTCACAGGAAGTTTCCTGTACACAACCAAGTAGACACAACAGACCCAGAAAACACATTTATCAGAAATGGTTAAGCATGTAATGATATCAGGAAGAGACAGTCTGAACGGGCTATCAGATTTCTCTTCTGTGGGATATAGCTCATTGATTTTATCAATAGCTGTAGCAATATTTCCAGACATGCACAGACAATTCATCATCTGCAAAAGTATATCCAATATGCCATCACTGGCTAAAAGAGCATTTCTGTCAGATACAGATGCATGGCGACACAGGGCCAAGAGTGCAGCATCATACGCAGCCAGCCTCTCATCCAGCTGTGTTCGACTATTTATATATAAAAGCCAGAGTTCGTAAGAGCCTTCAGCGTGCTCAACCTGGATTGTAGAATAAGAAGTTTTATCAGTATCTATGTGGATAATTGAGTGAATCATAGACAAACTCACAAGTCAAAGTCAAACCTCCGCTGAAGTGGATTTATGACAATTTTTCAGGAAGTCCATCTATTAGGATGAAGGTTAATACATAACTTGGAGAAGGAACCTAAAACTAGGGGCAGGCATATGGTTTGGTTTGGTAAGGTAAAAGAGGAAAACCAAAACAGAACCTAAGTTGATTCGGTTTGGTTATTTTTTTTGGTTTTTACCTTTTATGTTGGGTTTTTGAACATGACATAATTACATCAATTTGATAAGGATATGTGATAATTACATTTGACTTCCAGAATTGAGAAGATACTCCTACAGAAGAATGCAGTAGAAGTGTAGAATAATATATCTAAATTTTAAAGTCAAATCAGCATTGGAAAAGGAATGAATTCAAATATAAAATAAAATTCTTTTTTTTTGGTGAGACATCATTGCAGATAAGATGGTGATTTATAAAATGCTTTTTCAAACAGTTAGCCATGCTAATAAACTTACTGCCCATTTTGCAAAAGTAAAACATCATTTCCCACGTTGAGAGGCAACTGAAATCAGAAATAGCATATGTATGCAGAAGTTCAGTTATTCGGTTTAATCGGGTTCTCTGCGCAATTCGAACCAAAAACCAAAAACTTGAAACTTTAAACCAAAAAAACTGAACCAAAATAAATTTTAAAAATTCAGTTTGGTCGGTTTTCACGGTTCTAACCTAATAATGTGTAAAACAAACTGGTGTTCTCTGATGCAATTAAAAAAATATTTGGCACACCATCAAAGCAATTAGCTACTATATTACTATGCCTATAATATACAAAACTACAAAAGTTTTTTATCGCATAGACTTCCTAATAGTATTAACACCTTGAACCAACTAAAATATTCTGTTTTAACAGTAGTAGAATTCAATGTTGAAATACCGCATACCGCACATTTGAACATGTCATCCTTTCCAATGGACTTCTGACTGCTATAGTAAAGTAACAGGTAAACAATCCAGACAACTGCTGATGTAGGATTAACTTCCAAAGCTCGAGCAAGGAGTTTAAGAGCCTACATGTTTTCGCGAAAATTAGAAGGATGAGAATACAGACTCATCCAAATATCTAACTCATAATCACCACCAAAAGAACATACCTGTGATCTTCCCTTCGGTTTATTAGCCTCCTGACTGAGATTAAGAAGAGACATCTCTACAATCTGGTCATCATCACCGGATAGTTCCTTGCATGGACCCTGTTTAGTTATTAGAAGATTAGTTACAGCATTGACAGCACGTGTCAAGGAAGGGCAGCAACTATTTTTATCTTCTTGCAACGGAAGGTTGAAAAAAACTGTGATTGCTGCATAGCGAACTCGATCCTATACAAGGACAGGGAACAAAAAGGGATATTCCACCATTGATGACTAAAAATCCAGATGATGACTCCTAAACCGGAAGAAGGATAGGAGCATTATAGTGAAATGGTAAGTTAAAAGAGCCCCCGGAAAGGACCTAGTGGCATGATATAAAAGGTCATAACCAATAATACAGCATTTGCATTCTTTAGATAGATTTAGATGCCTTGACAAGCAATTACAAACGTTCCCAAAGAAAAAGATAAATAGAATATGACCCAGAAAACCAAAATATATTTAAGTTTAAGAGTTCGTACAATCACCAAATTCTTCTCACAGAACTGTTTTGGCAAGCCACAAGGAGATGCAAAATGATTTTTCTTGATTCATCTATGGAAAAATAAAATTAATACTTCCACAGATGCACTAGTATTTTATTTTATTTTTGGATGACAACGGAAACCCGCAGTCGCTACCCTTTGGGTGCGCACAGGGTAAACCCCCGCTCCTGTGCAATAGCTCTCAAACCACATAGGAGAGGAAACCTACACTAGACAAGTTTGGTGCGACGAGCTCGACCCAGAAGGCAAACCCCTTGCTTTCGCTGGCAAGGGGTTTCGAACTTGAGACCTCCAACATGTAAGCCCTAAGCTCAAACCACTGGGTCACCCCGAAGGATAGATGCATTAGTATTTCAAAGGCAAGTTTTCTATAATAGTTGATAAAAATAAAAGTTCAGCTTTTCCCAAAAGCGTTATATAAGTAGGTAAAAATCAGTTTTTCCTCCCCTGTTTTTATCCCCCACACCCATGCATTATTAGAAAATAACAGGATAATTCGACAAACCGATGATCCATTTCTGCTTTGAAAATAAAGTGATTGCCTATTCCAACCACCCTGGACCTCAACACGAGCATTAGCGCCATGAAATAACGGCCCATCAAATGGTAAATCAGTGGGCAGCTGACTAGAGAGAACAAAGGTAAGACTGAAACACTTCACCCACAGTTGGCTGTACTCATGACTTAGAATGGATTTACATGACTGCAGATCAGCTTTCAGAACATCCAAGCCAACCAAATAAGTTGGGGGAGCCAAACCAAGGCAGTCAAGTGACTTGGTAAGAGTTCTTTCGGCAGAAGATAGCTGTCCTTGAATTGGTGATCCAACCCTGTCTACAGAAGAAAACAAGTAACAAAAATTTAACTCCACATTTTGGACATGAAGGAACTGTCAGGATATCTTACGCATTTCAAACAGAAGACCCATACCATCATTATCCAATGTCACCTTCATTCTACTGCCAGAAGAGTAGTCTCTAACATGTTGCCAAGAACACTCAGGATTATTGCATTTTCCCCGAAGTTCAAAGATACAAAGTGGCCAAAGCGGGTCAATGGTAAAATTGCAAGAGTAAGACCCACTCTTACTGCCAATTAAATCCAGTGAAGCTGCTTCAACTGAGACCGCACTTGAAATGCTTGGAATGGTGCTGCTACCAAAATTGTCTTCCCCCTGATCATGAGAAGTTTGTACACTGGAATTTCCAATTTGTAATTTGAGTAGATCCATGGAATCTGAAGCCTTGAAGTCTAAGATAGCACTCTTCAAAATAGGATATGAAAAGGTGAATGAGCTGGTGAACTGAGATTTGTCATCGCTTGTGTTGATACAACTATCTAAACAAATATAAGAGGAAGGTGATGCAGAAGTAGAATCAAACTTCTCATTGTTGCACTGACGGTCCACCTCAGCAGGCATCTTAAACATCGTACTCATCACATCACGACCTAATAAAAAGTTCAAAAGGAAAGAGAAATAAAAAAAGTTGGCTCAATCAGAATAAAGAATGTCAATCTCTGAAATGATAATTTATGACAACTCATTGTTATATGACGTCCAAAAGAGCATGGATATCATGATATTCAAAAAATATGAATAAACATTCTGGAGAATTGAAACCAAAAGTGTACAAAAATAGAAAGAAAATAGTTGTTCCTAACAACTTGTACAACCGTACAAGTGATGCAACAGAATGAATTTTGCCTGTCCAGGAAACTACATCAAATAGTGGATTTGGTGAAAAAAACCCTACCAGCTAAGCTTACCATATATGCAATACAAGCTAGTTCACGATAACAACTTGATTATTATCACACTCGCGCTAGATCTGCTGTTGCCAAGTCTTTAATCTTTTCAGAGATTTGTATGTCTGTCAAAATAAGTTCAAGGATGTAGAGAACCTTTGGCTTTAGAAAACCCTTAATTTGTTTTAAGAAAACAAAGTACTCGTTGAAATCAATTAGAGCACAACAAATACAAAAGGATTCACATAGCTGAACCCAACTAGTTTGGCGTTGAGATTGATGGATCGTTTGACATCATATCATTTTTCAGCTACCACATCCAATTAACTATTGAGTAGTACTTGTAATATGTCCTTTGTAGACAGGATACTGTGCATCTTTTACTAAATCCATTTATTACATTCTATTAGAAGTATTTGTTGTTTATCTAAGAGCATCGCACTACCAAATAGCCAACATGGTATTTTAGTGTTTAAGAAAATTCTGATTTACAGATCATATGCACACAGGTCAAATTGTGATCAACAGAGATGAGCTACTGCAGAAAAAGATGTCCATAAAGGACCACTACCTTGAAAGTCAGATCCTTGTTGTGGCTCAATCTCTCGCTCTGAATCGGAGCATAATCTATCGCCCATTACCACCCTTCCCACAAGCTCATTATTTTCTGTGCTTCCTTCAGCTACGGCTTCCAGGCTCTCTTGTGGGCACTCCTTCTGGCACAAAGTTCTCATCCTTAGTCTTTCAAAAAGCTGAGAGCGCAAAGTTGCTTCAAGGATTAAAGAATCCTGAGAATTATCCATCGTTGATTGCCCCTCTGATGTATTGTTCATATTCTTGTCCATGTCAACTATGGATTTTTCCTTTCCTTGATAGTCCAGATGGTTTTCTGGAGATTTATCTTCGAACAGAAATGTCCCTTCATCCTCATTACGAGACATACTGAAATCCTCAGAAGGGGAGCACATGTTATTTGCACCATTATCTTCCTTGTGAGGCTTGAATGTGATACAATCAGGCTCGCTGCAGGGATCAGATGCCAAATTGTAATGCTCCTGAAAACTGGAGACGTTTTGAAGAGCGACATTACTTGGATGGACATTTAAATTGGCTTCATGTTGATTGTTGAAGTCAAATGTAGGCTGCACTGCACAACTTGAAGAGGGAACTGAATGCAAATTAACATCAGAAATTGCATGTAAGGAGCCCAATCCAATTCCAGTCTCATCAGGAAACCCACAAGACAGCAACAAATTTGGATTTCCCATCATAAGATCTCGAAGTTGGGCTGAGTACTGTTCTCTTCTACTGTATAGGTGAGAGCATCTAGCATTAGCTTCAATCAAGGCCCTTTGAGCCTTTCGGTAAGATTTCAGAGCATTTCTTTCTTCAATCTCGCACTTGCGGCGATATTCCTGTGCTTCTTCCAGTTCTTTATCTTGCAGTTCTTCTAAATTCAACAGTGGTTGCAAGTCTATTCTGTTGCTCCCGCTAATATTCGGCTTGTCACAGAAGTTCCAAAAGCTTGGAAAGTTCAGAGATGTCTTTCACAAGGGGAAAAACAACTATCAGAAATATGCAATTCTAAGCTTTGGTTATAGAAAAAGAAGTGGAGAAGAAAAACACAGGAAAGAGGAAGACAGAAAAAGGCAGAAACGTACAACATTGGCCACAGCATTGCTGCCCACACCATTGGTGAAGGCTGCAATGTTGTTACCATCGGGAGAAGGCTTCTGTGTGTTTTCATTAGATCTGACTAGATTGCTGCCGCTCTTTTCAGTTACATTAACACCAGCAAGCCCAGAACTCACTTTCTTCGGTAAAAGAGGCTGATTGTACTGACTACAAAGTTCAGCAGCATGCTCTGTCTTGTCCTTAGAATGAAAAAAAAGGGGAAAAGATAACAAGTATCCATGAAAAAAGTTCACTAGCACAATCAAATGCACATGAAGTTAACACGAGTTGACAAGAGACAATAAAATATCTGCAATTTAAGTTCACCGAAAATCAATATCGATGCAATACAGAAAGCATGTTTTGACTAACCCCCCACCACACCACACCACCACGGACACAAAAAAAGCCCCTGTGCTAACACCAGTATATACAGCTTAAAAAATACAATGACAAAAATCAAGCCTTCCTACTGTGTGATCTTTCCTGTTAGAGAAAAGGAAGGATAGCTTTATCCATTTCAACAAGTTTGCACCTCGGAATCATGCAGTGGAAAGTTGAAACAAATGAAATTTCATATAACCACCATCTCACAACAACAACAAAAAAAGAGTAATTTTATATGTTCACTTTCAGAATCCAAGAGGAAGTTGGCATTATCGGGTAATTTCCTTCCCATATTACTCAACTACATCATGGTTTAATGGTCAAGTTCACAAGTCAGAAACAAAATCAGTAGAAAAGAAAGATTTGATATATGCCCGACCAGAATTGATACAGTGGAAGTGACATTATAGCAAATGTATCTGAATGTTGCATATACAAGCATGCTAGGTCCAGGATGAGGAAATCTAGGAAAAAACTTAACCATGACTAATACAAAACCTCAGCTTAATGAAAATTTTGGAATGGAAAGCATTGAATCTCGTCATAAGAGTCATTATCCTTCATTTCCGAAATGGCCCTTGCTAAGCAAATTGTAGTGGTGGCCAAGAAGAAGAAACAAAGTTAATAGGACAAGATTATATACCTAGATCATTTAGGAATACATAGTAAACAAAGTTTGATTAGCAAGACCGGTCATTTTAGCTTGTCGATCCATCCTATTTAAAATGAATTTGGACATTTAACATTGCTAAAAGTTTTACACTCCAAATGAATTAGGTAGATAATTTGTGTGGGCTCCCCTTGAAAAAAAAAACCTCTTAATGAGGCGACGTAGCAGCTTAACTATAAAAAAAAAATAGAAGTCATAACAACAGATGATATATGTAGGAATAAATAAGAACATGGATGACGTAATATAGACCTGGATGGGACGACATACTCCAAGTATAACCGAAGAAGGAATGTCAACAATATCAAAACTTCTCATGCTTGATCCTAGGGACTAATTGCTTTGGATGAATAGAAAGGAATGGACAAGAATGAGACTGCGCTTTAGAGTCAAGACAGTACCTCATTCACCATTCCATCACTATTTATTTCCTTCCCATTCTAACCCATTGCCCCTTATCACAGGCCTCAAGGTAGTCCATACAACCAGTGAAAGATAATGAAGCACAAAAAAAGAAGAACTAATCCAGAGAACCTGATATTGAAGAACAAGACAAAGAAAGTACAACCTCTATTTATTTATTTTTATGAAGAGAAAGTACAACCTCTATTTTCAGTATTTTCAAGGTGTCTTTAATTTCCAAGAGGAAACATTATTGGATTTGCGAGCCAAACCAAAAAGATCAAACTGTTGACAAATAGTTATCCTAAGGCTTTTATCAGACTATATCAATGTTTTATTGAACCCCTACGGAAACAAGCACCTTATACTTTATAATATCTACATAGGCACTTAGATTAAGCATCTCTTGCCAAAAGGCTAGACAATTATTTCAATGCACTTGGCACAGAAATTTTATCTTCACTATCTTACCTCTGAAAGATACCGTCTTTTCAGTGCAGTAGTTGCAGTAATAGAGGAGAGAACTTTTACTAAATGGAAGACTTTTGGGCTAGTGAAACTAAGTTCAAAATATCCACACAAAGGCTCCATGCGCCAAAACGATATTGAACAAGTCATTCAATGCCCATTCTCACGCTTGATGTTAACAACTAGATAGGGATTATTGTGATAAACACGAGAATTTACCAATTTATTGGCAGCTTTACTTGCAATTTCTTTTGACGAATTGCTGGAACTCTGATTGAGATTCCTTACGGTATCAATACCTGTGGCAATAAGCTCATTTGAATTACACAGCACCTAATGTCATTAAAAGAAAGTTGCTTCTATATATTAATAGAGTATGTGTACCATCTTTGAGAGTGAGAGATGGATTTGTTGAAGAAGAAGCGCCCTGATACTCTTTTTGTTTCAGTTGTCCAGCAATGACTGAACAAGACGGATATTTTTCTCCAGGACTGCTATGATCAGCTGGTTCCAGTTGACAGGAATCCTTTAATGCACACTTTTTTGATCCTATAACCATAGACATAATTTCATGGGAGTTTGAGAAACCCCAACTTGGATTTGACGAAACATTTTTTTTGCGTTTCTTATCTGGTTCTTGTAGTTCCCGTAAATTATCATTAGTAGTTTCTCTAGATGCCTTCACCACCAAATTCCTTTTATTGACAAGATTTACATCCCTACACGAAGCTGAAGTTAACATTTTGGTATTCCGTAATCTCTCAAGATTTAATTGATTCTCGCGAATCGCGATCATTTGGCGCAAGTCATGAAGTTTACTAGAGTTCAGATGTACATTTGCTCTTTTCCCATGGTCAAGGGTAGCTACCTTATTTGAGTTGTTAAACTTTGTAAAACTATGCAAGCGGGCAGCATTTCCATAAGTGCCTCCATTAGGTTTGGTCAATAAAGAAGAAACATTCTGACTTAAAGCCCCTTTGCTTGGCATCAATTTTGCCTCATTTCTAGTAATCTTTTGCAATTTCTGAGGTCTTCGAGGAGCAGGTGCTGGTGGTTTAATAAATTTATCCTCAGCAAAGGCTCTGTTTTTACTTGCTGAAATCTTCTTCCGTCCAGAATTTTCACAGTCACTGCCACTTTCATCTGAGAAGCTTATCAGAAACGGTACAAAATGCTCTCGATTCTTTTTAGAACTCTTCAGATGAGCTGATTCATGAGGTGTACTAGAAGGCGCATCAATTGAGCAACCCATTTTGCTGGAAGAAGTATTTTTTTCTGCAAAGCATGCAGTTAAGAAAAAATATAGCAAATAAGTCGTGGGTGGGGCAGACAGATAAGCAAGAAATGTAATTAAAGACCGAACAAATTAAGTAGCAAGTTCCATAGATTAAATGGATCGTAGAACTAGAAGAATATGTGTTATAACCTCTTATCTAGTTACCTTTCCTTAATGCATACGGGGGTGGGGGACGATGAACCTAGGAAGGAGAAGAATTGTACCAAAAGCTTAGTTGCGCAAACTCTTCACTTTTGACGCAGCACCTGTCTCGGATTCTTCAAAAATACACTACTTTAGGCGAATCCGACACGCACCCGTTGGCATTTTTGAAGAGTCCGAGCAACATAGACCAAAAGAAACACTTTTTATATATTTTTTAACCTTATTTTTTATTTTATGGTTTTGTAATACCACGTGCCAAGACAAGCACCGTTTACCAAGTGTATTCAATATAATAATAATAAAATTTATTCAAAAAAAAACCAGAGTAAAGTTAATCAAATTAACAGCCACGCATGGAAAAGTGAACTTAACAACAATGTGCATATATGCTGATGAGATGGTTTGATCAAAAAACTGTCACCAGTCATTCCTAGTAGGTAGATGAAACCGCGAGGGTTAACAATACATATAAATGTTCCAACACTCTAGCTTAACGACGTACCTGCCTGGGTATCCTGAGAATTCCCATTCACTGTATCAACGTGAACCTGCCGCTCCAATGGAGCAGAAACACTGCTCGTAAGCTGATCGGTGGAACAAACATTTCGATCCTGTCAAAAACAATTCTCAATCAACTCAATACTACTGTAGCTTGATAACCCGGAATAGTTTCTATTTGCCCAAAAAAGAAATTCATACACTCACCATTGTTAAAACACAATAATAAATAAAGTTCACACTTCACAGGCACTCAAAGCAACACGAAGGTGAAAGAAAAGACATTTCACTTAGCACCAAGGCAGTAACTACTAAATTCAGGAGGATTTTAAAGCAGCACAAAGGTGAAGGAACAGAATATAGGGGGAAAACCTTCACATCTAGAACTTAGTTGATTTTGAACTTTAAATTAAATCTGATGCTTCTCTAGAATCTTCTCATTTTGTTGAGAGATTTATACAAAATGTAGAGAATCTCTAAAACCTAACTAATCGTTTTAGTATAAACGTGTTGTCTAAGTCAAATTGCGAGCACTAACTAATTCCACAGGTATTTGCTACCTCCCACAGTAAAAGTACCGGATATAAACCCTAATTAATCTTATATGACACATTATTGCGTATCAGAAAATAAATTGGGATTGAGGTATAGTTTCTACTTCTAGGAAGACATTGAAATGCAAATAAAAAACAGTAGTAAATGAAACTATGCAAATATACATCTGGAAAATGATGAATTTAAAGTTTAAAACATAGAGCTAGCAAAATTGAGCTGCTATTTCGAGCAAAGGAAGTAAAATCAATAGAACTTGAGGTAAGTTAGAGATGTTTACATCGTTATCAGATGCAGTAAGTTCTCCTTCTTCTTTGCTTCCTGAGGAATTGTTGTTGTTCAGAAACGAAGATTCTCCTCTTCCTCCTCGTTCCTCAGTAAGTTTTTTTACCGAAAGCTCTATTACCTGTTTCCTCTCTTCGTCGATATTCGCCATTTGAGCCCAATCTCTCTCTCCCCCGCGCGCGCGCGCTCTAGCTTTCTCTCTCCTATTGCAATGGCGGTTACGGAGGGAAACTTGACGAAATTGGAGGGCGAAATTCTGAAAAGGGAATTTTTGGGGATGAAATTTCGAGTATTTAACAAAAGTGTATATACTCTTTAATTAATAGACCATACGCATAGTGTTTCAGAACTCATTAATTCAATTGATAGTGAAATTATTCGAAAAATAATTATATATTATTTTAAGTCATTTGAATACATTAGAAAATAAATAAGACCAACACAAAGTTTATCTTCGTTCATTCAATCTAAATTATTACAATTTAAATATAATTGAAGTCATTTATTATAGAAAAGTCGATCAAAATCAACCAATAGTGTTTAAAAGAAACAAATTATGAATGGTTCAATGATTCAATAGGAACATGACATAGTTAAGGTATCTGAAGTTAAAAAAAATCCAATAAATTTAGAGATCTGTTTATGAATAATTAAATAAACAGACACAAATATTCTATGTGGCATGTTATATGACAATTTGTGACACACATCCTATAAGATATTTGCATATTACATAGTGTTTTATAAGTATTGTGTTTTATAAGTAGTGTTTTATAAGTATTGTGCCACATAGGATTAATATGTCAATATTGTTCAAATTTATATCAGCTATTCATGTATATTTAAAATGAAGGATATTATTGAAAAATAAAACCAAATTAAAGAGCCTATATATTTATATATATAGTAAGTATTTTTTATATTTTACTTGACTCTTGGATTTAGTATAATATTTATTTTATTTGGTTATTTTAGCGAATGGAAAGAGTTTTTTTTACTACGATCCTTAGTGTAGTATAAGGTTTAATGTTTGTGACAATTTCATTAGTACAAAACTAAAAAACAAATAATTATAAATTTTGTGGTATAAAATAACTTGTACGTATTTGTATTTTTATATATTTTTTTATTAAAAATAAAATAATTTTTTTTTTAAACATACTAAAATGAAAAGATACATATAAATGGAAAAAAATGGCTTATTATAAAATTATATAAATAGTAATCCTAGAGTCGTAGTATTCAAATTTAAAGTTCGAAATATTATTAAAAAGTCATTTTACTTTTAAAAATTTCATATTTAGTTACAATTTTCTTAAAAGTATCTTGAGTCAATATGAATCAATTAATATGAAATGGAGGAACGATTTACTTAATAAATTTACAACCTTAAAATTTAACAATATTTAACATATAACAAATCAATGCATAAATAAGACTATGATTTCAATTTTACCTTTAAAAGCGAATAGCCATCAAAATATATTATTAAAATACTAAATTAATTCATATTCATCTTACATTCTAAATAATGTTAACAATAATAAAAATTACTTCATTTCTCAAACATAAAATCAAATAAATAGAAACAAAGGAATTACTATATCCATATTTCATAGAAATATCATGATTAAACACTCGTTTATGTTTTCTTATTATTTCAAATATTAATAATATTATATTACAAAATAGTTGTGTTTTACGATTTTAACAAGTCAATCCTATTAATCCTAATTTAACCTTAATTACTTAATCAAAAACCCATTAATTCGCTTTTTCTTTTAAAAATACACTTGCTATCATTTTATACCAATGAAAATTCTTATGAGAGACAATAAAATGTGAGAAATTCAATCATTGGTGGATGCCATTGTGTAATTCCCATTATTAAAACAAAGCTATTTTCAATGTATTGATGAATCTGGTGAGTTCGATTATTGATTAAGCCTTGTTAAAATGGGTTAAAGTTCTTCATTACTTGGAAAAGCAAAAACAAAATTCATAGATACAGCAAAAGATCAAATTAGACAGTTTCTAATTATCAAGAGATGAAAAGTAGCCATTTTTAACCTATTGAAACAGAGAATTAAGATATATCTTCAACAAAATAAAACCATACTTCACATTCATAGATTCAGAAACAAGATATTTCATAGATTCAGAAGCATAATCATAACTAAAATAGTATTAATAACCAATAGCAGAGATCTAATGTTTTAACCACCGAACCCATAGAGAGTTCTTCCTTGTCTCTTCAAAGCATAAACAACATCCATAGCAGTAACAGTCTTTCTCCTAGCATGTTCTGTGTAGGTAACAGAATCACGAATCACATTCTCCAAAAAGATCTTAAGAACACCTCTTGTCTCTTCATAAATCAACCCACTGATTCTCTTCACTCCACCTCTTCTCGCCAACCTCCTAATAGCAGGCTTGGTGATTCCCTGGATGTTGTCACGAAGCACCTTACGATGACGTTTTGCTCCACCCTTTCCTAATCCCTTGCCACCCTTTCCACGGCCAGACATTTTTGATAATCTTTGAGAGGTTAATCAGAGAGAAAAATGAGAGATTTGATAATGGAGAATTGAGCTGAGCTAGGGTTTATATAAAAGGGGAAAAAAATTTGGAGGGGGATTGAATTTTTTGAGCGGAAGATATTGGCGGTTGATTGAATCTGTGAAATTTGAAATGGACGGCTAGAGATTGCGATCCGCGTGATTGCTTATGGATTATTATCGACCGTTGATTAAGTGAGATTCAACGGATGGTAATTGTTTTATTCTCACATGGATCGATGACGTGGATTAGTCAAATTTGATACCTTTCTTTTCCTAATTACCTGTTCATTTTTAAAAATTTAAAAATGACAAAAAGAAAATAAAATTGTATTTATAGTCTTAATTAATTAGTTTAAACTTTAAAACGATAGAACTTATTTTACAATTTTATATGTTTTAGTTCTTCAACTTTATAATTAATAAGAATAAAATAATAAAATTCATATATGTCAATTCAAAAGTGAACAATTAATTAGGTACATAAAGGATAGGTTAAACGAGTAGTAGCTAAATACTAATTTTTTTAATTCACTTTCTATCTTTTTAAAAAAATTAGTGACTGTTATGATCGATAAAAAACGATATATAACAACTAAAATTATATTCAGTATTCATCGAAAGTATGATCTTATATACAAGATTATGTAATTTGAGGGTTAGAGTAAAAGATTAGTAATAAATAAATAGTTGAATATTATTTATTTTTTTCTTAACAATATTCTTATTGTTACAATTGTATTAGACTATTATTTATTTTAGTAATAGTTGTTATTTCCTTTGATTCGGTTATTCTGTTATATGTTGTTTCCACTATCTCTTTTTATTTGTTTTAACATGACTTTATATTATCTCGAGTTGTTAATGTTCTTTCATCATTGTTTTAAATGTAGAGTGTGTTTGATATGAAGAAAAATATTTTCTAGATTTTTTTTTTAATTTTTTCATGTTTGATTGAGATAAAAATTTTGAAAAAATATTTTTCCAAATTAACTCAAAATGATTCCCTTAAAAATTAAGGAAACATTTTCTAAAACTCTCCTCCAAGTTCAAATGACATTTTTTTAGAAAAACATTCCTTTTTCAAAAAATATTTTCAATTTAAAATTTTACTTTTTTCATCACCCGATCCCTGACCCCTCAACCATCCACCACCAGCCCCCCCACCCAGCCCCTTCCCAAAAATTAATTTTCTTTTGCTTTAATTAAAATATTTTTTAATTCCTTTTTTATTTTTATTTTAAACTCCTATCCCGCATCCCGCCCGTTACCAGTCCCCCACCACCCCACCCCCCAAAAAAATAATTTTTATTTTTTAAAATATTATCCCTTCAATTCAATTTTATTTTTCATTCCTACCAACCCCCAGACCCACCCACCACTCCCCACCCCCAAAAAATATAATTTTGTTTTATAAAACTTTTAATTTATACATTATGGGTTTTATCTTTAAAAAAATAAAGGTACTCTTTAAAATAATTTTTTTCATTCATAAATCAAACACAAAAATCATTTCCGAAATATTTGCTACTCACCAACCAAACATGAGAAAATAAGTCCAAAATCTACTTATTTTCCAGAAAAACATTTTATAGGAAATCATTTTCCATGGAAACATTTTCGTCCATACCAAACAAACCCGTAATTTCTTTATTATTTCTTTCTTTTTTATATTTTATGATATATGCTTTACTTGTATAAAAATGTATTGGACTTAGTGTCTAGCTCCGCAAAATAAATATAAGAACATGCACACACATTTCTCTCTGAACTCTACTCATGAAATTACAATGATCTTTATTGTTATTATTTTTAGTTTTGAATCTTGGTGAATCAGTAATTTTTTTATATTAATTATTTAAATTTATATAAACCTATAAAGTGATTGTAAAATAGAAGGATCAAATGCGTATACTACTCACAATTTACTTTTTTTTAAATTTTAAATTTTAAATTTTCTGAAACTATAAATATTATTTTTAGGATTTTTCTTTACCATCTTTGTCTTATTGATAAATCAAAGTGTTGATTGTCTTTTAATTATTATAAATAATTAGTTCTTGAAAGAATGCAACTATATCAATTGTTTCGTTATTCATGAGTAACTAAACTTCATAATCAAGAATTGCAAAATCCATGATGATTTGACCCAAGACTAGAATTTTTACGAAATAAATCATATGTTGTTTGATATACCTTATAATCTCTTTCGTTTTGATTGACTTTCTAATGATCGCAAACATTAAAATCTACCTTAAGTTTAGCTTGTTGGAGTAGAAAAGCTAAAACGCAAGATGAAGTCTTATAATTAACCACAAAACGATCAAATAGTTTTAATGAACACAATTTGATTAATTTTGAATTAAGTAATAATGTTAATTGTTATATGTCGAAAAGTGGACTTTAAACCAAAATCAAAACTTCCATAAATCCCATTATGTTTTTGTAATAAGTAATTAAAGTAGATAACCGCATACAATTTAGTTTATGTATTATTCTCCCAACCTAGCTGGTGTTTTTTATTTGACAACGACCGCTTTATACTTCTTAATTGAGGTGTAAATTTGAGGCTATTATGTTATTATGTATATGAATATTATCGAAATATATTGTATTAGTAACGTTTGAATTAGTACTTAGTAATAGTGATATTAATTATATTGATGTCGTTATGCTGAGATTGTTTCATAATGTTATATTTGATAATTAACTTATTGAAAATAACATGCATTACAAAATTTCTAAAAAAAATTGCTACATAAATACGGTAGAAAGGATGTGAAAAATTTTTGAGGAACGATTGTGTCTTTATCCATACTAATACATATCTTAAAAAACCTTAATATTGTATTGTTAGTACTGAAAAATTGTCATGTATTAATTAGAAATAGCGCAATACCTTAAAGTATATCAGATAAAATATTAATAATAAAAAGTTAACAAACATTGTTGTAGTACATCTTACCAAATGACCTCTATAAGTATGACTAGAGAAATAATATTCTTATCGAGTGATTCATTAATGGCTTGATGAACATCATAACCAAAAAGTGTGTTGGAGTTTGTTACAACTTGAGGGCTTAAACAAAAATTGTGATTGAAAATTAGATGGGGTTATAAGTGAGGGAAAATAGTTTTACTTTTTATGTACGTCATAACAATCGTTATTCACACATCTCTCAAATTACACATCATAATTTTAACTATCATATTGTATTTGAATTTCCTAGAGTCGATTGTTTTACGAAACTTATTGTATCAGGTCACTAATGATCGACTGGACATGGCGTGAGATTGCCTCGTACTAATGTAGCTAGTCAGAGTATGTTTGAAATTAGCTCTCCTTGGGAATACCTTGTTTTACCTAATAATATAGTTCTTACTGACTTGAATTTAACTAGATTTGTTCTGTCACACGTTTATCCTTTGAATTTTCTGCACATCTATAGCATATTTTACCAAACAACTAGATACTACAATCAACACCATGTTAGCCAACATCACCATGCACATCCAACATCTACATGACTTCATCGTTGTCAAATACTCCTCTAATTGTTTTAGATGCTTAAAATTCCTTGACATATTTTCACTTTTAACATAGCAAATTTCAACTTTTCAAGTTTCATGAATTGTTTTTTTTTTTATATAATTTTTTTTTTTAGATTGTTATTCGGTTTCCAAAAGGAAAAATTACATTTGACCGATCGACTAAAAATAATTCAAAAATGATAAACGCCCACCGTGGGGCTCGAACCCACGACCACAAGGTTAAGAGCCTTGCGCTCTACCAACTGAGCTAGACGGGCTTTTGTTTTACATACCCACGTAGCCGCCATCGATTATTGAATTCCTCCTGGAAGAGGAGGCAGAAGCAAAAGCCTTTTGATTCACCGGTTTGTTGACCTACTTGTCAAATATTGGTACTCTATAACCAGAATAGGGCTCTGAACTTGAAATCGCTTTTTAGAAGTCTTAAAGATGGCCCAAAACTAGTCTCACTTGCTTGAATTAGCAGGCTTACCAGGCTTCTCTATCTATTCAATTTATTTTGTTGTGGCTCTTCCCCACGCCTATTTCTTCCCCGGCCATGTAGTGGAGCTTGCCCAATACAAGTTTGTACTAGAGTTGAGGCATTCAATTTTATGAAATTATCCACAATTTGACACATAAATGATAAAAGAAACACATATATGAAAGATATTCGATAATCATATATTAAAATTGACATCAAAATGCATTTATATGTAGCACAATAGTCATGCTGCAAATGCAATAAGATAAGTGAGTGGAAAAACTGAGTAAAATGAAAACATAAAAAGCCTCTCAAGTGTGTCCATCACTCAAAACCAATAATAGCTCATTTCTTTCTGGAGATACCGAGCCTGCTACGGAAATCGTCCTCCATAAGGGGAATACCATCGCTCAATTTGATCGTTGGTTCCCATTTGAGTAGTGATTTTGCCTTTGTGATGTCCGGCTTTCTCTGGCGAGGATCATCTGGTGTATTTTCCACTGTAATAATCTGCACATCTGGATTGATGAGCTGCAAAACAACAACTATACTTAGAGACCGATTCAAGGATTTCACTTGATGGATTCAACCTTTAAGATTCTCAACATTGGATTCATTATATATATCATGCTCCGTGAAGTTACTGGATTTGGATGAACTTGTAGGCGTGTCATGTGAATACATAATCGAGGGAAGTTCAGTGGATTACCTCTTTCACATTCTCAGCAAGTTCAAGCATTGTGAATTCACCTGATTACAAGAAGATGAGTTGTTTTAGTTAAGAAATAAAATTGGAAGAATGGGTTTTGATAGGACATGCCAAAGAACCAAATCAACAGAAGCTAACCTGGATTCCCGATGTTAATTGGTCCAGTATTATCTCCCTCCATCAGACGAATAAGACCATCAACCTTCATCGTTCAGAAAGGAAGGTAAGAAAAGAAGATGAAACGTAATATGAACTTCAAGTATAGTGGCTCATAGACTGTAATATACCATGTCGGAAACATAACAAAAGCTGCGAGTTTGTGTTCCTGGCAGCTGAACAGTCAAGGGTTCATCACTGTGAAAATGTACGAAGAAAGGGTAGGCAATTAGTAATTCTCACAATGTAAGATAAATATGGAGGGTAAGAGTGATAACGGGGTTCATAATATTACCGAATTGCCTGGGCAATGAAATTGCTGACAACACGGCCATCGTCTATGTTCATTCGTGGACCGTACGTGTTGAAGATTCTAGCAATTCGTATTTCTGGAGATGCAAAACAAATTCTTCAGAATGCAAAACTTACAAAAGAAAACTGAATAGATTTTGAAAGAAACACATGTGTAGGAAGTGCTATACCGATTCCATGCTGCCTGTGATAATCAAACATCAATGTCTCAGCCACTCTTTTCCCCTCATCGTAACAACTCCTAACTCCTGAAATACACAAGCTACATTACATCACTAATCTAGCACGACTAATTTCACAAAAGCGAGGGTAAATATATACCAAGCAGATACTAAGAAGAAACTGCAATTCTAGCAAACTCTAAAAGGAGGCTATTTATGAAAGAAGCGAGTCATCTCTTGTTAAATGTGTTCTCAAGTGTTGTATATGACTTTCAACGAGTCTTCTTCCATTATCGAAGATTTGTTTAATGCCATATCATTAGAAACTGCAATTTATAAAACCTATAAATGCATACCAATTGGGTTAACATTTCCCCAGTAGCTTTCATCTTGAGGGTGAATAAGTGGGTCTCCATAAACCTCGGAGGTTGATGTCAGTAAAATCCTGCTCGAGTAATGAAGTTAGACGAAGATCAATTATCACAAGAATAATTGATGATAGAAGCAGATTCATACCTTGCCCCAACTCTCTTGGCAAGTCCCAACATATTCAAAGTGCCAATGACATTTGTCTTAATTGTCTGCAAATACCATATAGCAAGTAAAAGATCAATATAAACCACACGCCATTTTTCGGGCTATCTAGATTCAAAGTAACAAGTGATAATATAAAGAAAAGATGAAAACTTTGCAATACGGGGATCTTCATTACTGACCTTAACAGGATTGTACTTGTAAAAGATTGGGGAAGCAGGGCAAGCAAGATGATAAATTTGGTCAACTTCAATCAATAACGGCTCAGTAACATCTGCATATAATATGAAGATAAAACAAGATAATCAATGGAAACTCTTTGTAGAAGCAAACAGAGAAGAGCTTTGAAAACAATTTGCGGAGAGAGCTCGGCAGAGATTGCTCAAGAGATACTTGCAATATAATTCTGGTAGATAAGAACTTTCGGGAGCAGAAAGGTTAGATAAATAAGGAAGAGTGATTTACCATGACGGATTAACTCAAATCTTGGATGGCCAAACCATTGCTTTAGGTTATCCTTTGATCCAGTGAAGTAGTTATCCACAACAATCACCTAAGCATAACACAACAAGTTTAGGTAAACACAATCATATTTCTAGCCTTACTATTTTTTATTGCATCAACGTGCTATTATCTAGTGGCAGGGGCGAATCTAGATGGTCACTAATGGATTCACGTGAACTTAGTAGCTTTTACCACCATACACTATATATATACACAGAAATCCATAAAATATGGATAAATATTTGTTCGTAAACCGAGTTAATATTACAGTAGAAACACGTAAACTTCAAATCTTGGATCCGTTTTTGTAAGTGGAACATATGATGTGAAGCCAGGCCTAAACTTAAAAGTATTTACCTCATTCTTCTCATTTTGCATCAGTCTGTCAACGAGGTGAGAGCCAATAAATCCAGCACCACCCGTCACCAAAATTCTCATGTTAGCCTGTAATCAAAAAGTTCAAAGATGACAAACAGTAAAAACACAAGATCAAGATACAAGCAGCAAATGAAAAGACTCATCAGAGCCATTTCTACCGTACCTGGAAAAATTTTGCTTTGCGCAATGGCGATGGTTCTGGAGGAGGTTTTGCAGAAGCATTGTTTTCTCCATTGGAAGCCATTTCTAGATAAATTCGATTTCTAAACCAGAGACCAAATCAAAAGTTCAGAGCCAAAAAAATAAATAAGATTCAAGCAAACTGTCACAATCTACAATCGAGCTACCTAAAAGCAAATCAAGATTACCACAAAACTAATACTCGTCCACAAAAAGGATTATCGACTTCTCCAATTCAGTACACATGAATAATAAAACCACCATAATGTGGAAGCAGGACTTCCACCAAGGGGATCCAAAAAGTAACAAAAGTAAACACGCAAAGAAGCTAAGAGGATCCAACATCTAATACATACTTAAACAATTTGACCATCTACACGCATTGTTAGTTCACCCAGTCCTCACTACACAAATTAATTGGTGTCAGCAAAATGAATTTTTCCTCATCAAGATCCTCTACAGTCCGACTAATCCGGATCAGCCCCGTTAAAAACCCAACCCAACCCAACCTAAGATAACTCCATTTCAAAGCTCAAAACCCGTGACCTCTAGTTAAAAGTAAGAACCTTTAACATTCCACCACACCCCTTCACCAAATGTGGTGGATCCTCTTTATAGATCAATCACAATTTCTAATAGCAAGAAGATATCTCCCCATCTCACCACCCCCCACCCCCAATAAAATTAACGAAAAATCCCAAATCAAATTACAAAAGATGCAAAATTTCTAAAAAAATGAACACACCCATATCAAATTATCATTTAAAAGCTAACAACTTGATTCCATATTCAGCAAAAATCACCTGGTTGTCTCTAAATGTTAATGTAAAACAGAAATAATACTAAGTATAAGCTCAATACATGAATTTATAGATTAAAATTCATATAGATTCAAAACAAAATAGCGTATAAAACACGTAAAATCAAGATTCAAGATCTCTAATCACACCAAAACATACCAACAAGAGAGATAAAAAAGTGATCTTTGAACTTAAAAAAAAAAGGTCAAAAAATCAAAGCTTATGAGCAACTCTAAGAAGACCCCACAACAGATCTGAATCTATTTTTTCTCAAAAAGAAAATTGAACAAAAAAATATTGCATTACCTAAGTGAATATTGAAATCTTGAAGGAAATGATGAAGCTTAGTGTAAAATGAAGAGATATATAAAACTCAACAGAAATTGGGTAAATGGTGGGGAGTTCTAAATAATTGCTGGTAGTTAAAAAAAAAATCTGAAGTTTTCTGCTTGAAAATAAATAAATAAATATGTTATCTTTTTGTTTCCAATTTATTTAATTTAATATAAAGTTTTAAAAATATATATTTCAAAATCTAAATATAAAATTAATTATCATTTAAGTACTATATTGTAGTAATTAATAATATGCCACGTTGGTTACGTGTCACTAACGTAGACAAAATTAAATGTTCACGTTATCTTTCCAATTAGAACGAAACATTAGTTATGTACCTAGTTAACGTAGTATTCAATTTGGTCACAAATCACTATCTTAATTTACGTAATATTATTTAATTGGATATTTTTTTAATTATTAAAAAGGAGACTTTCAAGTATTTTGATCTATTTTCTCCGTTCGGTGTTATTTGTTATGATTTTTATTTATAGATTACAAAATGTTTAAGACCTTGACAAACATTTTTAAGATGTATTTATTCCATCATATTGTAAGCAAAAAATTGCATTTCTTGTACTTTTTATAAATAGTTGTTGATATCTAACTTTTTTGTTTAAAATATCGATTAAATAATCTAATTTAACCTTTGAAAATTAGTCAAATGTGATTTTTCAAAAAGCGCACTGACAATAACAAATGAACATATGGAAATGAAATATTCGTGTGGCCGAAAAAAAATGCTTTTATTAAGGCCGTTTGGTGTAAAGAATAAAATCAAATACTTTTGCGATTAAATTATAATGTCGTTTAGTCTATAGCTTATTTTGAGATCAATAATTAGTACTGAAATAAGTTATTCTTCTCTCGGGGGTGGTATATAGTAATCTCAAAAATAATTTATTTATGAGGTAAATAGATAGAATGACAAAGATATCATTTTAAATCATTTTTGTATATATATATATATATTTTGGATGATAAGATAATATATATAATATAAAAAAAGTTACTGAGTTAAGAGGTATTGGTCCCTACATTGTTGCCATAGTTTGCTAGTATTACTAGATTTTCAAAACATGCTTAACTTATTACAAGTTGTCCTTAATATTTTTTTAGTAGATATTACATCATGACGATCATCCTCGATAAGAGAGAGAATACGATATGGTGGAGTGGATAATAATATAGCTTCTACGGACGGTGTTAGGTTGGTACCTAGTCTTGACAAAACATCTGCTACGTTGTTTGTTGTATATCATTTTCACATTCATGTATTTTACATTATTTTTAACACCACGTATAATAGCATTCACATTCTTCGTCACACCTTATTTGTACGATAATCCTTCAATATTTTCTATTAAAAGATTACACTATTTAAATATAATTTTTATGTATGAATTTATTTGATCAATTTTTACGTTTATTTTTATTTTGATTTCTCATAAATTTTCTTTTACTTTAACAAACTTAAGATGGAAGTTCTATTTTTAAGCTAAATAAGAAGAAAGTTAATTTTTAAATACATATTGTACCATCGTGAGAAAATAAGATACATAAAAAAATTATTTGAGAAAATATAAAAACTAAATAAAGTTCAAAAACACAAACATAACAACCTTATCATATCAACGAAAATTCCATAAATTACTAAATTACCACTCGTCATAAATAACAAACTTGTATTCAAATCGGAACATCCTTAAATTGACTATAATTTAAGTCGTTAACTTTAATAATTGAAAGATGATATTTTTTTCGAGAAAATAAAAATCGTGTTACATAAGTTGAGATTAACTAAATAGTATTTTAGTTATTATGCACAAAATTCTAACACATCAATGTAGAAGATAAATAATACTCACATGAATAAAGAAATTTTACATAACTTATTCATATGTAACTTTAAGCAGCAATCACACAATCCACTAATGTTATGATGGGATTGATAAAATAATTTTATCCTTAATTAAAAATTTTAAGATCGAGCTTTGAGTATAAATTTTATCAGGAAAAAGTATAGTATTATTTTTAATAATCTTACCATAATAATCCGAATTGATCTGAACTCAATTAAAAATACCAAACATTATGTGAATCAAAAGATAAAGTTTGATATTTACTATATTTTTCATCAAATAAATTAAAAAAAGAGTCAAATACGTCTTCGTTATTGCAATTATATTTCACTGTATATTTTTTTTATACGAATATACATGGATGGAGTTAGTGAAAATTCAGGAGTCCATTAATAAAAAAAAAAAATAGTACTATTTATAAATAATTATTTGTGAATTGTGAGATTTTTAAATTTACGTTGAGGGTTGTAGAAGTATGGGAAGGGACTGTACACAGCCAAATTTGAAATTTTGTCAGTTTTTGTTTAAATTAAAGTTATTGAATTCAAATGAATTTTAATATTAATTATTTTAATCTGATTATTTCATTTTTCTTTTTCTTTTTTAAAAATTTATATTCAATTGTTATTTATATCTAACATTATATATGATATATTAAAGATTACATAGTTAAATTTTTAAAATCAATTTTATTGATTTCACTTTCTACTAGTGATATGCTTTTTTATAATCTCAATTCTGATCCAATTATCGTGCATTTAACTATTGAACTTTAATTATTATGATTTTATATAATTATCATATAAAAAATTGTTTGATTAAACGATATAAGAGAATGAAAAAACCCAAATAATGTATCCATCTAGAGATGGAACCCTCAAATTAAAAATTAACAAATGTCTCTTACATATAATTTTTCCTATTAAACTAAATAATATATATATATATATAATATTATATATATCTATATATATAATGGCCTTTTTAACACTTTTTAAGGATAGCATGGAAAATTGAGTGTTTTTTGGAGTAACAGAACAATTTTTCCGTAACTAAATAGTTGGTGCTTTTCGGAGTAGTTTATTTTTAAATATAACTTAAAAGATGAAATAAATTGTATTGAGATTAATTTTTATTGATTATTTGATTTATTGTTATTTAAAATAATATGTCATGTATAAATTTTAAGAATAAGCTATTTGTTTATAAAAATAGCTTCATGAATGTGAATAATGAAAAGTGATGTATAAAGGATCTAGAAAGATAGTTTTGTCATGTACCTATTTTATTTCGAAATAAGTAAGGGTGATGTTTGGTATTATCATCGGGTTTCTAAATTTTGAATTTGATAATTGATAGTTAAAAGTAGATAGCAAATATTAAAATTTATTGATAATTAATTATATGGTACTCGATAAAATCTTATTGATATGTAGCTGATTGTACTTCAAAATTAATATTATTGCTTCAATTATTTTTATTTTCTACGTGGATATACGATAAAATAGAAAATCAACAAAGTAATAGATCAAGAAACTTAAACTAATACAACTCAAAGATAAATGTATTTAGGTTGTCTACGTTTTGTATTTTTCTCTTTCTACTTGTATTAATGAGTTATAAACCTGTTAATATATGACATTTATCAAGTAAATAATTTTATATTAGAAAAATATCAAATAACAAATAATTCTAAAATTTTACTCTCGAATACCACACCAAATAATGAAATAATTTTGTTTCGTGTTACTACAAAAACATGAAGTGGCTGTAGTTTAGTGGTAAGAATTCCACGTTGTGGCCGTGGAGACCTGGGCTCGAATCCCAGCAGCCACACTTAATTTTTTTTTCTTTTTACTTTTTTAGTTTCAGTTTCGTATTTTTGGTTCACTTAATAAAAGCCCAAATCTCATTTTTATTTGATCAATAGTACTTTTTTTTTTTCCCTCAGGACAAGGCTACAATTTTTTTCACAACAATTCGATCTCCATCAATCGCAGTACAGATCTGCGATCTATGAATTTATAACAGTTTTCGTATTTTTTAAATTTTTAATTTAGTTTTAATGTTTTTGCTACTGTATGATTCTGTGTTTGTTATATGTATAGATCTGGATTTACATGATTTTAGATTTTTGGAAGAGTTTGATTTTGTTATCTGTTGTTCTATGTGTCGTTTTTGTCATTGATTTTGATTTTGGTTTGTTTTCTTCGTACATGAATGGAGTTATGATGGGTGAAGTGGTACCCATTTCTGATGAGTTTTTTTTTTGTCCCTTTCGATGATAGTAGAAATTTTTGTAAATGATAGTTATGAGGAAATGGAGAAGATGGTAACAAAGTGATCACATAGCGGAGTGGATATCGCGTTAGACTCCGAATCTAAAGGTCGTGGGTTCGAATCCCACTGTGATCACTGCCTACTTTTTTTTTATCAAAATTTTTGTTTGAAAACATTGTTTGTTCATGATTTTCAGTGAAATTTCATTTCAACTCACAAAGCTTCAACTTATTTCTAAGAGAAAAATGCATGTCCAAACACAAATTCAAGTTCCAAAAACTATTTTTTCTACAAACTATGAAAACTCATTCGTTTTCGAGTTTTAAGTAAATTTATGGCTAAACGCTAGGTTAGTTAGATTCTTTCAGAAACGTTGCGTTTGTTATCTGTTCTTTTGTCTTTCTCAATGTTAGTGGACAGAGTAGTACTGAAATGAGTGTTTTTGTCCCTTTTGATGGTAGTTGAAATTTTCGTAAAGGATAGTTATGAGGAAATGGAGAAGATGGTAACTAAGTGATCACATAGCGGAGTGGATATCGCGTTAGACTCCGAATCTAAAGGTCGTGGGTTCGAATCCCACTGTGATCACTGGCTTACTTTTTTTTTCTTTCATATTTGTGTTTGGTTTTGGAGTTCGATGTGAGTTTACATATGCTTGGTTCCTGTTTAGGAAGTAGACTTTCAAATTTTTGTTTGAATGCGTTGTTTGTTCATGATTTTTGGTTCATTTCGATTCACAAAACTTCAACTTTTTTCTTAGTAGAAAGTGCATGTCCAACTACAAATTCAAGTTTCAAAAACAATTTTTGCAATAAACTTTGAAAATTCATTCTTTTTTTAAGTTTTAAGTAAATATATGGTTAAACGCTAGGTTAGTTAGATTCTTTCGGAATTGTTGAACCGTTGCTTTTGTTATTGTCTTTCTCAATGTTAGAGGAGAGAGTAGTACTGACATGTATAAGGGAACAGAGAAGATGGTAACAAGTGATCTCACATCGGAGTGGATATTGTGTTAGACTTATGATCTAAGTTTTGTGGGTTTGAATCCCACTGGGATTGCTTCTTGCCTTCTTGTGCACCTGTTTTGTTTTTCTTGGTTTCATATTTTGGTGTTTGGTTTGGGAATCGCATCCGAGGGTCTATCTGAAACAACCTCTCTACCTCCCAAGATAAGGGTAAGGTTTGTGTATACTCTACCCTCCTAGACCTCACTTGTAGGATTACATGGGGTATGTTGTCGTTGGTTTGGGAATTGCTTAGTGAAATAAAAATCATTGTAATATAAAATTCGAAAGAGGTTGTACTTGTTTCTTTGGAGATATAAGCTTGAGGCAATTGGTTTGAGAGATTGTTATGAGCTGCCTCCACTGCATATGCATTTAGTTATGAACTTGGTGCTCCTGCTAAGTAATTTTGGTTTTGATTAGGGGACATGATATAGGTAAATTATGCCACCAAGATATTTCTATTGAAAATGTGTGTTGGTTTTCACTTGATTAATGGTTTTATTCCTCTAATCATTGCCTCGGCGTGAGAGATGCTTATGGAGTGAAATAAGAGGCTAAGTTTTCCTTTTTCTGTTCTATTGGTTTAGGTGTTTGTTTGTGTCACATGTTGCAATAATCTTCCTTTACTTTGTCTACAAAGGAAGTACATGAAAATCTCAAGGGTGTTACTTGAGTATTTGAAGGAATAGGAGCAACTTTACCTTAACATTTTCATAAGTATGTCTACCATGATGCTAGGTTTGTGAATTTGATTAAATCATTCCCTAAACAAGTGTTAGGCTGTTACAGTAGGATTGATGTCTGATTATGGAATATGCATAAGGTACATTGAGACAGAGAATTTTAAAGGTATCAAAATGGTTTTAGATTGTGAAACATGTGTATAGAGCGGTGTGAAGCTTCAGAGTTTTGAGCTGAACACAATGTTGTGCATGGTATAGCTACCTAACTTGTCCAATGAGTCTTTTTCTCTAGTGGTAAAGAGGAGGACGATACCTTGAGGTTGTGTTTCTTAATTGTAAATGAAAACAATGTATTCGTTAACTCTAATACTGTCATTGATCGTTGACGTAATTGTTCAGTTATTGCTTTTCAGTAACTTGGCTCAGCAACTTGTAGTCTCATCAGAACATTGATTATATAAGGAGGGTGGGGATGTACTGTCGATGACCCACTAAAGTAACCCAATTTTTTGAATGTAGGGCGATAAGAAAATCAATTGAACTCATTTTCAAACAAATAAGATACACGAAAAGACTATGTAACATAGGAAATCAAGATTATTCCATCAGAGCTTGTCCTTATTAGAGAAACAAAGAGATAATCTACTTTTGCAAAGACGGGTTGAAATTCTTAGTATTTGTTTTGTGCTATACCAATTTTCCAACTCCAAAAAGAATCGAATGTTGATTGTCTCATGGTGATATTTTATTCATTTTTACCTGGTAACTTGATAATGGGACTGATGAAACACTAGAGATCATTGCAGGAACTGAACGTTTGTGTTTTAGTTCAATAGCTTTCGTGAATGGGGTATCAATTAGCATCTATTTCATTTTCAATGTTTTTCAGTTTGTGGATTGTAAAGGAATTCTGTCTTGCACCTTATTTCTCTGAAATCGTAAAGCTGTTCTTGCAGACTAACTGTTGTGTTACTAAACCAATTACTAATACTCTTCTTTTGGTCCTAACTGTTGGGTCTTGAACTTTGTCTTGCAGATAATGGATGATCAAGATTTAGGATTCTTTGCTAACTTTCTTGGCATCTTTATTTTCGTATTTGTTATTGCTTATCATTATGTAGTGGCTGATCCCAAGTACTTGGGCAACTAACTGATTTAGATGATCCCATAGTAAGTAGTAACTTTTAATGAGCTCAAGATGAATTTCATTTTTATCGTTTATTATCACCAGTCAGTTCTTACCTGAATATTATGAGATCGGATATTTGGTCTGAGAAAGTCGAAGTTTTATTTGTTCTCTCTCTCATTTTGTGAACGTGATGGGTCTTGATCCATTGCAACTATTCTTAAGAAAATGTGCTGAATCATCGGGTTAGACCTATCAGAAACAACCTTTCTACTTTTTTACGTAGAGGTAAAGCTGCAGACACTTCACCCTTCCCAGATCCCACTTGTGGAGTATTACTGGGTATGTTTGTTGTTGGGTCTGCATCTAGAGGTTCAGTGATAAGCTCTCTTTGGCTTAACTACTTTGTTTGGTAAACAACACAAATGATTATAAGCTTTAACCAGTCTTCTTTAAATTGCTAAATGCTATTATCTTTTGTAATCTCTGAAATATTCTTTTCTGAAATAAGCAAATGTTTCTCAGAAATAATGTTGGTTGAAAATAAAAGTGAAATTTCAACGCTTACAAATTTTCTAGGGATAATTGGTCGTCTTTGACGACTTAAATTCTCATTCCTCATGACTTGCTTTAACAGCTAATCAAATGTAGAATTATTGTCTATCTTCCAGAACTCATACGGTCATCCATGAACCAAAAATGATTTAAAAGTATATATATGTATACACATTATTATTCCAGATATTCCTAACTTTAAAATAATCATGGTGATGTCGCAATACATTACTTTTTCTTTTAATTAAAGGTCTCGATATTGATATTTAAATATAGAAAAAATCTTGAGGAAAGGATCAAAATAATTTTTTTTCTTTGGGTTAAGCTCAAAGTGATCCTTGAGTTTTCACATGGAGCACTAATATAATCTCTTATGTTTGTAATGTTGGTATACTTTTGGTCCTCCTCGAAAATTTTACCTATTTATTAACTTCGATTTTATCCATAACCTATGTATGGGATGTTTAATCGTCATTATATACATTTAGTAGAAATAAAAACTCCATATGAAAGAATGTGAGAAGAAAAACTTTGTTTTTCTGAAAGAATGTGAGAAGAAAAACTGTGTTTTTGTTTAGTAGAAAGGTTTAGAAATCGTTATTGCAGATAACGTCGAGAGGTTTATCACGAGAATTTAAGGGCCAGAATTGTACAAGTTTTCTGATTGTCGGTTTCCGCCTGCAAAATCATCTATAAAATGTTTTGTTGTTTAGCTTGCAGTAATAATCTAAATGAACAGAACAGGTGTTTGTCTTATCACCTTCTCTCAGATAGATTTATTATTTATATCATATATATTATAAGCATGAAGCTCTAAAGTGTTAAAGTTGACTTACTTATTGTTGCCCCTACTCTAAATTAAAAAAAGTAATAAATGTAATGAAAATATCTAATTAATGTAAATATAAATATGCTGTAACTCTAAAGTGAAAAAGTTGAAGCCACCATTGACCTTTTAAAATTGAAATTTGATAATAACATTTAATTCGTTTAATTTAAATATTAAATGTTCATTTTAATAATAAAAATATTAATAACTTTTGTATTCCTATAGATTAATTTCTAATTAAAATATCTAATTAATTAATATTTATCATTAGTATCTATATGTATATTTAATTGAATCTCCGTTAATTCATATAATAAGCCTCATAATAAAATAATATAATTAATAATAATAATATACAAAAGTGGAAGGAATATTAGGCAAAAAATTATAGAGTACATTTTGTCCCCTATATATATAAAAAAAATTAATCGTCTAATAATTGTAACTACATATTCAATAGACAATTTTAATTCCGATAAGGGAGGAATTAAACGTAAGCATTATCAAAGTTGATCAAAGTCTTCGGTGTACCATTTCTTAGGTTGTGGTTAAATGAATATTAAATTGTTAGACAACACTTCTTATCACGAAGACAACGATTCTAATGATTAGGTTCAATGAATTCAAGGTGACAGACTAAAGGTTACAAAAGTAAGTAGAAAACGACTAGGTCTTTTTATTGGTTGCCTGGGGTCATTCTCCCCGCACCAGAAAAGGGGGCCGAGCGCGGCGGGCAGAGCAGCGGCGCGAGGGCGGGCGGCAGGAGGGCGGAGGAGTGGGGGGCCGGGGGGTGCGGCCGAGGGGGGCGCCGTTGGCTGAGGCGGCCGACGCCCGGAGGGGAGGGCCAGGGCTGAGGGGGCGCGAGGGAGGGGGGAGGGGGGGCCGGGGGCGCCCTGGCGAGGGGGGGGAGGGAGAAGGCCGGGGACGGCTAGCGGGGGCGACCCCCCGAGGGAAGGCGGAGCGGGGCGACGAGGGAGGGTTGGCCGAGGGGCGGAGCGAGCGCGCGACGAGGCGTGGGGGGCGTGAGGCGAGGGCGGGGGGGGAGGCGCGGCGGGGGGGCGAGGGCGACCGGAGGGGCGGAGCGCTCGTGGATCGTGAATCGAGGGAGACGGAGTGAATGGTGAGTGGGGGGCCGGCGGCGTGGGTAGCGGCAGGCCGGGGGGGGCGTGGACGCTGGGGGGGCGCGACCGGGCCGAGGAGACGGGCGGGCGGAGGGTGCGGGGGGGTCGAGGCGCCGAGGGGGCACATCGGAGTGAGGGGGCTCCTAGGGCTCTCTCTGTTATTCGATGTATCCCTGATATAGTGAACTTTCTTCATCTACTTCTTGCCTCCTTTGTATCGTCTTTTCTCTTTCTTATTTAGAGTCACCACAAATGAAAATAACTTATAAAATTCATTCTGATCTTCTTACTAAGTATGTGAATATGTCAGTTTTGAAAGTTATTCTTTCATTTGAATGTTTTAAATGTTCTTTATAATGTTTCTCTTCTTATCCTTTTAAGTTAAATAGTGTTCTCTATTAATTAAAGAAGTTTATGTTTTTAAATAATTAAATAGATGTTTCACTTATTTGGACATTATAAAATTATGGTGCTTGTCCGTGAAAATGTAACAATACTTTATATTGTACCATTTACAAATTATTGATTGTAGTACAAACAAGTTAGATTACATAGTTTTAAAATAAAAAAAAAAAAAGTGCACGCAGTTGCTGAAGATAGTTATATAAAAAAGGACCGATTGGACATTTTTGTATAAATTAATGTTAAAAATAGATAAAATTTTAGGGGAGGATCAAAAGTATACTGATAATAAAAATATGAATGACTATTAGTGCTTAATGTGAAAACTTAAAAATCACTTTGAGCGTTAACTCAAAATATTTTGGGCCTTTCCTCAAAAAATCTTTAATGAAGGGCGCTACCCCAAATGGAAGCAATTAGAAATTCCAATCAATTGAGCTCTCTCATGTAGTATCAAACATCAAATGGAATAAATAAATAAAATTATAGCCACACCACTCAACTTTTTGTTTACGCATCTTTGGTCAAATTTTAGGAATTATCGACTATATAATTGACTAGAAGAAAAAGATAAAAATTAAAATATTAATTTATTTTGATTTTTAATTTTAATTTTGCACATTAAATCGAGAACCATTGATAATAAAACTTACAACCCGGAAACCCGACAAGAGTGAAGAAAAGCCCAGGAACATAAATCCGGCGAATCCAAAGGCTATTGAGATATCCGATTGAACGCAGAATGCATTGTTAACCGTACACGTGTCCATCTCCTTCAAAGTCCGAACCAATGACGTTGCCGCCGATCCCGCCGACAGCAACAGGTAAGCAAAAACCTACCGGCAATAAAGAGAGCTAATAATCAAAAACACATTCAAATTTTTTCAAATTTCATACTTAAACTATCAAGTTAGGGAGAGTTTCTCGACTGAACTACTGTTAACAATTTATCAAATTGTTCTCTTTTGCTACCTCACATGTCGTTATAGTTCGGTTATGAAACTCAAAAGATTGAAATTCCACTCAAAATAGACAAAATTGACTTCGTGTTTCACAAATTTCTGCAAAAAAACGGTGAACGACCTCCATTAAAGTGAAGGATTTACGAACCTGATCGTGGCTGAAATCGAACCAAACTTGAACGACTTCAGGGAAAACAGTAGCGCCTCTTGAAATCTCCCAAACGGATGCTCCTACTTCGAAGAGTGAATATAAGGCAACAATTGCACCGGCAACAGCCACAAACCTATACAGTAAAAGGAATCAGCGAATTTGAACGCCGGAGAACAAAATCTTCATCGAATCTCGACTCCTGATACTCAAAATCATCGTGATTATCAGTATAAAACCGGAAAAATCAGTTAATTTGAACTCCGTAGTACTATAAACAACTTCAATGAGCAAATAATCCATCAAACTTCAACTCCGGGGTATTTAAATTGTTGCGTTTATAAGTAAAAGCAAAAGGAATCAACCAATTTGAACTCCAGAGTACTACAACAATGTCGTTTTATCAGTATTCCAAATTTGTTTTTTTTTTTTTTGCTAAAATGAGCTAAAAGTCCATCAAACTTCTACTCCGGAATATTCAATTTCCAGTCAAATCGCGTGAAAGAGTTTGCTGATGAAAGGAGGAAATCCATTAGAACAAAAAAAACTACTACTATAATTACCTGAAGGCATCGAAGTGATGCCACTGAGGCAAATCGGAGCCGCGGCGAGAATTAGTGAACATGAAGATAGCTGAAGCAAGAGAGAAGCAGAAGGAAGCAAACCGGAAGACGACAATCAAAATGTTGAACCGCCGGAGCTTGTGTAGGGATACGCTGGAGTGGAAGTGCGACGGCGACGGAGTCTCGACGACGCCGTTTCGAACTTGAGGTGATCTCATCATCTCGAGTCTCAACGGTGCATTGATAGGGTAACGACGGCGTTTTGAAGCTTTTTACTGTTTTGCTTCAATGGAGTAGGGTTTCGAAATTTACAGGACAATTACATGGATTCCATTGAAAGGATAGAGAGAGAAAAAGAAGGAATATGTTTTTGTAAAGATAAAAGAGAGGAAAAGGTGAGGAAGATGACAAAAGGAATAACAGAGAAAAGTAGTTCCAACACTTATAAGAGCTCGACTCAAATTGTGACGGAATGATTGAGATTTTTAGTCCTCAGTTGTAATGATTTCACAATCGAGCAAATTTTTGTAATGTAGAGTTAAGATTGATTGAAATTGAACTAAAACGGTAATTTGAATTGAAAAAAAATTATTGATTTAATAACAATTTTAATTTTCTTTTTATTATCAAGTAATAGATTTTGTAATAGTTTGAAATTTTTCTGAACGAATTAATTAATAACTTGATCGTAAATTAATTAATTATATTTATATTATTTGATATACGAAGTTCTTGATATAGGACTTAGTTTCATACTTCTATTTCTGGTTGTTTCAAACTATTAATTATTCTACAATGTATTAGTGTTTGTTCTGGAGCAAGATGCGGTATGCCAACTCATATACACGGTTCATTTGGTTTGTCACCTATTTCTAAGTGACTTTCAATTTTTTTTGTGTCAAATCTTAATAGCTAAATCAAAGCGAACCGATAATAATCTTGACACACGATACTTGATAAGACAATATCTTAGAGGTACTATAATAGTTTAACACGTCTACAAATTGAATCAATAATCGATAAGTCAAACCAATAAACTCCAAAATCAAATCGAACCAATCAATACACAACCATATCTTGAGTAATATAAAAACTTCAACCATAAAATTTTCTTGTATTTTCTTCAATTACAATCCTGTATTAAAAAGAATCGAAAATCATAAGTGAATTGTCGAGTACCGCACAATGTTATTTAGAAAATCTAAAATCATTAATATATAGCTATCTGCAAAAATAAACATCGCAATGTATGAATTCAAAGTTAGTCGAACCTTGATTTCAAACACCGAATGAAAAAGAAAACTACTAAATATTTGTTTGGCAAGGGTATAGAGAGAAAATGTGGACCCTATTCAATAATTAGAATTTTTAATTTTGGGATTAAGTAATTAGTAATACTTTATATTACTTCCATTTTCATGGTGTCTTGATTGATAGGTCATGAAAATGTAGAAGTAAGAAATATTTTTGAATTTTATGTTTTTTTTAAACACAATAGATCATCAATATGTAATATTAGAGTACAAAATACAGTACATCTTTCTTTGTTTCTTCCTTTTTATAGACACACTATACTTTGAAAAAGATTCAATGTTCAAAGTACACACACTGCTTGTTGCTTTCTACATGTGCTACATCATTTGTCTTTTTGATTGAATAAGCTTGGAAGAGAACTTTAACATGTCTTCTAAGTACAACTTTTTATCGTCAACGATAGTATATGTACAAATCTTACCTCTATCTTTCTGAGATCTAAACACATACGTGAAAGTATAAAAAGAGTAGAATGTAAGATCCCGACAACTCAATAGAAGAGAATCAGCTAGTGATGTACGCAACCTTACCTCTACCTTTGTGATATCTAAATAATTTTTTATCATTTGAACTAGACAAATGCAACTCCCTCTCCCCACCCCCCTCCAAACCACCACACACACACACACAAGAAACGAATGAAAAGAAAAACACCATACATACAATGGGAAAATATGACTTGACCCCCACACACAAAAAAGAAAAAAGCACTCTACGTTACAATGGGAAAATATGACTTGATATTACAACCAAATATCAACCCATCCACTTTTTTTCATTAATGTGCCTTCTTTCACTTATGGGGTGGAAGAGACATAAAGCTTGATATAACATCAAAAAAAAAAAAAGAGAAGGCCAAAGATCACAAAGTTCAGCAACCTATAAAGTTTTTCCAAGAAATATAACTGGCAATGAACCTTCAAAGTAAGACTAGAAAGGCACAATACACAAGGTCTAACGGTTGACAAATTCTACACTTTGTAGCAACGAACATCCAGCCAAAAGAACGATGATAAGCCATTTTCTTAGCTTTATCATAAAATGCATTGGTACATTTCTGTGTTCACTACATTTCTTGTGACCGTCTTACACAACGACTGACCCTTTTCTTGAATTCATCCCTTTTTTCCCTCCATTCCTTCTGCACAAGACCATAAAATGATACAATTAATAAGATATTAGAAGGCACTTCAGGGTATCAGATGGAAGTTAAAAAGAGTGATTCAGAAATGTGTCTATAGTTCATCCTTACTGTACAAAACAGCTTCCCTCAACTATAAAGAAGAAACTACATGTCATTTGCTTTCTATTTTTATCAGCATCTTCCACTCTAACAAACTCAAATATCTTCCACCGGCTGATTGATCTCACTATCATCACACAGACTTGGCTACATTTTAAGGTAACTCCTAAAAGTCGAGATATCTAAGGACATTTTGTTTATAGAGAGATAGTTGTGGGGATATTACTATGCGTGAAACTCAAAAAAGAAAACCTATTGAATGTGTGAAGAGATATGAACTACAGAAGGTTCCGATGAAGTTCCAATGTTAGGCAGTTCATTTACAGGGGATCAATAAGAAAGAATTTAGAAATCAAGTTACTTACAGCAGCTTCCACGTTAGCAGGGGACTCATCATTAGGACTTGAAAGCATGGATATGATGCTCAAAATTATACTCTCCACCTGCAAAGGATTCTCTAAGTCAATTTTGATTCTATAGAAATATATCAACATTTGCACATGTCAATAAGCAATAAATAAAGAAGCACTGAAGTCGGGCGAAATATAAGATTGAAGCAATTACATTTGAAACCACCGGGAAAAAAAATCATCACAGGTGATGTCCTTACATTTGACATGCATCATTAAGTTTGGCAAGCAAGTTGAACAGAGAATTCTAATCTAGTAGAACTCTGAACATGTTAGAATGCAATGCTTATATAAAACAATTGGTCAATTCAAAAAGAGGGGGAGGGGGACCCCACAGAAGAGATTAAATCCTTTGATCAACGGAACCTGTAGTATTTTTTTCATGCATGTGGAACTTGAGAACGAAGAAAGTACACAGGTTGATGCATTTGACGAAGGGATGAAGGTTAAAAGACAAAGTGGTCATATTGAATTCCACGACCTACTCAATTACAAAGAGATTAAACATTGATAGAAGAGTTATCACTAATAGAAGATTAAGGCAGTCACAGGATACACAACAAAACTTATAGATCCATGTTCTTGAGGTCATACATTGCCTTCTCAAAAGAGGAGCAATGTGAAGAATCAAAAGCTCATTAATTTTAGTTTTTCTGGGAAACGCTTAAGAAAAGCACTCAGAAGATCTCCAAAGCATTTCTTTTATTTTATTTTGTTTTTTTATTCATTTTAGTAAATTCAGATGATCTTGAGACTTGAAACAAAAACAAGAAACAGTAGCCAAATCTTGGAGAGACATTAACCCCCACACTTTTTAAGTTTTTTTGCAGTAAGCAAAATGAAAAGATAAGGCAAAATCTTCCTCCATGCAGTTGGTGGGAGGTTAGAAAAAATAGGAAGAAAGACAGATATTCTGCACTTCACATTTCACAATGACATTTGTGATATAGCAATACCGTGTGGACAGGAGACCAACGCTCATTAGCACACTCATAGCCATTTGGATCATCACCAGGGGGGTGAAGAATTGAGATGCAAACCTTCCCATCAGAGTAAACTGTATTGTCATACCCAAAAAACAAGCAAAAACTAAAATCAGTGCTGACAATGGTAATGAAGAACAACTAGTTTATTAAGCTTCAAAAATAGATATGTAGCTACAGACCATTTGGATGCCAGATCTCTGTGGTAAACCTTACAGTTGGAGGACTGTTGGGATAATTTTCAGGAAAGCTCATGATAGCATTAAAGAAACCCCCTTCACTGCAATAATAGCGATTACACAATTTTATACCCTTAATTAAATACGAAAGAACTGTCATGTTTTAGCATATCTAATGTTAATACAACAATCACAGATTAAAAGAAAGTTAATAGGCGAGGAATGCAAACTCCAGAAAAAATGAGTTCTCAAAACCGCAAGCACCAAGGACACAAAGTTAGCTGGAAACAGTCCCTTTTTCACATAAATTACTTCGCGCCTACACTTAATAGGGAAAATAAATTATCTATTTTATGTCAAACTAGACTCTTTACTTGTACATTCTCTCCATGTAGCCTTTCTCCCCGGCAAGATAAATCTATACACTTCAATTGCTTGAAATCTCAAGACATTCTTCATACCAATCAAGATAGGCAGAACTCTCCCTCTGAGATGGTGGACATACTCAATTGAAATGGGAAACACTATTGAATTTGTGTACCACTTAGCAGTCCCCTAAAACTGGTACGAATAAATCTATAGTTATCAATTTTCATGGGTCGTCGGAGCAACCGACAGGGAGTTCATCTTCAAGAAATAATTGAATGACAAGATCCTTCTTTTCAACCAACCAATGCAATCCTCTTTCTATTCTGCTATATTCCATTTGATTCCAATACAAAGATACCATTAATGTATCTATTTCAAAGCTTCAGCAGAAATTCGAAAAACCCAGAACCCAAATAGGCCAAAACCTTATTATCAAATATCAGTAGATTACAGCTCAACAGAAACCTGAAAATGTTCAGAACCCAATTACTTGACTCGACCGCACAGCCATTTCAAAGGAACATTTACCCCCAAATCACAACAAATTCTAAAATTAAATGAAATATTAATAGAATCACAACCCAATTACTAGAATCATCAGACAGTCATTTAAGCTACAACAACAAATTCAAGAAACAAATTAACTACAAACCCAAATTCAAAATCAAGACAAAAACAAGGTGACCACTCACTATAAAGTATCTTGAGGTCCAATAATGGTGACACTCCATTCAAACAAGTTGCTTTCATCAACCAAACCAGCCGAAAATCCATCAACTGGGTGTTTACAGAGATCTGCAAGAAAAAAAAAGCACAAATCAAAAGAAAAGAAAAGAAAACAACCCCAATTCAGCAAAAATAACATAGAACCCCAAAATGGATACCCTTAAGTTGTTTCTGAAGGAGAAGACTAGCTTGTGAAGCCATACAACTTCAGAGAGAGAGAGAGAGAGGGGAAAAAGAGAAATTCTTCTAGAGAGAGAAAGCTAAAGAATACAAAAAAGGGTTCTCTCAAGAAGGTTCTAGGGCTGCGAAAGAGACGAAGAAAAACAGAGGTTCATGGAATTTATAGAGACAGGGGCGGTGCAGTATAAAAATTGGGGGTTAACAAGTATCATTTGGAACCATTTGTGGAAGAGTTTTTTTAGATTTAAATTTTAGGAGTTCAATGCTTCATATTTATTGAATTTTGAGAAAAAGAATAAATATATTTTTAAATTATCATAAATGATATGTAAATATTTTTTGTTATATTTTTGGGATATGGTGTTTCTGTCGTTTAAAAACTAGAGTATACTGTTATTCACTCTAACGAAAGACTAAATAGGGACACGTGACACAATCTTATGCGTCGATAAATGTTCGATCGGTGGATCAGATTATGACACGTGTATGTCAGTTAGTATAAAGGGTATATATGCTCTAATTTTTGGATGCAAGAACATCAATATCCCAAAAGTATGACCAAGGATATTTGCAAATCATCTATGATAGTTCGGAGGTATATTTGTCCTTTTTCCCTTGTATTTTTAGTAATAATATGGGGAAGTATGTTCATGGTTATGGTTAAAAAGCTCAATTTGAATCGCAATTCGAACCAAATCGATTAAAAAATTGATACTTTATTTGATTTTGAATTTTAAAAATCGATACTATTAATTTGATTTTGGCTTTACTAAACAATAATCGCAACCTAGAAACGAAAAATAGAGGATATTGATCTCGGGCATATTATTTACTATATTTTACTCACATGTACCCTTACTTTTAAGAGCATTTTTACTATTTTGTGTTTGTTTTAAAGACAAAATATAACTATTATGATATTGTGCACTAAGATATATAACTAGACTACATATAAAGTTTGACATGAGAATCAATCGTTTAAGAGCTGAAGCGAACGAGTAAAGCTTAGTTGCAAATCAGAGGAATGCACGGGAAAAACTAGACAAGTGAAAACTGGGTGTGGTGCACTACAAGGGTGTGATGAGTCGGGGATTTCGACTCCTATAGGGCTTAATATATAGAGATTTAGTGTCCTCAATGTCTATTTTATGCTCATAAGTGATGTTAAAATGTTAAAAGGCAGCAATGAAGACACAAGAGTAAGACAAGGACATTACGAGAAAAATAAGAACGAGAAGGTTGAAAAAGTTGAAGGAAAGCAAAGTTGGTACTTGCCAAAGTTACTCGGCGAGTCGCCGAGTGGACCTTCAGCTTGCCTAAAGTTCCAACACGCCAACCCATGGATGAAACCAACTTGGTGAGCAAACAAGCGATTTGGTGACACGCCGATGAGTTTGGTGATGCCAATTTTGCTCGCCAAATGTTACAAAAAGAGGCGGGAAGAAACACGCTAAGAAGGTGAGAAGAGGAGAACTCAGCGCACCGCCGACCAATTTGGCGAACTCGACCCAGCCGCCGAATTTTACAAGAAGTTTTGGTGAAAAGCCCACGCCAAAAAGGCGAGAAGAGGAGCACTCGACGCGTTGATCTGTTTAGTGAGTTCGACTTACTTCGCCGAGTTGATTCTGTGCTTAATTCCGGGAACATATATAAATGCAATTTTAAAAACAAGAAAAGTAGTTCTCACATTGTTCACTTATGGGTTTTTGAGTTTTTACATTCTAGAACATATTTTTACATTTTGAGTTGGGATTTAGGGTTTGTGAGACTTTTATCCTAATTTTTAGTATTTGAAGACTTTGGATTGTTGTCAAATCTGATAAAAAAACTTTGTTGGTAACGATTATTTGTTCTTTACTATGTTTGGTTGAAATCCCTATTTTTTGAGGTGTGATTATGTAGTTGAATGCGTTAGTTAGCTAATGGGTGATGTTATTGTTATTTTGAAGTGGGTTCAATTAGTTGATTATGTATTAATTGAGGAATTGTAGTTGCAAATGTAATTCGAGCTTAGTGCTCAATACTTGCTTGAGAAAGAAGTATTAGAGTCGAATTATTAGTTGATGATTGTATTGGTTGCATCATTATGAATCTAACTTGAGAACGTGAGTTTGATTGCAATCTTACAAATCTAACTTGAAAAAATTGATTGATTGAGACAATGAGTTGTTCGATTGTGTTTTGCTTGTTGAGATTCGAGAGAACTCACTTGATTTGCAATAGTTGATTGAAAAACTATTGCACTCAAAACCTAGCCTATCCACTGAGATTCAACACTTTAGAGTAACTAGTACTTACCCATTACGCAAAATCAACATTGGAAAAATGCACAAGTACCTCCTTAGACTATGACCGAAATTCCAGAGACACACCTTAACTAAATTAAGGTTCTATTGCCCCCATGAACTTATTTTTTTTTTATATTTTTATGCACCTTTTTGTCTTATGTAGCATTCAAATATCTCTCACGTGCCTTAATTATGTGGGTCATGGAGTGTTCCATTTCAAACAAAAAGTGTATATAATTACAAAAAAAATAAGTCTTGGGGGTAATAGGACTTGAGTTTAGTTAAGATGTGTCTCTGAAATTTCGATCATAGTCTAGGGGAGTACTTGTGCATTCTCCCATTAACATTCAACTTATTTCACTCCCAAGAAACCTTCTCTACTTGTTTACTTCCGATTATTAGTAGTCATAAATTGGTTACTCAAATCCCCATTTGATATTAATTGTCAAAACTTTGTGATTACTTTAATGTTGCAAAACTTATGCATCTACAAATGATTAGGACTCAATATCACTTATTGATTGAATTCTCTACCGTATCACTCTATGTGGGATCGATCAAATTCTTAGTTGGATTTATACTTGTTAGCAACCGCCTACACTTAGAATTGAATGAAGTGTAATTGAGCATTATCAGGACGTCACTCCATATTCAAAACTGCATACACCCCAGGCTAAACACTAGAGGCGGCACACTAGCCTCCAAAATGTTGAAACCCCAAGCTAGCGCACTATAGGTGTGCCACATTAGGGTCTAAGTTGATGAAGACCCAAGTTGACGCTATGCTGGCATACCACCGTCACAGATGTCCTGACGAAGAATCTCAAATTTTGTATGGTCTAAATTCAAGAAGGAAAATAAATTAATTTTTCAAACCCTATAAATATTATCTTGTACCTTTTTTGTAGGGTATCGTCATACTTTTCAGCGCAAGAGAAGACAATAGAATTCGCTATTAGGTTTCTTATCTTCTATTTTTCTTAAAAAACATTACTTTGCGTGAAAACAATTGTTTTTGTGTTTTTTTATTATCATGAATAGCTAAGAACCCTTGATTTGGGGCCGCAGTTACGAATAATTGTTGAATATTGAATCAATAGATGAAGTTGATTATCATTTAAATTAATCTTGTGTTCTTGAATTACTATTTTAATACTATTTCATTATGAACAATCTATTCTTTGTTCTTGAACTTGCGAGAGGAATATAGAGATAAAACTTGAATTATAAGAAAGATGATTTTTTCTCATACGAAACTAGAATTTATTTGTATCTACAATAGGAATACACCTAGTTACCGTTCTTGATTACAAAATAAGAAGAAAACATAATACTCCGTTGTCGATGTCAATCTTTCCCGTCAAGGAGGTAGACTTGCAATGTGGGGTTAGGTGATTAAAGGTTTCGAATATTATAATCAAATGCATTTAGGAATCGGTGGTGATTTGATAACCATCTAAAAGCCATTGAGGTGATACGACACACAAATTTTTAGTTAAGATACAACGCTGAAATTTTTCCAAAGCATTGTTATACTTTAAAGTGAATTGGATTGTTGATAGTTATTTTAATTCTAGCACTCTTAGAGCCTGTTTGGCTCAGCTTAAAAGCTGATCAAACTGACTTAAAAGATTATTTTGACTTAGTGCTGTTTGGCAATACTAAAAAAAACTTATTTTAATTAAAAAAAAATATTTTAAGCCAAAAGTTAAAAGGGGGGGGTAAAAATGCTTTTTCTTTTTAGCTTATAAGCTGTTTTAAGTTGACCACATTTTTTTATCTTTTTGCCCTTATATTTTTGCTTTACAATCTCCGAATAACCACATAACTCATAAAATCTTCTTTCTTCCATTTTTCCCCTTTTCAGTTTGGACATAGCAATTCAGCCTTTTATACAAACACATAAATCTGCTTATTTTAAAAATTAAGTTTCAGCATCTTTCAAAAAACTTTGTTTTATAAGCTGCCTTTTATTTAAGCCCATCCAAACGGGCCCTTAGTTTCAGTTGAACTTGCTGGACAAAGACAACGATAAATCTATAAAAGAAAAAATATTGAATTCAGTTGAAGCTAAGAACAAAGATAGAGGATATTAGAAATTATATGATAAATATCCGTAAATAAAAGCGTTAGATCATAGATTTTTTTTTAGTATAAGTTTTGAAAAATATTATATATATAAATTAATTCCTTTTAGGAAAGATGCATAGAGTAATTGGAGGAATGGGCTGAGTGAGCTAGCTAACTTTTTCTTTTTTTTTAAAAAAGGGACCATTTTCATGGGTATGTCGACATGCAAAAGTGGATCCACACATTAATGTGTGCGCTAAATACTTTATAATTTAAAATTTTGAATTTATCTAACTTATAAGTAAGATTTTTATTTCAATATAAATTATGTTAAGATGAATTTTTATTTATTTATTTATTTTTAATTAAATATTTAGATCTAGTTTAAGCTCCTAAGAATAATTTTTAAAAAATTAAAAATATCATCTAAAAAAGAGCTTTTGAAAATTTCAAAATTAAAATCAAAACGAATTTTAATGTGAAAATAAAACACCAAAATTAAAAAAAGCAAATGATGTTTAAAAAGTATAGGTCTAAATGATGACAATTACCACAAGTATTAGACAAACAAATACATGCCAACATGTGTATGTTTTTCCTCCGTGGATCATGCGTTGCACTTTTGGATTTGTACTGAGATACTCCAAAAGATTGAAAATTATCAAGCAATCTAACATGTTAGGTTGTTTTGATGTCGCTAATTAAATTACGAAATAAATTTTATAAATATCACATTTAAATTGTACTTTTTATGTTTGAATTTCACGAGTCTTACATGAAATTTGAGTCTTTAATAAATTTTCAAACTTCACGTGATTATGCTGAAATTATATGTATCAAAGTTCGAATCAAACCTAGTGTAACAATTTTATTTTATTTTTAAACATTTTAGATAAATATATTTTTATTCATAAATGAGTTTATCTTTAAAATTAACTATTACTCAATTATTTTTTATGTGGTGCCCAATATTAATTAACAATACCATAATTTGCTAGATTATTTTTACGCTGGAGAGTAGATAGAAAATAATGTTGTCGTAAATGTAAAAAAATGAGGATCACGAAAAATTTGGAAAAAAAACACATTCTTGGGGCTTCAATTATAAGAATGAAATTTTTCTAAATTTGAGTCGCATTATTTAATGATTTTAACTGGTTTTTAATACGTCAAAAATAATGTATATTTATTGAATGAAATGTATGTTTGTCAAGTCTATCACTTTGGTGATTGAAAATATTTTCTCTACACCAACCTCTTTCCATGAACCTAGTTTTGGAGTTTATTATCTAATAGCTTAAAGCATATTAAATATATACATATATATATAAAAAAATATATGAACATTTCTTATTTGTATTTATTATATAAAATAAATCTTGATATTTAAGAAACAAAATGGGCATTTGGTCTAGTGGTATGATTCTCGCTTAGGGTGCGAGAGGTCCCGAGTTCAATTCTCGGAATGCCCCAAATCTTAATTTTGGTTAATTTTATTTTAAATAAACGTTAGTTTATAGTATTACGAATTTTATCAAATGTACATACATTTATTTATTTAATTAGATAGTTTCTCAAATTTAAAATTAAGCAATGTTAAGTTAGTTATGTAATTAGATAGTTTTTCATTTAAAATTAAGCAATGTTAAGTTTGTTTGGTTGTATAATAAGTTTTATTTTTATTGATAATTAATGTACAATATCATCTAATATGTTACATGAACCAATGAAATATTTATGGTTTAATACATAATAAATTGTCCATTATCTTTTACAGACAATCAAATAGGTTCGATATATCTAGTATAAACCAACATCTTGGGTTTATCATTTGAAATTTAAGTTGTTAGCTAAAACAACTTCAAAAATGGTTTTAATAAAGGTATAATATTGTTCTTTATGAACAAAATTCGCATAACTCTTTTGGAAAATATTTCACATCATTAAGAATATTATCCACCTTATATGTATCACATTTTCCCTCAAATATCAATATAAATGTTGTTTATATGCTCGATACAAATCAATACTTTAAAGGAATCTGTTAGGACTTGCCCTTTAGCAAACACTTTGATATTAATGAGATCGATATTGACATACTGATGATAGTGATAATCTTGATACTAGTGACGATATCGATTGTGACCTTTCTACGGAGCTAGAACTGCTAACTAAGATGAATAGGAAATTGTCCATATGATGCCGGAAATAGATCGATTTTATATCACCTTTCAATTCGAATTAGAAAAAGTGATGTGTCCTTGCATAATATGCATTTCAAACATTCATAATTTGGATTGAATGCGTCGAATGACTTATTCCTCTCTCTCTATATATATATTGAATAATTAGCTCAATTTTACCAGCTCATAATATAGTGATCTAACATGTTAAATTTAAAGTAAAGTTTGAAATTATTTTTATAGATTTAAATTTTTAATATAATTAAATGCCTATATTAACATTTAAAATTAAGATGTCACTCTTTGTCTCAATTTATATGACACATTTTATTTTTTGAGAGTCAAACAGTGAAATTTTCAATTTTTTAAAAATAAAATATATATATTTATAAACTACATAAAAAATACTATAAGTCTCAATAATTAATAATTTAAAATATAAAAAAAATTATATAAAATATAAATTTATTTAAATTTTGAATCTAAAATATTCAACCTAAATCTATGCGGGAAAGAAGTAGTACTAAGAAGCCCGAGCCCGTTTGGATTGAGCCTTAGCAAAAAGCAGCTTTAAAAAAGTACTTTTGAAAGTGCTTGTGAATGAAACTTATTTTTAAAATAAGCAGTTATGCGTTTGGATTACAAGTGCTTGAGTTGCTATTGCCCAACACGTGAAAAGGGAAAAAATGTTTAAGAAAGAGATGTTGGGTTATGTGGGTAATTTGGAGATTGTCATAAAATATTAAGGGTTTAAAAATGATAAAAATGTGGTCAACTTAGAAACAACTTTAAAGTAAAAAAAATAAATCACTCATACCCCAACTTTAAATTTGGCGTAAATAAGTTTTTTTAACTTAAAATAAGTTAATTGGAGTATTACCAAATAACTAAAGGGCCCGTTTGGATTGGGCTTAATAAAAACAGCTTTAAAAAATACTTGTGAAAGTGCCTGATGAATGTGCGAAACTTATTTTTAAAATATAGCAGTTATGTGTTTGGATACTAAAGTGCCCTGAAGGTAAGTTAGTTGTGAAGTTTTATGCCCTCAAAGGTGAAAAGGGAGGAAAAAAAGGGAGAAAGAGAGAAAGAAGAAAGAGATGTTAGGAGTTATGTTGTAATTGAAGATTGTATAAAACTATTAAGGGAAAAAAGATAAAAATGTGGTCAACTTAAAACATAGCTTATAAGCTTAAAAACGAAAGAAAAAGCACCTATCCGCAGCTTTTAACTTTTGGCCTTAAAATAAGTTTTTTTTTAATTTAAAATAAGCTATTTTGAGTAAGCTATTGCCAAAAAGCTTTAATAATCAAAAAATAAGCTTTAAGTCAGTTTGACCAGCTTTTAGCTGAGCAAACAAACACACTCTCTTTAAATAAGGAACAAAAATCAGACTTTAAGCAGTTTGACCAGCTATTAAGCTGAACCAGACTCTTAGTAGAACCTATAACTAATACTAGAGGAAAAAGTAAGAAAATTGAGCGAAGCATTATGAAACACGTCTAGACCATTAGAGAAATCTCCAGAACTTACCAGAAGCTACAAGCAATTGGTTCAAAAAAAAAATTATCACCAAAACTCACCGTTTTTGTATCCAATCCACAGTTACCTAGAAACTTCGCGAGACACATTTCAACTATTTATACTCTTTCTCATTTTTTCCATTTTCATTCACATTATTCAAAAACAATCTGTAATTCTGTGATACTTTGCTTTACTAGTTAAAAAATCAAAGTATTGGAAATGGCCGGAAAAGGTGAAGGACCAGCGATCGGAATTGATCTCGGAACGACGTATTCGTGTGTAGGTGTATGGCAGCATGATCGAGTTGAGATTATTGCTAATGATCAAGGGAACAGGACTACGCCGTCGTATGTGGCGTTTACTGATACGGAGCGGTTGATTGGAGATGCTGCTAAGAATCAAGTTGCTATGAACCCTACCAACACTGTTTTCGGTAAGTTGTGGAGATTCCGTGCTTTGTGATTTGTATTTGTTGTTCATGATTCTCTCTTTTTGTTCAGTATTTGAGCTTATGTTAAGTATATTGGAGCAAGGATTTTGAGTTTAAATTTTGAATTTGATTAGATTCTCGATTAACCAACCATTTATAACTGTTAAGCTAGGTTTTCGCAAACATAAATATAGTGCAAGTAAAACTGTTTTTCTGCCCTGTTTCATCAATTCATCGAAGCTTAGTTGATCCTGATTTGTAACTGCATTTTCAACTTATGGTCTGTTGATCATATGTAATCGTAGCTCTGCCCTGCTTTTTTGTTAGTTTATATAGTACAATAACGATTAAGAGTGTTCCAATGAGAATGGAATCTAGCGAATTTGTCCAGCTTAACAATGCTAGGCTAAAATCATCAAAGATAATAATTATTTACTCCGTTGTAGCCACTGACAATTTTTTAGCTTACACAAGGTATCTCTTCAGTTGAAGTTCCAAGGAAGAGAGAGTGATCTTTTGATATATGAACTGTATTACACTAGATCATTTGGGAAATCAATTTTGTGTTTCCGTGTTGTCTCTGTGTTTGCTCTAATCTCTTTTGGTGATCATTAGTTTTGTGTATTTTGGATCCACTTCTTGGTGAAGTCATTTTATGTATATATTGCTAAAACTCTTAAATTATGTTATGTTTGGATTCATGCTGAACTCTTCTTTAACTTGATTGTAGATGCGAAGCGATTAATTGGTAGGAGATTCAGTGACCCATCAGTACAGAGTGACATGAAGCTTTGGCCTTTCAGGGTCATCCCGGGACCTGCTGACAAGCCTATGATTGTTGTCAATTACAAAGGTGAAGAGAAACAGTTCTCTGCTGAAGAAATCTCCTCTATGGTTCTTATTAAGATGAAGGAGATTGCTGAGGCTTTTCTAGGAACAACAATAAAGAATGCTGTTGTTACTGTGCCTGCGTATTTCAATGACTCTCAACGTCAGGCTACTAAGGATGCTGGAACTATTTCTGGGCTCAATGTTATGCGTATTATCAACGAGCCTACCGCTGCTGCAATTGCATATGGACTTGATAAGAAATCAAGTAGTACAGGGGAGAAAACTGTGCTTATTTTTGACTTGGGTGGTGGTACGTTTGATGTCTCACTACTTACTATTGAGGAAGGTATTTTTGAAGTGAAAGCTACTGCTGGTGATACTCATCTTGGTGGAGAAGATTTTGACAACAGGATGGTTAATCATTTTGTTCAAGAATTCAAGAGGAAGCACAAGAAGGACATCAGTGGGAATCCCAGAGCTCTTAGGAGATTAAGAACTGCATGTGAAAGAGCTAAGAGGACACTCTCGTCCACTGCTCAGACAACTATTGAAATTGATTCTCTTTATGAGGGAATTGATTTCTACACAACGATCACCCGTGCTCGTTTTGAGGAGCTCAACATGGATCTTTTCAGAAAATGTATGGAGCCTGTTGAGAAGTGTTTGAGGGATGCTAAAATTGACAAGAGTGGTGTTCATGATATTGTTCTTGTTGGTGGCTCAACTAGAATTCCGAAGGTGCAACAGTTGTTGCAGGACTTCTTTAACGGGAGGGAACTCTGTAAGAGCATCAACCCGGACGAGGCTGTTGCTTATGGAGCTGCTGTGCAAGCTGCAATCTTGAGTGGTGAAGGGAACGAGAAAGTACAGGACCTTCTGCTGTTGGATGTTACACCTCTTTCCCTTGGTCTGGAGACTGCTGGAGGTGTTATGACCACCTTGATTCCAAGGAACACCACGATTCCGACTAAGAAAGAGCAGGTGTTTTCGACCTATTCCGACAATCAACCTGGTGTGTTGATTCAAGTTTATGAAGGTGAAAGAGCCAGGACCAGAGATAACAACTTGCTAGGTAAGTTTGAGCTCACTGGCATTCCTCCAGCACCAAGAGGAGTCCCCCAAATTACTGTATGCTTTGACATTGATGCAAATGGTATTCTAAATGTCTCTGCTGAGGATAAAACAACTGGTCAGAAAAACAAGATCACCATCACCAACGATATAAATTAAAGGAAAAGACTGGCTTAAAGATGTGAGATTGTGAGAAAAAAGTAAAATGGTTCACGGGAAGCTGAGGGCCCACAGCTGAAGATGAAGAGCACAAGAAGAAAGTGGAAGCCAAGAATGCTTTGGAAAATTATGCCTACAACATGAGGAACACCATCAAGGATGACAAGATCGCCTCAAAGCTTTCTCCTGACGAGAAGAAGAAGATAGAAGATTCAGTTGAGCAGGCTATTCAGTGGCTTGATGGGAATCAACTTGCGGAGGCTGATGAATTTGAGGACAAGATGAAGGAGCTTGAGAGCATATGCAACCCCATTATCGCGAAGATGTACCAGGGCGGGGCTGGTCCTGATATGGCTGGTGGTATGGATGAAGATGGCCCTTCAGCCGGTGCTAGCGGTGCTGGTGCAGGCCCTAAGATTGAGGAAGTGGACTAAGCTCCACATTACCTAGTATATGGTGAAATCTAGTTCTTAAGTAGTAGAAATAAGATGTATAGTTGTAGTTATATGAACTTGTTTTGTGTATGTAGAAATATCCTTCGATATTTCACCCAGTCTAATGTTTTTGAGTTCTATGCAACTTATCTTCTTATGTACTAGATTACTTCTATATCTTTGATTAATTTCTTTACTCTTAAACTTTCAGTTTTATGCAATTTATCTTTAATTTCTTTGTTCTTCTTTTCGGCACCCAAGCAGTCTACAATGTAGAAGAAGAAAGAAGCTTTGATATGAAACCAGCTGGTCGGAGTAGTGGGTGCTTGCACTTTGTGAAAATTTTGAAAAATTGAAGAAAGCAACTACAAAGTAGATTTTGTCAGCGAAAGATGTTGCTAACAAGCTTCATAGTGTGAATAATATTTTTCTTCTTCTCTGTAAATCGCCATAGCTTAAACTCCATCTATGGAGTAATCATGGTACTAGAAAGCTATGATCGTAGCTAGTTTTCTTTCTTCTAAGACATATAAAATCGACTCCTGAGGCTCAGATTCACCAACAGACAAAGGTGATTCCGAAAAAAGACATTCAAAGTCGTTGAAATGGTAGTTAATAGCTCAAGTGAAAGAGAAAAAACTGGTAATGGTGAAGCTGATAGTGGTATTACAAGCACAATCTCGTTTTCAGTAATTGATTGCAATCATCCTCTCTATCTTCAACCTCGTTTTCAGTAATTGATCACAATCACCCTCTCTATCTTCAACATACTGATACTGTAGGTAGTTCCTTAATTTCATTACAGCTAACAGGTTCTGAAAACTATACCTTATGGAGTAGATCTTTCAGGATTGGACTGGTAGGTAGAAGCAAATTAGGATTTGTCGATGGAAGATTTTCTAAATCTAAATTTGAACCTGAGTTACATGATCTATGGGAGAAATGTAATGCAGTAGTGCTAATCTGGATAATGAATGCTGTCAGGCATGGATTGATTAGCTTTGTTGTATATGCATCAGATGTAAGGGAAGTATGACTTGATTTGAAGGAACGGCTTGATATTGTTAATGGATCTAGGATTTTCCACCTATATAGAGAAATTCACACTCTTGTTCAAGGCACTATATCTATTGCTGACTATCACTCTAGATTGAGGGATCTCTGGGATGAGTATGACTCCCTGATGCCCTGTCCTAGTTGTCCTTGTCCAGAGTCCAAGAAGTTTGGAGAACACTGCGACTATCAGAGATTACTGCAGTTTTGATGGGGCTAAATGAGTCCTACTCTCAACCTATTCCTACACTTACAAAGCTTATGCACTCTTAGTTGATCAGGAAACTCAAAGAAATCTGGTTGTAGGCTCTACTACATCTGGTGTAATCGGAGGCACTGCATTGTATTCTAACAGAAATGGAGCAAGTACATCTAAAGGTTCTACAGGTACATGTATTCAGGTAATGCTACATATAATAAAGGCTCTGCAAGTAGTACTTATTCAGGCAATGCTACACATGGATATTGTCCTCCGAGTGGAGGTTACAGTGGTGGTGCAGGTTCTTCATCCTTTGGTAACAAGGGTAGAAAGTTCTTCTTGCAATGTGAAACATTGTGGTTACAGAGGTCACACCAAAGATCAGTACTACAAAATTGTTGGTTACCCTGCTGATTTTAAGTCTAAAAGATAACCTCTCAATTCTGGAGTGTATGCAAACCAAGCTGAACATACACAACACAATGCATCTGAAGTTAGAGGAAACACTAGTCAAGGCACAGGAGTTACAGGTGCAAATTCACAATCAGGAGCTTTCTTTACTTCAGATCAATATCAACAAATTTTGCAGATGTTGACTACTCATGGACATGAGTCTACATCTCAATCTTCATCCAATGTAGCTGCTGTAACTGATGCAGGTAGTTCTCTTAAAGCATTCTTATGTGTATATGAAGGTAGTATATGGACAATAGACACTGGAGCCACTCATCATATCACATCTAAGTTGAAAACTCTAATAAATGCCAAGGCAGTTAATACTCATGCAGATAGTAATGTTCATCTACCTGATGGTAATCAACTCGCGGAGGCTGATGAATTTGAGGACAAGATGAAGGAGCTTGAGAGCATATGCAACCCCATTATCGCGAAGATGTACCAGGGTGGTGCTAGTGGTCCTGACATGGCTGGTGGGATGGATGAGGATGGCCCTTCAGCCAGTGCTAGTGGTGCTGGTGCAGGCCCTAAGATTGAAGAAGTGGACTAAGCTCCACATTACCTAGCTTTTGGTGAAATCTAGTTCTTAAGTAGTAGAAATAAGATTGTAGTGTAGTTTTAGTTATATGATAACCATTTAACAACTTCCTCTCCGGTTATGAGAGATTGATGTATCAGAAAATGAACAATCTCTATGCAGGATCATACTATCAGATAGTCGGTCGATATATTCAATTGATCAGTATTGGTGAATCATATCTTCTTCCATTTCCAACATCAAGCCTGATTAGCTCGAGTAAAGTGAAGTAATTGCGGATTTAATCATCATATAACTTCTAACTTAGGGTCACTCTATGGAATACTTTTCATTCAGAGTTAGCTTCATTATAGTCTTCAGATTATAATTCTTAGATTCATGTAACTCTAAGTCATTTGATGCATGAACTAAATTATCCCTAGATTCTAGTTCTTGGATTAATTTATACCACTTGAGAAGTGGGATATTAATAATTTCAAGTTTAATTGTATACCTAGAACTAAACTTGAGATGAAATCTACACACCATATTTGATTTGACTTTTATTCCAAACTTAAGCTTAATTCTAGGATATTTCATTATATTCCCATGTGTCAACAGACCCCATAAACTTTAAGCCAAAGTTGCTAGGATACCAAACTTTGTTATCACAGATAACTAACAGCTAAATCGATATGAAAGTGCCAGAATTGATCAGGCTAGAGTGCATACTCAAGACTAGCTTATTCAAAAATTGAAGAATACAGCTTTCTCTTGAGATGTACATGATCATTGTGTTATACAGAAAACAAAACACACGATATGAAGAATCGAGACAGATTTAAGCACAAATACCATTCAACGATAAGAATAACAGTATGAAGTTGTTAACGAAGCCAATAAGGGATCAATAGTAGCAGGAACAAAATGTTGTGGACATTGAAGGCATGCAAAAATAGCATCTTGTGTTCCACATTGGTTGATGAGTGGGGAAAGAAAACGAATCTTTCCTGATTGAATTAGAAGAAAATATAAATATCATTTCCATTGAGGTCAGTAAATAATAGTAACTACTACCTACGAGAGCGAGCATCCACTGATTTTCAAGCCATTGCTTCTGTCAAATCAACATATGCATGTGTGGTCCAAGGCGAGGGGCGAAGGCACACTAGAACCTCGTGCTCTTCTGGTCCTACACGCTGCTTAGGCACATGAATTTCAAGCATAGTTCCAGTTTCATCTCCATATGCTTCTAGTTTTGCGTCTTCTGGAATGCGAGTCCTAAGAGGGATTTCCCTGACAAATTCCCCTGAAGGGCAGTGCTCCGGAGCTGGATCTGATAGCTTGAAAGTCCTGTTTTGTCTTTTGATGATGGGGATACATCCAGTGCTGACACAAGATATCTTCACGATCCCATGAGAGATGGTATTTCTCCAAGTGACTTTGACACTTTTTAGATCCACAAAAGGCATGCTAACAAGTATCAAGAACCCTGCATCGTCTTCATAAATAGTTTTTGCAGCTGTAACGGGACCAGATGCTACTTGCATAGCACCAGAAAAATCTCTTAGCCAGGGTGGGCTAATTGGATGGATATCTGTAAGCCTCTCAGGATGTTGACTATTAGGCAAACAGCAATCATCATTGTTTCCTCGAGTAAATCCATTTTTCTTCCTCTTGTTGCAGACAGACAAAATGTTTAGTCCTTCTCCATTTACATGGTTTGCAGATCGAGTAGATAGATTCAGACTTGATCCATTCAACAATCTCTCTGTACGAGGAAGTGCGTTGCTCTTCAATGCAGGAAGCCGTTCAAGCTCAAATTCTGTATGCGGAAGGCACCTCCATGACTCAAAGTCACTGGCTTCAGAAGGAATTGAAAAATTCATGTCTCGTCCTGTAAGCTCCATCCACTTCTTTTGCTCCTCCTTATCAAGACCTGTAAGATTAGGTGACCTAACAACTTCAATTCCATGAAGGCACTGAGGGTTCGAAAGACCTCTGTAATGTTTCCTCTGCATTTTGTGAGATCGAACAAAACCTTTCTCTGCAGTGAAAGGAAAGGGGCTCTCTCCCTGACGTGAATGCCCGTTCATGTAACTCCTCAATTGCATCTTGCCAAGAGCATTTTCAGGCCTGTCCTTGAAAACCCACATGTACATATTCTCCATGTCATGCTGAACAAGGAAAACATCCTGCTTCAAATCCGATTTATCATACCGAGAAACCCCATTACTCTCACGAATAATCTTACCCTTCGACTTCTCATTCAGAGCTGGCTTAAAGTAAAAAGTGAAGAAAAACCAAGCGCCCCAAATACTATCAAGCCGCTTGGCACACTTCTTCCCAATCTTTGTGACACTAATATTTGTCTCAACCTCATAATGTTGGGAACCAAGGCCTACATCTAGCATATCACATGTATCATTCCACAACTGAGGTGGGGGGCTGGGCTCGAGTGGGAGATTAATATCAGGCGGCTGTAAATGGTTAACAGTCCGGATCAACTCCCTCTCCATTTCATCATGAGAAGATGAGCCAGAATCCATGGACAAGAGGGTGGACAAATGATTGCTTTCAATGGTTAAGGTTGTTAGAAGATCTTCACCCATTTTCCCCTTTGCAAGCATTTCCTATTATTCGGGGTGGTCGTAGAGGTGCCTCTAGCCCTTAGCACAGAGTTCAATGGAACCTACTGCTTTCAGTTCTAACCAAGTATACATGTGAAAAGGGATCTTGAAAATGCATAAACATACTATAAGGAATCCACTTCCAACTAACCGACTCTAAATCCTGGATCAGCCTATTTGGAACAAAATTTCCACCACAACTAACACTTAGTAACATAACCATGACCGCCTCATCCACATATCCACAAAGAATTAGACAACCCGAGATTCAAACACCTTGAATCAAACAACCCAAGATTCACAATCCTTCAAATTCCAGCCAAAACAGATAACCAAAGAACCATATAAACCACTTCCCAATGCTTTGCGCACACACCCATATCAGAAAACTCACAACTTTATCAAATAATTCATCAAATACCCACTAAAGATTCAACCTTTCCAAGATCAAAACACTATTTCTTGATTCCAAACAAAGCCTACAATCTGTATCATTCAAAAAACTCAAGTAAACAAAGAATCCCACAAATGAATAACACATACAAACTACAAATTTCAGTAAAGATCCAAAATGAGAACTTTTCAAGAATACCTGATTCCAAAACCAGAACACCAATTCTTGATTCCACACAAAGCCTACAATCTGTATCATTAAAAAAAAAAAAACTCAAGTAAGCAAACAACCCCACAAGTGAATAACACATACAATCTACAATTTTTTTCAGTAAAGATCCAAATTCATAACTTCTCAAGAATACCTGATTTCAAAACCAGAACACCAATCCTTGATTCAAACAATCCTACAACATATAACATCACAAAAAATAAGAAAAATACACAACCCCACAAACCAATAACACATAAAAACTACAAATTTCAGTAAAAAAAACAAGTAAAGATCCATTTTTTCCCTCAAGAATACCTGATTCCAAAACAAAAACACCAAATTCTTGATTCCAAACAATCCTAAAACATATAACATCATAAAAAATTATAAAAAAACACAACCCCACTAAACAATAACACCTAAAAACTACAAATTTCAGTAAAAATGTAACTAAAGATCCAATTTTTTTTTCAAAAATACCTTATAAAATACTCTGAATCTGCAAAAAAAAAGTTATGGAAATGAGAGGCGGTGACGTAAAAAGTAGAATGAAGAGAAAAGGGGTCTTTGATTGAGAGCTTCTTAACAAGATAATAATTTTGATAAGGGTTGATGAGAAATGACCTGCACTAGTTACAACCGGTACACAAAGGGACCAAACGCCGTTAGATAACGGTGACGGTGTTAGTAGGAAAAAGATAAAGCAAGTCAATTATTATAACCTGTCAAATTTAATAAATTTAATATTTGGGGAAAAATAATAATCATATTTTATTGTGGATGTACAAAATTCTTCCTTTTCTACAAATGGTAAAAAAAAAAAAAGGACAAAAGGCTCAAAATTCATTGAACCTTCGGAAAAGGTTTATTTATGTTATCAGTTAAAAGTTTGACTTATTTATGTCATTATAGTTAAAGAAAAAACTTATTCATGCCATTACTTTTTAATGATGATTTTGCAAAATCATTGATACGTGGTCAATTATAATTCGATCATGTCATCAATTTTTTTTAAAAAAATATAATTCTGAAAAAAAAATTGAATTAATTTTTAAAAAAGTTTCTTTATTAAAAAATTGATGACATGACCAACTATAATTTGATCACGTTATTAATTTATTTAATAAAAAATTAATTCAATTTTTTTTTTAAATTATATTTTTTTAAAAAAAAATTGATGACGTGGCTGAATTATAATTGACCACGTGTCAAAAATAATTTTATAAAATCATTGTTAAAAAATAATAACATAAATGAGCCCTTTTTTAACGATAATGACATAAATGAGTCAAACTTTTAACTAATGACAATGAGCATTTTCCAAAAAAAAATGATGTATTCTTTCTTACATAGTATTTCTTTTTCCTTTTTGATTAACAACATATTTCAAGTATCTTTATTTAAAGATCATGTATATTTTCTACATTTCATATTAATTTTCCAATTTATTATAAATAGATGCCTTGTATTCTTTCCGTCTACTTTCAATTGTCATGGTTATTATTTTTAGAATTAAATTATAAGAATTTTGACTAACATTTTAATATGTATTTTTATTATATTAATATATAAAAAAATTACAATTTATATTATTTTTCATACAATTTTTAAATACCTAAATCTTTTATTTAAAATATCAAATTAATGTAATATGAACAGAGGGAGTGTTATTTATTATAGTATAACTCCTTTAGTTATCCAATTTATTATAAATAGATTGATGTTCCGAATTACTTATCAAGAGCATATTAATTATATTTTTCCTCATTTTATGCTTATAATGAATTCTTTTTCCGAAAGTATACATAAATTTATATAGTTTCAACTTTCAAAGAGGATTTTTAAAGATTTTATCTCTTTTTATTTGTCATAATTTTTTTTTGAAGGGTTAAATTATATGAATTTTGACAGATATTTTAAGATTTATTTCTTTATTCTATTGATATGAAAAAGAATTATAACTAATAAAATTATTTATATAATTTTTAAATATCTAATTTTATTTTAACATATCAAATTAATATAATCAATAAAATTAATTCTCAAAAAACGTAACATTATATTATATATATATATATATAGACACACATAAGTGTGATGGTAGGTGGTACAAGTTGGGGGGATTTTTAAGATATGAGATATAGAGCTGGAATTGAACTTATCAAGATAAGAAGGTGACTTAACTTTGAATGAATAAAGTCAAGAATTCAATGGGACAGCTCAACATGAGCAAATTAAATTAAATTAAAGTAAAAGTGGCACATATGGTCCATTCACTTTATTACATTCACATTATGTTGATATTGATATTTATGGGGGGATTTATCATACCACTACTAGTCTAAATAAGTACACTTTCCTATCTTTTTCTTTTTTATCTTTGTAAAAGCTTCCCTTCTTTTGTTGGGATAAGGTTTTGGGATGTGTTGGGTTGAAAAGAAAGTTAATCTTAACAATTTTTATTTTTCTAAAAAAATGATATTGTATTTTCTTGAGATAATATTTCTATCTCACACAAAATAAAGGTAATATAATAATAGTATACAAATAAATATTGTGGTGGAACGGTAAGTACTTTTTCATTTTTAATTAAGAGGTCTTGGGTTTGAGTTCCCTTGGGTATAGAGTCGTCTTTGTTAGGGAGAACTTTATCCCTTAATGTATAGGACTTATCGGAGCGAATAATCTATACCAATTAGTAGCGATTAAATTTCTTCTACGATTCCACATGAGAAACCAATACGAATATAGTTAGGCTTCAATGTGAGTATCAGATATCGGGTGAGAAATCAATTAAAAACAATAATAATATACCATATGAAGTTTTATAAGTGAGTATGAAGAAGATAGAATATACACAAATCTTATTACTAACCTTTCAGAGATAGAGAAACTATTTCCAAAAAAATTTCGATTCCAAATATGAACAAGAAAATATAACAAGTCACACAAAATATAAATATATTTACGTACAGTTTAACTCTTCAAATTTCACTTGTGAAATGAGTTATATTAAGTTGTTATTAATTGTTACTAGTGATACTTATAAAAGTTTTTACTTATATTTTGGTGAAGGGGTGGTGGATAGGAGTCCTCTCTTCTGATTTTATTTGATACCTACATAACAAATAAATATTTTAGTTTTTTGTTTTATCCATTTTAGGTCCATTTTAGTAAATTAATTTTTTTTTATTGCTTTCCATCCATATCACTTTTAGTATTAAATATAACCACATAATTAGAGTTCTAAAATATTGTTAATAAGGTTGATTTAGTAAAAATACACCTCTAATTAAAAAAAATTGAAGGGTGTGTCAAACACTTGGGATTTTCACTAAGGAAATTTGAAAAAAAATACAAATATAATGTTTATGATTTAAACTTCCAATCTCAAGTGAATTTTGAACCTCCTAATCCACTAAATTAACCTCGATGTTTAGGTGTTCGCATCAATCTAAATCTCCACAATAAAAATAAAATTAAACAGATATCACATAAAACATAATCGAATCTATCCTTATCCAGAACATTCAAATGAACATCTTCATTTTTCTGAAATTATCCTTGATGTCAGGTCAACAGATATCAAGTAATATAAATTGAAACAATACAATGTTTATTAGGGAGACTTAATGAGATAATGCAATTTCATTAAAAAGAACTCCTTATCAAGCTCTATCTAAATATATTCATACATATAAAAAAGTATATTTGGACTTAGCTTATACCTAGTTCAGTCACTTCCTGTTTTGGTCTCTAAATAATAAAATATTCCACTTTAGTTTATACTATTATTAAACCCTTATATTACTTTATTGTAAAAGGTTCCTATATTTATGGCAGCTCACAAAAGAAAAGAAAAAAGGAAAAGAGGAAAATGATAGTATAACAATAATAATTAGAAAAAGAAAAAGAGAATCTTTCTAGTTGGAAAAAATTAATTGTTTAAAGGTTCAATTTAAATAAAGTATGAGGTGGCCTTCTTTTATAAGCTATCCACTTGTATATTTATTATGTACTTAATATAATTGATAGGGTTTTAGTTAGATAATGGTGACACAATATGAGGATTGTGTGACCATTAAAAGTATATTTAGTTTTCTGAGTTATTAGCATTGATTGAGAAAGCATTAACTCTATTTTGTTATTATTTATCACTACTTTTTCGAACTTATTTATTAATTTAAATTTATCTATTATAATTATGATGATACGATAATATGTCTTTAAATAAAAAAATAAGAATTTATATAACCGATCTTAACTAGATTGATATGCATAGTTTGATAGAGGGGTTAAAACTGTAATTTTTATTATACGTTCAATCAAAATTTGGTATTTATACTAAACATCATTTAATATATAAATAATTTATATAAAATTTAAAAAATTATTTTTCGTACTGATTTCAGAATTGATAGATAAACAATAAAAAATTATGGGATTTTAAATATACAAAATAACTAGTATAAGAGGTGGCCTACACAAACCCTAGATACAACCTACTCCATTTGTAAACATATTTAACTTATCATATTGATGCACTAACAGATCTCAAATTATGCAATTTTTCTTGCATCTTTGCTTTACACATGTTCAATGGTGTGGGGTTTAGCAAGTTCTCGTTTTATTATATATATATGTGATAATATTAAAGTACTAAATAGTACCAACTCTTGAAAAACATTTTAAGATTGTAATTAGTTGATGATAGTAAATAAATCATTTCACTATTTAGTGAGACTTAGAAAAAAAAGTTTCTCTATAGAAGAAACTAATACCAAATTTTGCCTATAATTTATTTTAATTTTATTATTATCTTATAGAAAAGCTAGTAATATTGTGACAAGAATAATGAATTGGAAATATCAATAAATTCTTATGGAGTCCATAAAAAAGTAGTTGTTTTTAAAGATTTAAAAAATCAACTTTTATTGAGCACATTTATAATAATCAAACTTTAGTGAAATCACTTCTTTGTTATGAGAAAAAAATGAATAGTTACTCTTAAGAATTAAATCATAGACATAAAAATCGTATTGGTTTCAATGATTATCGAGAGCTAACGAATCACGTTTTAATCATAATTGATTTTATATTATATATTTTCTGGACGAAAGCATAGATAATTGGACAAAAACAAAGAAACAGGGATATTTCAATAGATCAAACAGTTAGCATGGTTCCTATTCATTTGAGACATTACAATAGGGTTTAGAATTTGGTATTTGTTTTCCTCCCAGTTTTTCATTTATATTTTTTAACATAATAACAACCAACCTAACACTAATTGATATTTAATAAAATTGATGACTCTTTATCAACCAGTTATCAAAAAAATTAAATTTTATCATTATTTTTTACATATCAAAATAATAACCACAATATGTTCGCGTAAATTGCGTGCCATAAAATTTTGTGATATACATGGCATTCATCCAAAGAGTTATAAGTGAGTATTACAAGTAAACTTATAATGACATATTTTTCCCGTTGGATGATGCCATATTATTCACTAACTCCATTCAATTTAATTGTAAATACTCATCGAGAATGGTTGGAGTCAATGTACTAACTTCACAGTACACTTAAATTGAGAAAGAAAGAGATATAGATTCACGTGAGGAGTTAATAAAGAGAATTATTTGTGGGCAAACTATCTTTAAAGTTTGTGTAATATTATTTTGAATGAATGAGTTGACATGTAGACCAGGGTTTTTTTTTAAAAGATGGATAGGGGTTTATACCTTGTTCGACACAGTATGGGTGATGGAATGAATTGTCCATTTTGGTGTGTATTTTTAGAGAGTTATCCCTTTTGGTGTTTAGGATTTAAAAAGTGTCAATTTTGATTCCAATCTCGCAAGAATACTATGCAAGTCAACATTTATAAAAGCCGTCAAAATAAACTTGACCCATGATTTCAATCTAGACTAGGAATGTTCACCCCACTCTAAACCCGAGGCTATCAAGTCCAACCCCAATCAACCCTCCGGTCTCACGAGGCTGAGCTCGTTTGACCTTGATACCAATAATTTTAAAAATAAATATAAATTTTAACATAAATATATCTAGTGTTATTTATACTAATTTTTAAATTATAAATAAAAATTAATAAGTAATAAAGGAGATATTTGAAACTAGAAAACCAGACTCGTCTTAATTTATCACAAATTAGTGATCTAAGAGTTCAAATGGGCCTCTTTCAGATATCGGCCCAAATAGAAAAATGGAATGGGCTTGAAACTGCCATAGTTTTAAAGGCCCAATAGACGCTTTTATCACTTGAAAACGAGTCCAACTCACAAAGAAAGGGTGTTATATTTTTTCTTTTTTCTTTTCCATTCGGTGTTCAATACATTATGATACGATTGAATTCAGATTCGAACCGGGAACACTCGCGTAGCTACATGGTTGTCAAGGGAAAAATACTGTAGATACAAGTAAAATGATATATGAAATATACGAAAAAAAAAGGGCCCAAAGATACTCCTTGAGTAGGAAAATGGTTACAAAACTATCCTCATCCACCAGTGGCTCCAATAATTATCCTTTTCACAACCTTATATTAACTCCAAAAATACCATTTGTTATCCACCTTGTAAAAATTTACCAACTTATTTAACGGTTTCAAATGTAAAACTATTGAAATAGGATGGTAAAAGACTGTGACCACTCAAAGTGGGAGTAGAAGTTAATGTATGTAAGTGTATTGAGTTATAAACCAACCACTACCCATCATTCTAATGAAGTCCCCACCCAAGCCAAACATAAACCAGGGGCGAAGAGCAAAAGCACCACGAAAAAGCGACGAAAAGCAGCCTTTAATTATCTGACGAATTTTCGAATTTCCTGAAATGACATTAAAATTTTGAGTCCGAATGAAGTCCCAATTTTTAAATTAGGTTGAGCCGCTTATTTAGGACATTTCAATAGGATTTTGGTTTCAAGCTGAAATTAGAAATTTAGATTAAAAGGTTAAAGAAGAGCAACCTCTGAATTAAATTCATGCACCTTTTAAATTATTAATTATAAAATATTTTTATTGTTTAAATATTAAACGTTAATATATTTTTTTAAAACAAAGTTGTCTATTAAGGAACATAACATAATTGAGGCGAATGAAATAATTAAGATGAACAAAGTGAGACTTTGAAGGTGAGAGGGACTAGGTACACTCGGTGTCGGTCCCTTCTTCTGCCCTTTTCCTTATATCTTAAATAACTTCTTTTCCTCATTAGCTCCTATTCCCATTCACTCGATAATTTATTGTTCATTTCGGCTCTATCTCCGCGCAACCCGGCAACATATTCCTCCCCGTCCTACTCTTCCCCTGTCTAGCCGCCTTCCTACCTTATACCGCTCTTGTTCCCTATACCCTTTTCGTGCTCCCTCTCCCTTTAGCAACCTCATTTCTTTCTTCCACTTACGTGGGTTTTATTTAGATGTAGGAACACTTGAATTCTTAATTGTGATTATAAGGACGTGAAGTATGAAATGTACCTTTATAGAACATTTTCGCCTACCTAGAAGTTTAGCACACTCATTTGTTAGTAGCTTTCGGGTGGTCCATTAGTGATGGCGCGGGGTTTATCTAAAGGAGTGGGGTTAATTAGTAATGGGGGGTGATAGATTGGTTATAAAAATTATCGATATTAAGAAGTTAAATTAAACAAATAATGTTGAAGCGTATGTGTATTACAAAAAAATTATTTAAATTAGTTAAATTTAAAATCGTTTAAATAAGTGGTTACTTTTGAACTCAACGGTGGATGAGAAAGATAATTTTGGGGTAATAGAGTTGGATGAAAGGGTATGTTTGAGCATAGGTTGATTGATGGAGGTTAATATTGTCAATTATTGCTTATACTTCAAGGATATTTTAGGCTCTTTTCCAAGTAGCATATTTTGAACACCCTTACACAACAAATTATCGTAGCCCAATTGTTTTAGATGCTTGGTATGAAAGTATGCTGGACTGTTTAAAGCTAACACAATTTCACTCTTTTTGGAAAGAGATTGTAGTGCTTTTCCTGGAACATCTTTTGTTGAAACTGTTGGTCCGCTCCGTACTGCCAATAATGTGGGGTAAAACAGTCTTTAACAAAGTCGACTCGTTACTCACAAAGACTTGAACACAAGATCTTTAGTTAAGAAGAAAAAAATATTTATATTTTACCACAACAATTGTTGATTAATGTAAAACAATTGTCTCTGATTAATAATGAAAAAATACTTATTACTCCAGTAACACAAATTGTCGAGTAATGTAGACAGTTGGAAGAGAAGGAAAAGGTAAAGGAAAAATAAAAATTGAGTTGTTGGAGTTGAGGCAAGATAAATAAATTCTTTTCAATTAAATAATTAAAAACAATATAAAATAAGTGTACAATATTTAAATAATTTTCTCATATATATATGAAATTGCAAAGGTTTATAATTATGTTGCTTTAAATCTTGCAATAGTTGTGTAATATTTTATTTGGAAACAAATTAATAATCCCTTTGGTTAGGTTGTAAATCAACGAAAGAAATGTATATCTAATAAAAAAAAAATTAATAATCCCTTTGGCTCGGTTTTAATTTTGAATTAATTTTTATATATATCTAATAAAAAAATTAATTTGAACTAAAGCTAGCTATTGATTCCGAGTGAACCCAATTTTATTCTTCTTTTACATGATATATAACTTTTAAACACAAATTAAAAAAAATTAAACCAAAATTACTAAAATCCAATTTACAAAGGTCTAAATATTTATGAACCCTCGAGAAAATTTTATTTGGTCCAAGGTCTTATTTACAAATGAAAGACCTAAATGTATTTTATATTATAGTACTTGATCAATTTCTTCGATTAATAAATCACATTATTAAATTTTATTTAATATCTCAAAAAATTATCAATTAATTGAAACTAATTAAATAAAATTTAATAGTTCAAAGATTTATTGAAACTAATTAAATAATTACTTATAATCCAATTTATTATACATATTGTCTAAAGGTTAAGTCTATGATACAAGCTCCTTTGCAATTGCTATTTAATTGTTGTTATTATTGAAAATTATCTGGATAATTCAATTACCAATGGTCACGACCCAAATCAGGGACGCGACTGCACCCACATTTACGCCCCTGATGTGAGCGAAACCAACCATCTAAACCTTCACGTTCAAAGATATATCAACAGAAAATAATGACGGAAGAATTAAACTCATTAATAAAAACAATTCAATACTATTATTATTATCCCCAAAATTGGAAGTCTATCAACAAGAAATCTATTCAAATTACTTAACTAGGAATGTCTAAGAACAAAATAACTAAAAAGCTAAGCTAGTCCATGCCGGAAGTTCAAGGCATCAGACTTGAAAGAAGGGAGACCCAGTCCCAAGCTAGAGCATTAGCTCACCCTGAATTTCCGATGAAGTGAAGACTGGCTAGATTCTGCTGTTGAGTGAAGTTGACTGACCGTTGCTGCATTACCACATAACAAAGAGGAAAACATGAAAGTAGGGGTCAGTACAACCACACGTACTGAGTAGATATCATCGGCCAACTCAAAATAGGGGAACAGTATATTCAATATAAGTAAATAACCTACAGGACTCAACATGTAGCAATAACAACATGAATCATCAATAACTACACACCGAGTTCAACTATGAGGACTCAAGCCTCAATACCATACTTATTTTGGGAATTAAGTTCATTAGATTGGAGTATATTCATTATCTTATACAGATTCCATTAACTCTTCTTCCTTTTGTGTCGGTACGTGACACTCGATCCTCTATTTCTATCTGGTGCCGGAACGTGGCATCCGATCCTCATATTATTCTATCCTTGGTACGGAACTGGCACCCCGATCCATTTTATATCTGGTGTCGGGACGTGACCACTCCGATTCCTCATTATTCTATCCTGGTACGGAACGTGGCCCCGATCCATATTCTATCACTGGTGTCGGAACGTGGACAACACGATCATCATATTCATTCGATCAACTCTGGTACCGAAATCGTGGCACCCGATCCATATATTATCCTGGTGTCGGAACGTGACACTCCGCTCTATATTCATTCTACCTGGTACACGGAACGTGGCACGATCTCCTAATTCATCAGCCTTCTTTTACACTAAGGCATCATCATTCTCTTATAAATTTATCAAGCCTTCTTTCATTCTAAGGATCATCATTCTATAGATTATATATTCAAGTGAATAGGGTTCTTTCAAGATTTGGGATTCAATAACTTCATCATGCTTTGTTAATGCATCACAATTTATAATCAAAATGCAAGCATACAACTTAAGCACATAGCCGGAGTTTACAATATTTCAACACATAATATTCACTATTAAGGTTCACTGACGAAAATCGTACATATAAACCAAAACTACCTCACACGAAAGAATTAGAATCAACAAGCTATCTTCTCAAAATACGTGCTATTCTCTCGTCTCTCTCTTGATCGGGATCTCTCCTTCTTTCTGTCTTTCTATTTTCTTTATTCAAACCCTCTTTCTTTTACCCTAATTAATATATAATTAAGAATAAAAGATGGCAATAATAACCCACTAATTAACTTAAGGTTACCTCTTTTAACCCCCAAGTAATTAGGACTTATTAACATTAACCCTCTAACTTTATAATTAAAGCAGGAAGGAATAGCAAAAACGTCCCTTAAAACGTGTAAAGAAATCCGACCCGAACTGGGATTGCGTGTATCCCGTGACGGGCGCGCGCTGGACGGTCGTCCTGTGTCCGTCGATGCCACAGAAACTCATTTTGAGTGGATGGCCTGTGTGAGGGCCGTCGCGCCTGGACGGTCCGTCCTGCCACTCCGTCACGACGTTCAGAGAGTCGATTTTCAGTACCCAATTTCAGATTTTCTAAGTGTTTTGAAACGACACCTCCACGACGGTCCGTCGCCGTGCCCGTGACGGTCCGTCGTGGCCTCCTCGCCTCTGCCAGTTTCCAGAATAAAATCCGTTGCTAAAACGACTCAGACAGGTCGTTACAATAGATACAAATTACCCATCGTCGTCCTCCGAACGATAAAAGAAGGAAACAATGGCGAAAAGGAGTACCTGAATCTGTAAACAGATGTGGGTATTTTCTTGCATATCCGCTCCTTTCCCACGTACTCTCAAACTCTTTCATACATCCGGTCGATTCTTCCATTGAACTTTGATGGATGCAATCTCTTCGATCTAACTTGCGAACTTCTCTATCAATATAGCAACTGGTTCCTCTTCATAAGTCAAGTTCTCATCCAGCAACACTGAGTCCCAACGGATAATGTAGTTTCCATATCCATGGTATCTTTTCAACATGGACACATGAAACTACCGGATGCACTCCGGAAGCCCTGGGGCAAGGCTAATTCATAAGCCACCTCCCCATTCGTTTAGTAACCTCAAATGGTCCAATATACCTTGGACTTAGCTTACCCTTTTGCCAAACCGCATATACCCCTTTCATGGTGAAACCTTCAACAAGACTTGTTCACCTTCCATGAACTCCAAGTCTCTAACCTTGATCTGCATACTCCTTTGTCTACTTTGCGCCGCTAGAAGCTTTTCTTGAATGCCCTCACCTTTTCTAACGAATCCCTGCAAAAGATCGGTACCCCAAGGTCTAACCTCGATGCATCAAACCAACCAATGGGAGATCTACATTCCTCCATACAATGCTTCAAATGGAGCCATATCAATAATGGAGTGATAGCTATTATTGTACGAAAACTCTGCCAAAGGTAAGAAGTATCCCAATGGCCACCAAACTCTATACGCATGCGCGAAGCATATCATCCAACACTTGAATCGTTCGCTCAGACTGTCCATCGGTCTGAGGATGGAACGCGGGTACTAGGTCAAACTAGTACCCAATTCTGCATGCAAAGTTTTCCAAAATAGAAGTAAACTGCGTACCTCTATCTGATATAATGATAGTGGAACCCCATGCAATCGAACGATTTCTGAGATGTAGATTTTTGCTAACTTTCTTGCATTGTAAGTCACATTAACCGGAATGAAATGAGCAGAATAGTTAAGTCCACAATCACACCAAATGGAGTCGAAACTTGCCCAAAGTCTTTGGAAGACCAACCACAAAGTCCATTGCAATTCTCCCCACTTCCACTCCGGAATGGGCATTCTTTGAAGTGTCCTCCGGGCCTTTGGGTGTGTCATATTTCACTTGTTGACAGTTTGGACACTTGGCAATAAAGTCAACAAATTGCGCTTCATTCTACTCCACCAAAAGTGTTGTTTAGGTCGCGATACATCTTGGTTGCACCCGGATGGATAGAATACCTTGAACTAGGGCTTTTGCCAGAATAGTGTTGATCAAATCATCACTGCGGGGTACACACTACCCTTCCCTAATCCTCAAACACACTTCCTCGTCGATGTTGCTTCTTTAGCCTCTCCTGCAACACTTTATCTGGATTCGCTTAGTTTCTCATCATCAAAACTGTTTTCCCTAATCTTGTCAAGAAAAGAGATCTTGACTCCACACTAGCCAACAATCCTCCCTTCTCCTTTATTTCCAACCATCCAGTCGTTAGCCAGAGTCTGAACCTCTCTAGCCAATGGGCGCTAGAGGCTTGCAAATGAGCTAGACTTCCCATGCTTCCCGCCTTTCTACTTAAAGCACGCTACAACATTAGCCTTCCCCGGATGGTACAAATAGTGAGGTCGTAGTCCTTCAGTAGTTCCATCCATCTCCTCTGTCTCACAAATTCAAATCTCTCTGAGTGAAGACATACTGTAGACTACGATGATCCGTGTAGACCTCAAACTTCACCCCATATAATAGTGTCTCCATTTGCTTTAATGCAAACACTACCGGGCCAATTCCAAGTGTGAGTTGGATAGTTACAGTTCATGCCTTTTAATGTGTCTGAGGCATAAGCAATTACGTTCTTTCTTGCATTAGCACTGCACCAAACCGAATAGGAGGCGCATCACAATAGACAATGAAGTTCTTACCCTCTACGGCAAGGTGAGGATAGGCGCGGTAGTCAAAAAAGTCTTAAGCTTCTGAAAGCTTCTCACATCATCTGACCATCAAATGGAACATTTTTGCTTAGTCAAGTTAGTCAGTTGGGAAGCAATAGAAGAGATCCCTTGACAAATGGCGGGTAGTAGCTAGTAACCCAACAAAGCTCCTTATTTCTGACACATTAGTAGGTTCTAACCACTTCTTCACTACTTCGATCTTAGACGGATCACCATCACTCCATCCTTCGAAATGACATGCCCAAGAAGGACACTGCACTAGCCAAAACTCACACTTAGAGAACTTGGCGTAAAGCTTTTTCTCCCTCAACATTTCCAACACAACCCTCAAATGCTCTATGTTCTTTCTACTTTGGAGTATATCATCAATAAATAACGATCACAAAGAGGGTCAAATACGCTTAAATACCCCGTTCATCAAGCTCATGAACGCAGCGGGGCGTTCGTAAGACCAAAAGACATTACCACAAATTCGTAATGTCCATACCTCGTTCGAAAAGCAGTCTTTGGCACATCCGTTGCCCGTATTTTCAATTGATGATTAACCGACCTCAAGTCAATCTTAGAGAAGACACAAGCACCTTGTAATTGACGAATAAGTCATCAATGCGAGGAAGAAGAGGTACTTGTTCTTAATAGTTACCTTGTTCAACTGCCGGGTAGTTATGCACATCCGAAAACTCCCATCTTTCTTCTTCACAAACAAAACGGAGCACCCCAAGGAGATGCACTTGGTCTAATGAAGCCTTGCTCAACAACTCTTGAAGTTGAGCCTTTAACTCCTCTAACTCCGCGGGAGCCATTCTATACGGGGTATAGAAATGGGGCGTGTGCCCGGTTCAAGATCGTACAGAGTAAATATCCCTATCGGGTGGCATACCAGGAAGATGCAGGGAATACATCAAGAAACCACGGACCACCGAAACCGACTCAATCGAAGGTACTTGGGTAGTGTCATCCTTGAGATGGGCCAAGAAAGCTAAACACCCTTACTAACCATTTTCTTAGCACGAAGAAATAGATGATGATACGCACCGGATTGGAAGGTAGTCACCCTCCCACACTAACGGATCTGTCCCAGGCTTGGCCAATGTCACAGTTTTTGCATTACAATCCAAGATCGCAAATTTGGAGAAGCCAAGTCATACCCAGAATTACATCAAAGTCACCCATTTAAAATAACCAAATCTACATAAGGTTGCTCCCCACAAAGTTCACCAAACAAGACCTATGCTACCTTCAACTACCACAGACTCACCACCGGTGTAGGAACACGAATAGGCATGTCAAGTATTCACCATGCTTTTAGACCATTAGCAATGATGAGAAGATACATATGAAAAAGTGGAGCCAGGGTCAAATAATACAGATGCCATGCAATCACAAACCAAAAGATACACTGTGATAACAGCATCCGACGCCTCCGCTTCAGATCTCCCAGGAAAAGCGTAACAATGGGCCCTATCGTTTGTTGTCCATTGCCCCTACCATGTGGCGTAGTAGTGGCTCCATTTTGCCCACACTTGCCGTTGTGATGACCACCATTACCTGACCACCACGTCCTCCAGAAAAGCGGCTCTACCATGACCACCTCTACCTCTAGCTAGTGGGGTTCTGTAACTCTGGTTTGGACAATACCTCTCATGTGTCCAACTCCCCACATCCATAACACTTCCCGGGGTTCATGCATAGGTCTCTCGGAGTAGTGTTGACCGTTATGAGGTGGACCCCCAACTACAGTCTGTAGTGAAGACTGAATGTGTCGACTTGAGTAACCTCCGGAGCTCTGTCCTCTAGAGTGAGAACCATTTAAACTCGCTCCCCTTCGAAACCTTTCGATGTGATGTCGTGGTGAAGTCGTCTGGCTTCACTCCTTCCACCTCTATCACAAAGTCTCCACCTCTTGGAAGGATGTTGCCGTAGCCGCTACCTGTAAGGCTGAAATCCGCAATTCTGACCTCAACCCCTTCACAAAACGGCGAATCCGTTCTTGTGGACTGAAACAAAGTTGGGTGGCGTATCTGGATAGTGCGCGAAATTTAGCCTCATACGCGTTAACTGTCATCCTCCCTTGCTCTAGACTCAGAACTCGTCCCTTTTTCTATCTCTCAAAGTCCTTGGGATATACTTCTCCATAAACAGGGTAGAGAATGATTCCCAAGTCATAGGTGGTGCCTCTGTTGGTTGACACTCACATGTGACCGCCACCACATTTTGGCGTTCCCTTGAAACGATGATAGCTCACGAACTCAACGCCAAACGTTCTACTATACCCATCTGTGTAGTAGCTCATGACAATCAACAGAAAATCGTAGGCATCCTGATTCTGCGCCCTTAAAGACTGGAGGTTTCAATTTCAAGAACTTACTGAAAAGTTCATGTTGATCATTTGTCATAATAGGCCCAGTAGTCAGACGTGGAAATGTGCCTATTCCCAATGATGCTCCATGCGGGAGCCATAGTAGCCGCATGTCGTACCTTGAAACCGGAGGTGTTGGTGTAGAAAACCACTGGAGGTGCCTGACCCTGATCGGATAACCCACTAAGATAAGCAAGTACTTGGTTGATCATCTCTGGGGTAGGTTGGGGTGGCATTTCCTCATTCTGCCCTTGTTCATTCTCCCCTTCTCCCCCTCCCTTATATACCTCCTCGGTCGGGGGAGGAGTCACCGTCCTAGTATAGATGGGCTGGTAGGTGCTTGTCCTCTTCCTCTAGAGGACAGTCCTCCACGACCTCTCCCACGGCCTCTTGCGTGTGCTTCCTCGAGCTACAGCCCCAGTGGCTGGCTCAGTCGTTTCTTGTCGTTTTCGTTGTTGCTGGTGGGGGTCGTTGCTCTAGTTCTAACCATCGCGAAATAGAGTGAAGATGGTCAGATACCAATTCGTATCGCCAGATACCAATTGGACTCAAGTAGTAGCACGAAAGAAGAATGAAAGAGTGAATTCCTAAAGTCTTATAGCCTCTCAAGGAAAAGTAAAGGCGTCCCCTACCGTTCCTTAAGAATCTACTAGACTGTCCTTGTGTGATGAGACCAATGAACCTAATGCTCTGATACCAAGTTTGTCACGACCCAAATCAGGGACGCGACTGGCACCCCATTTACCCTCCTATGTGAGCGAACCAACCCATCTAACCCTTAACATTTCAAGATATATCAACAGAAAATAATGCGGAAGACTTAAACTCATTAAAAAAACAATTCAATACTATTATTATACCCAAAATCTGGGAAGTCATCATCACAAGAACATCTATCTCAAATTACTTAACTAGGAATGTCTAGAAACAAAATAACTAAAAGCTAAGTAGTCCATGCCGGAAGTTCAAGGCTCAAGACTTGAAGAAGGAGAACCAGTCCAAGCTAGACGCATTAGCTCACCCTGAATTTCCGATGAAGTGAAGACTGGCTAGATCTGCTGTTGAGTTGAAGTTGACTGAACGTTTGCTGCATTACACAAATAACAAAGAGGAAAACAGAAAGTAGGGGGTCAGTACAAACACCACGTACTGAGTAGATATCATCGGCCAACTCAAATAGGGAACAGTATATATCAATAATAATGTAAATCAACTACAGTACTCAACATGTAGCAATAACAACATGAATTCATCAAAACTACAACCGAGTTCACACATGAGGACTCAAGCCTCAATACCATACTTATTGGGAATTAAGTTCATTAGATTGAGTATATTCATTATCTTTCAAGATTCATTATCTTTCTTCCTCTTGTGTCGGTACGTGACACTCCGATCTCTATTTTATCCTGGTGCCGGAACGTGGCACTCCGCTCATCTATTCATTCTATCCTGGTACGGAACGTGGCCCGATCATTTATCTATCCTGGTGTCGGGACGTGACACATCCGATCCTCATCATATTCTATCCTGGTACCGGAACGTCACCCGATCCATATTCATCCTGGTGTCGGAACGTGACACCGCATCCTCATATTCATTCTATCTGGTACCGGAACGTGGCACCCGATCCATATTCTATCCTGGTGTCGGAACGTGACACTCCGATCCTCATATTCATCTATCCTGTACCGGAACGTGGACCCGATCCCCTAATCATCAAGCCTTCTTTTACACTAAGGCATCATCATTCTCATTATATATTTATCAAGTTCTTTCATACTAAGGCATCATCATTCTCATTAGATAATATATCAAGTGAATAGGGTTCTTTCAAGATTTGGGATTCAATAACTTCATCATGCTTTGTTAATTCATCACAATTTTATAATAATATCATGCAGCATACAACTTAAGCACATAGCAGGGTTTACAATATTATCAACACATAATATTCACATTAAGAGTTACATACGAAATAGTAACATAAACCATAACCTACCTCCACCGAAGAATTGAATCAACAAGCTATCTCTCAAAATCCTGTCTACTCTTCGTCTCTCTCTCTTGATCGATTTCTCTCTCTCTTTCTGGCTTTCTATTTTTCTTATTCAAAACCTCTTCTTTTACCCTAATTAATATATAATTAAGAATAAAAGTGGCAATAATAACCCACTAATAACTTAAGGTACCTCTTTAACCCCAAGTAATTAGACTTATTAACATTAAACCTCTAACTTTATAATTAAAGCAGGAATAGTCAAAAACGTCCTAAAAAGTGTAAAGAAATCCGACCCGAACTGGGATTTGCGTATCCCGTGACGGGCGTCGCGCCTGCGACGGTCGTCCTGCTGTCGTCGTATGCCACAGAAACTCATTTTGAGTGGATGGCCTGTGACGGGCCGTCGCGCCTGCGACGGTCCGTCCTGCCACTCCGTCACGACGTTCAGAGAGTCGATTTTCAGTACCCAATTTCAGATTTTCTAAGTGTTTTGAAACGACACCTCCACGACGGTCCGTCGTGCCCACGACGGTCCGTCGTGCCCAGTTTTTCCAGGATAAAATCCGTTGCTCAAAACGACTAGACAGGTCGTTACACCAATTGATAATTTTCTTTGTGTGATTTATATATTACAAATTTAAATCATGTACGTAGCAACTAATATTTGTGTTAGGATAGTCTCTTTTTCAACTTGACAAAGAAATAATTTTTTAAAGCATTTGAATCTTGTTCGAAGGATTACACAAAATAGTAACTTAATTGAATTTTAGTGTTACTTAATTTATTATTTGATGGTATGTTTGAAATAATTTATCCCGAAATTAATAATTAGTATCGGGATGAGTTATCCCTCCTTTTGGATGGTAAGGTATAGTAATCCCAAGACAACTTATTTCAGTATAATTTATCTCATCATAACTAATCTCGTCATAACTTATAATCAAACCAAACGATTCCTAAAAGTATACTATAATTTTAGTTATGTTAACTTGATCTATGTTATAACCTACATGCTTCAATCTTTGCCACTAGGTAACTCAAGTTGAAGATAAAATATAATTAATATTATGGCTTACTATATTATACAATTTGAGATGTGAAAGGGCAAATCTAATTAATTATTATATCACTAGAGAAAAAGAATATTTGTACTAAACTAATTAATTAATTATTAGGTCAATTGTGCATGTCTTCGCCATGTCCACTCTCATATCTATCTCTAATTGTTTTTAAAATTTTTGAATATTCTTGACAACCTTAACTCACCCATTGTTTCATTAACCACCAACCAAATTATGATAAATACAATTAAAAGAAATATCTATTATTTTCAATTTTTCATTTCTTTAGAAAAAAACTTATCTCCATGATTTATACATCTAATAGTATTTTAACAATATATGAAATTATATCCAATATATATATATATATAGTCATTAACAAGAAAGCTAAAGAAATAAGATAATGACACAATTATATCAAATTAGTCTACGTAATGATGAATTTAGGAATATAATATATTTTTTTTTACTTACAATTAAAACGAATGTTATATTCGAAAATAAACAATTCAATATAAAAACAAACGCCAATTCAAACAACTTTGTTAGCAGCCTATATTATATTACAAAGAAATTAACTTATAATTAGGTAAGTCTATGTCAACATTTGAATAGTGAGACAATAATGAAGATTCGAATGTTTCTTATATTATATGAGAAAAATTATGATTTGTATGTCCTTCATATTATAAATTTGAGAAAGTTGAAATAATTCAGAGAGAGCAAAAAAAAAAAAAAAAGAAGAAAAATGGGTTGTTTAGCAATTGTGAATCTCTTGTTAAGACTTGTTTCATTTGTTTCTTTAGCAACTTGTGTCACAATTCTTACAACTTCTTCATCTAATATGTCTGTTGCTTCAATATTTCATGGTGAAGTTGAAATCAAGTATCATTTTACTGATTTCTATGCTTATCGGTAAGTGTTTCATCTTTTTTCTCGCGAGTCTCAGAGTAATAATAGAGTTGTCTCTGATCTGTGTTATCCATATATCATAGACCGATCATTAGTTTGAGTCGTAAAATTAGTCAGTCATATTCGTCATTTTTGTAATTGAATCTTTCATTTTAGAGTGATGTACGATAAAGTTATTTTTGTGAAATCAACTTATCATAGGCTATATGTCATAAATTCGGATCGTAAAATCAACTGTTGATATTTGTGTCAAGATAGCTTGCTAGGTTGCTTGCATCAATACTTGATCTTGGGTGTGATCCTTTTCCAATCATGCGTGAATGTAGATCGATGCAGTGACAGATACAAAATTTTCACTAAGGGCGTTGAATATATGAAAAAGTAATTACACAAAAAGTCAAAAGGGACTCAACATCTAATATACATATATATAAAAAAAATCATTTGAATCTTATATATACATTGTAATTTTTTGTCAAAAGGACTGGCTCCACCTCTAACCGGATGTTTTGTGCACAGGAAGTCTTCCTATAATTGCATATTTTCATTTAGGTGAGATATAAAACAACGATAAAATTAAGATCTCACTGTGACCTATAAATTATAGATTTAAATCGTGAAATGATCAACTATTAATACTTGCTTAGCTCTAGCTTATTGTTATGTTGATTTGCGAGAACTTGTAATCCTTTATAACGTCTGATAAAATAATTCAAAAATTTATTAAATTAATGATATAAAAATTATGTATATTTACTGTATATAGTATATCATTTAAATCTTGGAATATTAATTTTTTATATTTGATGTTATAAATGATGATTTGACAGTTACATGCTTGGTTGTTCTGGTACTGGATTTATATATTCCCTTATACAAACTGCAATTGCAATAATCCAAGCCAAGACAGGAGATTGTATAAGTAATAAACTCACTCACTTTGATGTATATGCTGACAAGGTACATTCCATTTTCCTCATAATTACTTTAATACTCTCTCAATTTTAATTTTATATGACACAGTCTGATCCAACATATCGAGTTTAAAAGAACTAAATTAAGATTTTTGAACTTTATAATGTTGAATATGCAATAATGTTTGTGTGAATAAAAGAACACTTGTAAAAGTTATGATCTTAATCGTGATATCTGATATACTTTATTTGACAATTTCATTGATAATTCGCTCAATGCAATTTTTTTTATATTTCCTTAATGAAAATCTTCTATATAAAGTCATATTACTATTTTAAAAAATAAAAATTAGGGACGAACAAATACGGTAGTTAAGTAGAATAATTTGTTGTTAAATCAATTTAGCAATGAATTATTAAAATATTATGTTAGCTATGCGCAATTTCATAAAATTCATAACAAATTTTAATCTTTTTTAATGTACAAATATTATAATATATTTAGTAGTCATCGAAATAATATAATATCTTTAAAATTATAAATTTTAAAAATCTTAAATTAAACAAATTTAAAAAAGGTAATAACATTTTCGTACGACTACAAAAATTTTGTCATTATAAGTTAAATGGGAAGTTCAAGTCATTTATTAGTATTAATTTTTAGATTTAAAAAAGTGATATAGGGACTAAGAATATAGAACATCCTATACTATTCAAATTTCATGAAATCAGTTATTAATGCTACGTTATGATAGATTGCTTATATTACATTTTTTTAAAGGTATTGATTAGAGTTGTTAAAAAGGGTTGGTCTAATCTTACCTGGATCAAGTCTCGCGAGTCAATTTATTTGAAGGGTTAGGATGGGTTGGCCTTTCATTTGGTAAGGCCTGAAAATGTTCAATCCAATCCAATCCTAGGAGGGTTGAGAGCTGGGGCGGGCTAACCCTTCTTTTTTTTCTTTTCAAACTTATAATTCTATAACATCAACAAAATAAGAAGATTTTCAAATTAAATATGGTAAACAATGGTGTTGTTTTAATAATACTATTAAAAAATCTAGTATAATTAGCATGTATCTTGCATGCCAGATAAACAAGCGAGATAAGAGAGTGACAAACAAGATGGGAGAGAGGTGAGGGTGCGAGATTCTTCTATGTATCATAGATACATGCGAATCTACTTGGATAGAGTATATCTAGAACAAATTTATGTAATTTTGAGTCCATATATTCTGAGATACAATCAGAACATATCAAAATCTGGTCGACTCATAATGTTACAACATCGTGTGTCTCTGAGTAATTAGATTATATACTAATACTATTATTGTAAGTTACTATCAAATAAAAAGTGTTGGCACATGGACCGACCCGATCAAGCCTTAAAAGCTAAGGACTTATGTGGCCGGGCTCATAAGCCCTAATTTTATACGGGCTTGAAAAACCTATCTCAACCCTACCCCAATAACGGGTTGGGTCCGGTCCATGGGCTAAGCCCGTTTTGACGGCTCTAGTATCCGTCAAGAGACAAATTTAAAATTTAAAGAGTATAGTTATTGTTTAACTACAACAATTGATATCTGAAGTTAATCAGAATATCCATCTTTAACACTTTCATATTAAAAATATGTATCATAAAAAAATTCGCGAATTCAGAGAAAATTAAAATGTGTCTTACGTATATATTATAATTAATTAAACAGATAATGTCGATGGTAGTGGGTACGGGTGCAGCAGCAGGATTTGGATTAACGGTGGATTTGAGTCGATTGCCAAATCATGCTATGGTGACCGTTGATTTTCTTAACAAAGAAAATGCAGCTGCTAGTTTTTGTCTTGCTGGATTTGTATGCAACATGATTTCATCTTTTATTTCATTTAAATTATTTAAGGATGATTACATGTATGATTGCTAATTTTATAAATATATATGGCCATTTAATTTCCTTCTTTTGTCTAATTCTTTTGTATAACATATTGAATTGGTAAAGTAATATATATCTTATATTTCTTTTAAAGTTTTACTATACATAGTATATTTCTTTTAAAGTTAGCGAATTGACTAAGTAATTAAGATTCGTAGCACATAAAAAGGGGAGTGGGGAGGGACGGGATGGGATGAGATGAGATGAGATGAGATGAGATGAGATAAGACAATTCACATAAAATATCACTTGTCAAACTTTTTTTTATGATGTACTAATCACCGCTCGTTTTGTTAAAAAAGATTAGTCCAGCCCAGGCCTCGCGGGCCAACACATTTGATGGACTAGGGTAGGTCGACCTTTTATTTGGAAGGGTATGAAAATGATCAATCCAACGTAATCCTGGAAGGTCTCGGGCTAGGGTGGGCTAGTCCTTTTTTTTTTCTTTCAAATTTAAAGTTTTATAACATCCAGAAAATGAGAAGATTTATAAATCAAATATGAAAAATAGTGGTGTTATTTCAATAACAATAGCAAAAAAAAACTAGTGTGATAGCATGTATCTAGGATACTAGATAGATGAAGTACATTTATATGGTGTGATGCATGTCAGATACAAGAGTGAGATAAGCGAGTGGAGAATGAGATAGGAGTGAGACGAGGGTGCGATAATATCAGTCTATGCATCCTAGATACATGTCAATCCACTTGGATAGAGTGTATCTAAAATAAACTATTGTATCTAAAATAAACTACACATAATTTTGAGTCTATATATTCAAGATACATCACACCAACATTTGATAAGATTCGTAATACTACAACACAATGTGGATTTCTTTAAGTTACTCTTAAATAAATAGTTTTAGCTCATGAACCGACCCTGCCCCTGCCCCAATCAAGCCTTAAGGGTCAAGTATGAATCAAACTTATAAGCCCTAATTTTAAATGAATTTAAAAAACTTATTATCTAACCCTACCCCAATAACAAAGTTGGGTCGTCAACAGCTCAATGGGGAAATTGGAGTCTATCCTACCCACGTATTTCTTTTCCATTATGATTTTGATCAATAGGGAAAAAAAGTTCAATATTAATCAATAATTCACTAATCATAATGTTTAAGGAGTGACAAGTTATATTGGCGTCAATATTTTCACTAAACCAATAAATATAATATTTAGAAGTGTCTTTTTTATGTTCATTTAAGGATCCAACTAATAAGGATATGTATCAGAAATTTCACCGAATAATTAAGTGTTTTTTATTAAAGATAATTTTCTATTAAAATCTTAAATTTGAAATTTCTATGAAGATTCAATAAGTACTTACTATTTCATTACAATCTTTGAACGCGATTGATTGGATTTAAGGTCTTTAAATTGAATTCATAAATATTACTCTTGTTCACATAATTCATTTATTTGATACTCTAATTTTTAGCAAAAAAATACTCGATATTCGTGTCCAGCTTCACTTATTGGCAAAAGTCAATGAAATACCAGCTAACAAAACTTAGAAGAAATCCACAATTAGTAGCTTAAACATGTTCTTTAATCTCATCAGAATATTAATTAATTGACCTTAGAATGATGAACTGTTAATTCTATGAAAAATAAATACAACTTGCTAGATCCATCAAATAATTAAGCAATTGCAACAATATGTGTGTACACTAAGTACTTTGGAGCATACAATTTTTGTCTTTTTAATTACCATATTAGGTTAACTCAGAATTTAAAGATTTCGAGTGCACTAATATCACTTAAATTTAAAATGAATTCTAAGAGAAACATAAAAAACAAAAAAATTCTTCCGTTCTAGCTCCGATAAGTAGAGTTGTCATAGGTTAGACCCGTTAGACTGACCTGGCCTAATGACTAAGATTTTTGGAGCCTAGCCTAAATAAGCCTGTCGATTTGAGGGGCTTGAGAAATATCGGTAGGGTCGACCCCTGAACCAATAAAATTTAATTAAAAAATACAATATAATATTAAAAGTTTAAAATTAAAGAGAATCCATACTCAAAACAATTAGGTTAATATTTCTATTTATCTATTTAAATATTATATTTTTCCTTGAAAAAACTTAATAATTTTTTTTTTTGTGATATGGTAACGTTACTTATAATATTTTATAAGACATTGTGTATTTGTGATTTGACTAACAGTCGTAACATTAATATAATGTAATATTGTTTTTGTCATATTTATGATAATATGTTTTAAAATTAAATTTATAATTTAAATTAATAATTAAAATATATATATAATTTTTTAAAAAGTGGGCTAGCCCGGCAAGCCTGTAGCCCACGTACTTATGGATAGTGCCGACCGTTTTCCAGCCCACAAAAAAAAGAGTTAGTCCGACCTGACCCGTAAAATGTCAAAGCCTGTATGAATTAGTCCATATTAACAGCTCTATTTATAAGTACATAAATTATTGAAAAATAATCTTCGCATAAAAAAACGACTTTTCAAACATAAATCAATTTCTTTCACAATTATACTCTTAGACATCATTAATCAATTTTTAATACTCAAAATTTTCATCAAAACATTATATAGATTGCTAATTTTATAATCAACATCCTATTGTGCTATTCACACCTCAACCTCGCCCTAAATATTTAAGATAAAAGTTTTTACATTATAATAAAATAAATAAAAATGACATGTTGGCAAGTTGGTCCAAATTGAGTGGTGATAATTAATTCTTCTAAGTCAACTTCTTATTTTCCATGTCAATACTAATTGAGTAATCGACGGAATCGCAATTGTTGAATCAACGAATATAAGAGAAAATGACACAAAATTCTAAGAAAATAAAAAAACCAAGTGTGTTCACTAGGAAATTTCCATTCCAAGACTATTATGAATTAAAGTAATCGTTACATAGTGTGTTTGATACAAAATATAATATTTTTTTACGAAAATTATTTTTTTCAAAAAATGAATAGGTTTCTCTTAATTTCTTAAAAATTTGGTGCATTAATAAAAAAATATTGTTTTAAGAATATTTGTATATATTTTTAAAAAAATAAACGAAGATATTAATTTGGTTATTTTTGTTTATACTTTTCCCCTTATTTTTTGAAAGTCCAATTTCGTTTTAATGTTTATATTGTCGAAATCAGTTTGCCTGTAGCTCGATCAATTTTACGAAATGATATGCTACGTCCTTTGATGGAGACATGCAAATACGCTTTCAATTGAGAATGTATAGTATTTCCTCCGTCTCATTTTATATATCACTTTTTTATTTTGCACTTGCATTAAGAAATGATGTAACTTTACCCTTCTATCCTTATTTAAATTTTTTTGAAACTCAAATTTTCGATCAATGAATATGAACTAATTAATTTAATCAATGACATGAATAATTTACTTAGTTTTTCTAAATTGATAAAGTGTATATTAGACATTATTTAGAAAGAAAAAAAAAAGTAAACTCTTGCATGTGAAACTAAATATCACTCTATCAATAACACAATGCTCTTGAGTTGTACACATTGACTTTGACTAGGACAAAGTCAACGTTTTTTTTTCAAGCATTATCCTTTTTCTATAAAAGCAATCACATTACTAAGTAATATTCACTACAACAAGAAAAACCTTTAATTAGCATCAACAAATTTCAATTATTTTTTTTAATTAATTATTAGTATAATAAATTTCCCAAGTATGTCACTGACCACCATTACCGATCCGCACACCAGTACTTCCAATTCCACCATTTGTTGGTCTCATCGTGAGGATTCTTACGTTCATTTGCTTGTTGATTTCATTCACTCATCATCATTGGCCACGCACACTACTGAAAAATCTTTGAATAGGATGGTACCGTAAGACAAACTAAGTTCAATGACTTTTACGCTTACAGGTAATATTCATTTCGCAAAAAAAAAAAAAAAACACGAAATTGTTTTGATATTTTATTGGAAATTTATTATATATATATACATTGTGATTAATTTTCACTGAAAATATATGCAGATATTTAATTTCTACTGTGATTATTGGAATGGCATATACTCTTCTACAAAGTGCATTCTCAATTTTCTTTGTGACTACTGGAAATCGTTTTGGTGGTGAGGGATTTTGTCTATTTGACTTTTATGGTGATAAGGTAAATTAATTATTTTTCCTTTAATTATATTATCCTCCTTTATTATTTTTCCTATATTTATATATTGAAAAAAGTTGAAAAAAAATATATATTGGAACAAAAAAGAAAGAATAAACAAGAGAACACAGTATTAGAAAATCAGTGAGAAATTTGTTTTATAGATTATGATTTTTGACTCATATTTTTATCGACATAATACACTAAAAAATGCATGATGAAAAACATATTCTTAACTGACATAATGAAAAACTTTTTAATATTTTCACATGAGAACATTACTATTTCTCTTTTTTCTACTAGTGTAATCTAAATATCCGTAAAAATTGTCATTTTCAGTGGAAAATAGTGACAAATACTAAAAATAATAAAGTGACTCACAAAATGATAGTTAATTAATTGCTAATCTAGAATTTAAATTTTATCTATTATAACTTGAAATTTTGCTACATTCCATTTTATTTACTCGATTTAAACTCTACTATGTATAATAATATCTTCTTTAACATGAGATTTTTTCACAACACAACAGCCCAATAAAAGAAAAAACAAAATCAAAACAGAATCTCAATATTTATTTTTTAAAAATTTTTTTTGTTAGTATAATATTTATCATGCACTTGTTATATGTACTAGTAGAATTTATTACGACTAGACAAATAAAATTTCGATGAATCTGTATCTACTAATTACAATACATGTAAATTTTTTGTAACATCATTAATATAGCTTAACACGTAATAGTAGTAATTAAGTTGAAGTACTATTCTTTTGTAGAAAATTATACGAAATGATAAATATCTAGAGTGTATTATGTATTATAGCTATAGTATTGATTATATTAATTTGTGGCTATAGTTTTACGATATTTTTGTTATTGGATTTTCTAATTGTATAAATATAAAATTTTTATAATTTGATCCCTGTTTGTATAAATCTAAAATTTGTATAAATTTGGTTTCTGATTATCTAAATTCATAATTTGTATATACCCTAACTATTTATATACGATTTATCAGAAATTCATAATCAATTACCTTGTGTGTATATTTATAAGCGAAATATACAAATCACAACCTCTATTTGTATATACTCACCATTTTTGTATATTCGCAAACGAAATATACAAACAGACAAACGAAATATGCAAACTGCAACCTCTAATGACAAACAAAACTATATCTATGGAGTGTAATCACCGAAACTATAGATATATAGTCTTATTATGTTTATTATCTTTGCTATTTTTGAAAATTTTCTCTTCTTTTTTATCAAGTACGTACTTACAAATTATTGTATAAATATATTTTATATTGTCAGTATATATATATTAAGTGCGAGTAAATAATTAATTTTATGTTATGCAGTTTATTTCCTACTTCCTTGCTACTGGAGCAGCAGCAAGTTTTGGTATGACAGAAGAATTTAAGAGACTTGCAGGCAGTGATAGTAAATTTCTCAACACTTCAAATGCTGCAGCCAGTCTTTGTCTAATTGGATTCTTTTTTTCTGCTGTTTCATCTGTTTTTTCATCTTATAATCTTCCTAAAAGAGCTTAATTTTAAAGGGGAAAAAAAAAATCTTACTTTAATAATTTTATAAATTAATTGTTGCAATATTATGAAATTTTTTTTTTGGTTTACACTTGGTCAAAGGTGTGTCATGTAATGCAATTAGTCTTATTATATAATTTTAAGGTTTTTTTTTTGTATTTTCTTTATTTTGAGGATTTTCAATTTCAGATATTGTATTTACTATATTTTTGATGGAATATATTTTAATTTAATTTTCATATTTTAAGTAGGGATAGAGAGAGTAGTAAATTTGTGTATAATAACGAGGAAAAAGGCAAAAGAATCCATACTAATATAATTTAATTAAGTGAATGTTAATGTGTTGTAATTAAACATTTCGAGATTGACATCATTATTTGTATCTGATATTAAATCGAAGAAATATGATTGATATGATACCTAATAATTGGATTTGACTTCTTTTTTTTTTAATTAAAAACTTTCACTTAACTAATGTAAATTTATGCCACAAAATAAATCTATTAAAGAAAAATACTTTTACGCTGATCAAAAGTCTTTTTATTTGTAACGATCAAATCTAGAGCTATAATAGTTAAATACAATAGTAAGAGCGATATATATAGTCAATCATACAATAATCATAACTCGTACAATTTATTTAATTTTAATATGAATTAATGATCAATTTATTTTATTGATTCAACCTATTTTAATCCATTTAATTTAGTCAAATATAATAAGGTTCTCAAATTTTTAGTGAGGAATACTAGGTATTAGTGCTAGCCTCACTAATCTTCATCAAAAGTCAATGAAATACCAGCTCATTTTTTTTGTTAGAAAAAATCCTCATTTTATAAGTAAATTAAACCTATCTTTAGGATTAGTAGAATATTATATTTATACTTTAGAATGATGAGCTGTTTCATGAAAAATAAATACATCCAAATGGCTAGATTAATCAAGTAATTACAATATGGGCTCGCACTAAGCTTATTTATCCTCTCTCATATTATGATGTATGAATTTTAATTATATATTTGAATGATTAAAATATTATCTTTAGATCAAAATGAGAAATAGTTAACCACAGTTATTTTAAAAAAATATTTGAATATACACAATTTATTTATTTGTAAGCTTAATAAATATACAATTAAAATTAATAATAATTAAATACTACAAAACTATTATAATTATTTACTTAAAAACTAATATATTTATATTTACTAGACGGTGGAGATTGTTTGTAGCGATAGTGATGGTGATGGTAATGGTTGGTGTTAATGATTAAAATAATGATGATGATAGTTATAATAATGAGTACCGGTGATGATTGTGATAATGAAGTTAGTTAATAATTGGCGTTGTTGATGATGATAACTGATGAATGTGTGGTGCTTGACGATCTATTGATGGCAATGGACAGTAATATTAGTTGTGATGATGAAAATAATTGGTACAATAGAGATAGACTACAATAGTATTGTAGATGGTCGAGGAGCAATGATATTGATGATAGAGCCTAGAGGTGATTAGTGGTGATGACTTATAGTAGTTGTAATAACTATCCACACAAAATTACGTTTTAATAATATTAATATTAAAATTTTGTTTAAAATCTTAATGACTAAGATTTATTCAGACAAAAAAAGTGTTAAAATCTTAATACAAAAAGGAAAATAGTTAAAAGCTTACGACCATTCAAATTCAAACATTTATTCCTTATTTGGGTGGTTATTATCCGTTACATTATAATTATTATTTATATTTTATTATATCATATTATTTAAATTCATCATTACGAATACTTTCTTCAACTTACGCGTCATTTAGGATAAGTCGAAAAATCAAGCAAAAGGAATATATGTCTATCAAAATATTCAAAGTAAACTCTCTACATATGGAAGCCGTAATAATATCAATTATAAAATACAAATGTAATTTGAGTTGTATATTATTTTTTGACTAAGACAAAGTCCACTTTTTTTTTTCTTTTTTTTTTTGAATTATCCTTTTTTTTCTTTATATAACCAAACATACCTCAAAGTATTATTGGCTACAAAGAAAACCTTCTTCCTTTTGTTAACAAAATATTTTAATTACTTCTTCTTGTTATAATTATAATTTATATTCGATAAGAATTTTTATACTTCACCAAAAAGTGAAATGGCACCACCACCATTACCATCAACAACTATTGTTCCACCGTTTGTTAGCCTTATTGTGAGGGTTGTTACGTTAATTTTCTTATTGATTTCACTCATCGTGATCGCCACCAACACTCATACTACGAGTCTCAATTTTATTAATATCAAAACAAAGTCTACCGACTTTTATGCTTACAGGTAAAATTAATTTTCACTACTTCGCTATAAAATACATATAAAATTTGTTCGTTAAAAATATTTTTGATGGAATTCATGTTCTTAGTTAATTCTATAATAATAACTCGTCTCAAATAAATTGGAATCAATTATATGAATCGTTATTTCATCATTTAAGTTTTATTTTATATCATCATCATCATACTTTCTGTATTAGGAGGATTCATCATGAATTGACAAATTTTATGTTGGCTGCCGATCTACCACAACCCTCCTCATTTGTTCGGATTTGAAACTGACAATGCAAGCAAGCTCACACCATGAAATTAATGAGTTTTATTAGTCTAATTTATTATTTTTTTATTTTTTTTTGGAATTTTCAGATATTTGATTTCTAGTGTGGTTATTGGAATGGCATATACTCTTCTCCAAACTGCATTTTCAATTTTCTTTGTGACCACTGGAAATAGACTAGGTGGTGAGGGTCTCTGTCTATTAGACTTCTATGGTGACAAGGTAAATCAATTTACCTTTTTTTTTTATATATATATATATATAGTCGATAACGAATTTAGAATTTCAATTTTATGTATTAGAATTTGAAATTAACGAAAACAAATTCCTAATCTTTGTTTATCAAATAAATTTTTTCTAGTATACAATTATTGTATACATTGATTATACACTTGTTATATATGTACTACTAAAATCTATTACAATTTATACGAGTGAAATTCTTTCAAGCTCGTTGGTTAAAAATGTTAAAATATCCTTTTTTTTAAGGAAAAAGAAATATATAAGATTTGATCTAAAGCTAGCGCTAGGACCGAGATCTTTTACCTTTTACATGTAGCATAACATGTGATAATATTGTATTCTTTTTAGGGAAAATTGTATATAATAGCAAACTAATACTTAAAAAGATAAATGGAGTGCTAGGTTTGATTTAATTGTGCTTCCATACCAAACGTTTTAAAAAATTGTCAAGCATCCTCTCCTTCCTTCTCTCTCCCAATCTCTCCTCGCCACTCTCTCCAGTTTCTCGCCTCGCCGATTCCTCACTTTTTATAACAAACACAACTGTATAAAAATTGTTTTTCTAATTGGATAAAGCATGAAATTGTATAACTACATATGTTTTTGTTCCCTCTCAGAATATCGCTCGCACACTCTCCACACTTCGCTCGACAAACCTCGCCTTCTGACTATACAACAGAAGTGAAATGTATCAATTGCGTTTCTTTTTTGTATAAAGCGGGGAAAATTGTATATACCCCATCACGTACAATTATTTTTCGTCCTATACACTTATATATACCATAAAATCCCCTTCCTTTTCCCAGTTTCTTTTGCCTTTTCTCTCTTTCTTCTCGTTTTAATAGAATTTTCGAATTGATAATTTCTCTCTTTCTCTCTCTCGTTTTAAATACAATTCGATTACATTAATATTCCTTGTCCAAGTATCTTTGTGGGTTTTTGTGTCTTCTCTTTCCTCCGCTCTTTCTCATTATATACAAATTCAAATTGTATATACTCTTTCTATACACTATATAATACAATTCGTTTTATACACTTCGTTTTTATACAGTTCTTTGCCAGTGTCTTTCTCCTTTCTTGTTTTCTACATCTTCGTTTATATCCATTAATTTGCTTCAACTTATATGCTAAGCAATTATACATTTTCTATGTTTGCTATGGAGCGCAATTAATCAACTTTGCTATAGCATACAAATATAAATTTTTTATTTGCTATATGTGAAAGTTGCCTATTTTTTTATACTGTCAGCGTATATGTTTCGGAAAAAATAAATTTATTTATTTATTTGTGCAGTTTATTTCCTACTTTCTTGCTACTGGAGCAGCAGCAAGTTTTGGTATGACAGAAGAATTGAGGAGACTTACAAACAGTGATATGGATAAATTTCTCAACACTTCAAATGCTGCAGCCAGTCTTTGTCTTTTTGGATTCTTTTTTTCTGCTGCTTCATCTATTTTTTCATCTTATAATCTTCCAAAAAAAGCTTGATATAAAAATAAAAATATAAAAAAAATAGTTTTTTTTTTTAAAGTGGGTTGATTTAATTGAGAGATTATTTCGAGATTCTTTTGTAATATATTTGGTTCAAGTCATATAGTGTTGGGTTGTAATTTTGTATTTAAATTGTATCTATATCGTTAAGTAATTTTTGTTTTGAGAATTGTGTTGTTATTAATTTCTTATGTAATTTTTGTTTTGAGAATTGTGTTGTATTTGGTGTTTTCATGTATATTGTCATTCTAGTAATTTGTATTTTGCAAAGTGTGTTTTTTGTGTCCCGTTATAGAATAATTTTATAGGTATAACTATTTCAATAGTGCAAATTTAATATACATAAGATATGAATAATTAAGTGGTGAAATAGTAAAATTTATGATAAACTTGTGAATACTCATTAGCAAAGGAATTTGTAAAATATGATTTAAATAAGTGAAAATCTATTGTGTTTAATTAAACACCCTAATTATTGAGTATTTGAGTTTGATTTTTTTTTTATTAAAAGAACTTTTAAATTTTAACTAATTTAGCTTGACATATTAATTTAAAAAAGCTGGCGTTCACTCTATGAAAAGAAGGATCCATTTGTTCACGTTGTTTGTTGGTTCATGGGAACCCACTAACTTTGTTCAAAACCTTTTTTTATATATATAAAAATAAATATTTGATTATTAGTTCAATTATATATCATTATTGTATGCTCATTTAAAATTAATATGAAAAATATATAAATTTTAAATCTTGAACCTCAATTTCTGCTTTACAAAACACACCCTGAAGCTAAGTTTTTAACTATTAATATGTTCATGTGTATGATTTATTATGTGTTTAAAAGTAGGGTTCTTGTCGCGTTTTTCATTTTTAAACATACTTTTTTCTACTTTCAACTCTTCTATCATACTATTTTTAATTCTTTTTAGTTGTCATAATTTTCTTTTTGTGTCAGACATTATGGATTTAATTGATTAATATTTTAAGGTTATTTTTTTAATAAAAAGAAACACTACACACAACCTTTCAGATGTTAAATTCAATTTAATCAACAACTTTCAAGCTTAAACTACTTAATAGCATAGTTATTATCAAGTATACGCATATTACGAAATATATTTATTACATTATTTTTTTAAAATGAATATTAACTTATTTTAATATTCAATTACCCTATTTTAAACCAATGTAGTTAATTACAACACTTATTATTTTTAAGTTAACCTTTTTTAAAACAAAACCTTAATAAGTTTATTTATATTAAATATTATTTTTATTACCTTTTTTTAAAAGATACCTATCAAACTTATATGGTTTTTAAATCAAAATTTTACAAAATTCAGTGTTAAAACTGTAAGCAGTATCTAAAACAAAATAATTTATATTACCCCAAAATTTTTTGTTCTTCCCCATTTAATTTTTCAAAATCATTACAATCGCACTCCTCTCAAAAAAACCTTTCACGTTTCACAACCGCTTTCAAACCATCTTAGCACGCCTATTCCTCTCTCAAAATTCCTCTCTCTTAAACACTATTCTTCAGATTCTCAAATAGTTCCACAGTCAAATCTTAATTTTTAGCACTCATCTTAATCTTGCAATAAACAAACGTACATGTCTAAAAGAGAACGAAACCCCAAGAAAAGTAGAAGATTGAATGAAGAGTAAGTTCAAGACGATTTCATGCTCCATCTTTCCAAATTTTATCACAAACACAAAATCCAAGTAAATGAAAGAAGCAAAAGGGAAAGAAAACAAACGAGAAAGATGACTCCGAGAAAACGACTAAAGAAAGAGTAAAGAAAAGGAAGGAAAGAATGAGGAATCTCATAGTCCTGAATCGGATTTTGTGGAAGAGTTGATAATCAAAATCCAAAAAACCAGATCAGAAAAGAAGAAATGATAAACCCAAAAAAGTTCAAAAGGTTAGTAAAAGTCAATTTTTTAATATTTTTTTATATTCTGTATTTTTTTTTTTCTTTTATTGGCTATAAATAGTTCAAATACATTTTTTGTGTAAAATAAATAATCTATGAATTGTGTATTGATTCCCTATAATGATTTCTGTTTAAATAAATAATTTTTTTTTTATGTATTATTCAACCAAATGAATTGTGTATGATAACTGTAAAATTGTGTAATGATTCACTATATGAATTTTGATGATTCACTGTATATAATATGTGTAAATGATTTGTTTTTATATCACAAGTTGTTGGGTACTGTTTTTTTCATTATTATATTTTTTTTTATCAGCACAGGGTTTTAATGGTCAACAGCTTGATTTGTATGCGAACTCATCTCCCTGATTATCAACAGAAATCTCACTCTGAACCTCTAAGTACAAGAATTTTACAGCATGTCCCTCACAAGAGAAAGTTCAAAGTATGTATATTTCTTACATTATTTTTTATCATTTAATTGAAATTGGCTAATATTCCATTACAATTTTTTTTTTTTTCAACTTTTTTTTGTTTACAGTGATTTGGTTATACACATCTCTATTTGCCGACTACATGAGCATGGTGTTTTTGGGATATTTCCATATTGATATTTATTCACTATCATCGTCAAAGATATCAACATTACTTTGGCATTATGGTAAATCAAAGAATGATGAAGGCGCAATCAGTGAAAGTGAAGTTACAGAACAGTTGCTAAGAGGGTGGACTCGAACTCATAAAGAACAAGTTATGGACACCACCATTATCCTACTCCAAAATCCGTATTATAGGAGTAGACAATCTTCATGGGCACAATAGATAATTTATTGAACGACTTTTTTTTTAAGTTATGAACAATTTTTATGTATTTTTTCCAGTTTTTTATTATGACTACTTTGCTGGGTTTTATAATAATTATTACTGATTATTACTAAATGTGTCGCGTTTTAACATATATAACACTGTATGAATCATGTATGAAATCAATATGATTATATGTCATAATTATTAAATTTGATATATAGTAAACATAGTTAATATTGAAATTTTGTTTTGATTGAATACTATACACTTTCAAAATACAACCGAACTTATTTAAGTATATTACTGGTATGAATACTGTATGAAAATGTATGAATTAATTCAACAATTATACTTAGTAAATGTGTATCACCATCTTACATACATTATTCATAACCATAAATATACATACAATTTGTTTTCTGTTTTTACTTAATTTTGACTACTCATGGTTTTATATAAATTATTACTGATTATTACTAATGTGTTCAGTTTTAACCAATATATAAACTGTATGAAATCATGTATGAAAATTTATATTATAATGTCATATTAAAATTTGATATATAGTACATCAAATGATATAATGAAAACTATATGAATTATGACAAATTATAAATATATTTAATTCATACTTTTCAAATACAAACAACAAACCTTGTATTAGTTATTGTAATGATAATGTATGGAAAACCTGTATGAATACTGTATGACATTTGTATGACATATTACTAGTATTCAATAAAAGAACACATTTATAAAATGTATGCCTCAATAACACGATTTAACATTACTACATCATTGTTTGTTGTACAGATAATTTGACAAGTCTTCCTATTTGTTCAACCTATGGCAACTACTACTGTGTCTTTTTGTCTCTTGAAACTCACCTCTGCGAATCCCTTCCAGACCACCGTTCAAGTTTGGGTCTTCCCCGCTGCTCTTTTTTGGACCAGGCTGCATCAATTTAGGATCTAATATAACTTGTATATCCCATGTACTCTCGCACGGGATAGGCTCGACAGGAATGTCCTAAAGCATCTTTGAAATTCTTGAGGCTATAAAAAGCAAGAACAAAATCTGCTTCATGTCACTTTCCTGTACCGGAGAACCAACTTCATGACCACATGTCTCTCATAATGGTTGAAATCTTCACATGGTAACACGATTTCATACACCATTTATTATACCGTAAACTGTTTACCATCACAATTCCATACACTTCATCATACAAAAATACTAACATTTCATACCAATTTAATACCCTCAATACTCAACACTGTTTATACAGCTTTGTAATTTACTAACAATTAATACATTGTTTCTTACACACTTAATAACCATTTTACTACAAAATTAATACGCAAATCATACAATGTTTACCACCATTATACCTTTGTACAAAAAAAAATACAACCCGACTTTATACATAATTGAATACACAATTGCCCAACACTGTTTGTACACTATTCTAATTTAATACCCTTAATAATTGTTTACTACAACATTAATACAAATACCACAATCACACAAATGATATACAAGACACTATATATACACCTAAAAAAATTTAAATCAATACAAAATTAAAACAATTTTTATACATAATGCATACTACACAACTACTACTACATACAATCTAAATACAATTTCAATAGTCATTTATCCCATTTCATATAAAGAATATACAGTTAATTCAATTTCATATTCATTGATTTTCGTATATATTGTTCATAAACGTTATATATATAACATTAATAATCAAATTTATACAGTTTAATACAAAATGTCAGATAAGTTCTAATGTTTGAAACCAAAACATTTGCTAAATTTATCAAACACTTAAATATAAATTAACCAGTATCACCTTACCATCACTCTCTGTTTTAAATTACACATGAAAATCCATTTAACTGAAACGAAATTTTATTATAGAAACACTAATTAATGTTCAAAAAAAATTATCAATTTTAACCATATGCAATATAACACAGGAAAAAATAAAACGACACATTACTAAAATATAAAAAAAAACAACTGATATGAATGCCATTTGCCCACCATTTTTAAAAATTAAAATGGAAACAAATTTTCTCCATAAATCAATCTAAATTTTTTTCAAACCTTCATTTTATTGTTTTATTACTTAGTCAGAAATTTCTGGAAAAAAAAACTTAAAAACACGTTTATGGACAGAAAGATAACGAATAAAATTTTTTAGGACTAAAACATCAACAATTTCATTAAAAACGGATGTCGCTAATTAAGGAGGCATATCTTTTAATATATATTTTACATTCCCTTAAAAAGTGCAAATTGGTTTTATCAGTTAAAAAGTGTAACTACATTCACGGTAGTTATCCAATTTTTATAATATTTTTTAATTTTTTTTTTTCTCCTGGATTTAACTGAATAAATATTTAATATATTTTAATTAAGAAATGCTCTAAGTGATAATTATGGTTTAGTGAAATGAAAATCAAAATCTTGCCATAACTTATAAATAACTACATATTGCTATATACCTTAATTTACTTTTTGATTATATTGATATGAAAAAAAATACAACTTATAATGTTTTAATACAGTTTTAAATATCTATTTTCTTAATTTTAGAATATTAAATTAGTGTAATCTAATTTAGTTTTGAAAATTAGTCATATTGACTCATGAAAAACACAACATGACATCAAAAAACACGGAACATTTAAATGTTTTTGATAGCACACCAGCTTGTCTGAAGAATGAACTTCATTCGGATGCCAACAAAACAATCTACAATAGGGTTATAAATTCCCCTTTTTGTAATACTCAAGGTCGGGATGTGACCCATATTATTAACATTGAAAGACCCGTTCACTACTAATTAACTTAGCAAACTCGACTCCAAGTGAGGCGTAGTCCCTCCAAATATAATATCATCGACATAGATTTGCACAATGAGCATATTTGAGCCTTGCTTTTGAAGGAATAGCGTAGTCTATCTTCCCACGTGAGTAACCATGTGTTAGAAGAAATATGGATAGACGATCATACCATGCTCGTGAGGCTTGCTTCAACCCATATAATGTTTATCCAATTTTTAAATATGTTCAAGGTTAGCTGGGTCCTCAAAACCAGGGGGTTGTTTCACAAATACTTCTTCTTGAAAATAGCCATTTAAAAAAGCACTTTTGACATGCATCTGATAAAGTTTGAACTCCACGTGGCTGCAAATGCGATCAACAACCTTTTGATTTGTCATTCTTCTGTTGTTTGGAATAAATCTGTCACTTTTTCCTCATTTGACTTGTCTGGATTGTTTTTCTTATATTCCAATGCCCAGAGTGGACAAAATTTGATAAAGGGATCTATACTTCCACACTTATGACACAAATGTTCTCTTCTTTTGAGGAATTTTTTTTTGAAACGATTGTCCCCTTTTTAGCATTTCGGAGAACCTTTTGATCAGAAGTGCAATATTTTCATCCTCAAAATCTTCAGATGCGATGGTTTTTAGAGCTAGATTCTTTTCCTTTCTTTTACTGCCTATTTGTCTCTCTTGATTTTTCTTCAGTTCATATGTTATGAGGTTTCCGATGAGTTCATACATGGCTAGTTTGTCTAGATCACACGCTTCAGTAGTTGCTTCAATTTTTACTCTCCAATGATTCAGGTAAGACACTCAGGACTTTTTTGACAGCTTTTCCATTGGGAATTATTTCACCAAGACAGTAAATCTCATTGATAATTAATGTGAACCTAGCTTGCATGTCTTGAATAGTTTCTCCGTCCATCATCATGAATAGTTCATATTGTCTGTTTAAGTTGTCAATTTTAGATTTCTTAACTTGAGTAGTTCATTCGTGTGCGATCTGCAGAGTTTCCCAAATTGACTTAGCATCTTGACAGGGGAGATCCTATTATACTCATCTGGCCCTATACCACAAATCAAGATTTTTTAGACTTGGCATTATTTTGAATGGCAAGCTTGTCAGCAACATCTCATTCCTTTCTCTCCTTTGATACCATTGTTTATCCAACTACTCCCTTCATGGGTATTGTATAACCTTCTAAAATTACGCTTCAGAGATTAAAATTTTATCCGATAAGATGATCCATCACACGGTTCTTTCATCATCCATAGTATTTTTCGTTGAACAATGATGGTCGTGTTTGAGAAACTCCTTCTTGTGGGGTAGGTGGTGCTGTCATTTAATCTTTTCAAGATGTTAATTTTTTTTATTGAAAAGACATGTTCTGATACCAATTGAAGAAACCTTACCCCTATATCAAGAACCAGGTTCTTGATTTGCCTAAGAAAGAGCTTAAATAAAATAATGCGTTTATAGAAAACCTTCCTCACTCAAGCAAGAAAAAACTCAACTCTTGTTTTATTTACTTTTTTCAATTACAATTTACCAATCACAAATCTCAACTATTATTGATTAACTATAATCGATCTAATCAACTTACAAGAAGTCAAACTCAATTCTTGTGTACAAACTCACAAATTCTCACTCTTCAAGTTGTTTACAAACTCACAAACTCACACAAGAATCTTTTTGCTGCTGCTCTCTCTTTATTTCGCTTTCTTCTATTCTCTATGAATTGCAAAAACTGTTTTTTCTTTCTTGGCTTCTTTGTTTATATAGAAGCTCTTCATGCAATTTTCGACATCTACAATGTTGATAATAAAAAGGTTTTCTGTCATCGTCTTCAATATGAAAATAATTTATTTATTTATCGATTTCTAAGCGTGAAGAGAAAGCCTTTTTTCTGAAAAGGTTTTGTATTTTAAAGTCTTTTTCTAAAAAGATTTTATCTTTTATTTTTTACTTCTGTGCGAGAAGAAAAACATATACCCTTTATTTCCATAAATAACCTTAACCTTGTTTCTTTTCTTATTTAACTTTGATATATAGATCTCCATTACAAATGTACATTACTATTGCTTTTTGTGTACTTTCACTTGTAATCATCAAAAGTTACTATTGCTTTTTGTGTACCTGGTTCACTTGTCATCATCAAAAGTAATTATAGATTTGTGGTATTAGTTCTCATCATCCATCAATACTATTAGGTGTCGAACCATAATAACTTTAATAACTTCAACTGAATCACCACGAGAGAGCGACGAATTCTAAATTTAAGTAATTAGCAATGTAACATTATAGTATATGTAGAAGACACAAGTATTTAAGTTTAAACCAAAAAGGAAATGAATTTAATTTAAATTAATAAAATGTTAGACATGTATTTGTAATACATGATTTTGGATTATGTTATAACAAACTTTGTTCACTAATATATAAAAAAAGAGTAGTTTCATTTAAGGTCTAAAATGTTGATACTATTATTCAAAAAGAAAAGAACTTTCCCCCCTTCTTTTATAATAAATAAACAAATACTTAGACTATTTCTTCAAAATAAAGTTGATCTTTCAATGACTAAATTAATTGTCTAAAGTCAAATTCTATACTTTTATTTGGATCTTGTATAATGATAACATTTCAACAATCTTGTTGATCGTGTGAGATTTTTATTATCCTCATGTGAACTCATTTATCATAGTGCTAGCTTGATTATTTTTTTAAAACTCATTTAAGTTCGAATTAGTTAACAATTTTTGGAACTTTACATAATATAAAGAATCAAACTTGTAAAGTCAACGAAAGGTAAACTTTGACATACTTATTTAGAAAATTATTTCTAATTGTGATTATTATTTTTTCCCTTCTTCAATCCTCTTGTGCAACAAGAGTAATTAGTACTTCTTAATATTCAAGTTTAAAATGTTACCTTTATTCAAGAGTGAATCAAAATGTTACCTTTATTCAAGAGTGAATTACTTTTTAATAAATAGCTTTTTAATATAATTTTAAAGTTAATCAACCTCAATATTAATGACACTTCGAATATAAAAAAAGTTCTAGCCAATAATTCCATTTTTAGAGGAGACATGTGGCCATTATTATCGTGAAGATCAAATTCTCAATTATATATGTCACTTTCCTAGTAGGGGTGGCATAACACCGGAAAAAAACCACATCGAACATCGAATCGAACCAAATTTTTTTAGAATTTCGGTTCGGTTTTTTTCGGTTTTTCCGTTCGTATTCGGTTTAATAAATTTTTTATATTATTTCGGTATTTTGATTCGGATTTTCGGTACTTTACCGTGGTAATTCAGATTTTTTTATTTAAAAAACCAAAAATATGCATACTATAATTTATAAATTATATTATATTATAATAATTATTAATATAAATAATTTTTTTTTTTTATTACAAAAAAAGTAACAAACCCTATCTCTTTGACTCTTTCTTCGACATATTTTTCTCACTCCTCACTCCTCACCTCCTCATCCTCATCCTCTTCACTCTTCCCAGCTCTCCTTCTTCCCTTCTTTTTCTCCATCTTCTCTTTCTCCTGCTCCAGCTCCAGCCGCAGCCACTCTTCACTTCATGGCAGCGCGCCGTCACCATGAAGTAGCCGCTCCCGCCAGCCTTCGGCCACCAGCAGCAGCCGCCAGCCCACGACAGCAGCAAGCCACCGCCAGCCCTTGACATCAGCAGCCAGCCACCATTCCGTGCAGGTTGTTTTCATTTTTTTTTTCTTGACTTTTTTCATTTTTTTTTCTTATCTGTATTTGTTTTTGTTAAATTGTTACTGGGAGGATGGGGAAGGGTGTGGGGTCGGGAGGTGGGAGCGGAGGGGTGGTAGGCAGAGGGATGTGTTGGGGGGGGAGAAACGGTAGGTAAGGGGGAAGAGGGGTGCAAAGGTGGTAATGGATCTGGAGGAAGATTAGGGTGGAGGGGGGAGGGGTGGGAGCGGGAGTGGGGGGAGAGGTGGGGATGGGGCGGGTAAGTGGCTGAATGAAGGAAATGGAAGGGGGAAAGGAGGAAAGGTTGGTGTTTTATGGGGGGTGTGGAGGGTTAGGGCGTTATTGGGACATTCTTTCTGCTTCTTTTTTCTATCTCTACTAGGCTGAACACAACACACATTGAAAGTTGAAAGAGATCTCATGGCGAAAGTCAAGCACTCATTATTGTTGGTTGTTATTTTGTTGCACAGTCATCTCATGGAATACGACACGCCGTTTCAAAATACATTGTTTGTTGCTTTTATTGTTTTTATGAGTTCATGTAAAGACTTTATTGTTACTTACTTGTTATAAAAAGATTGTAGTATTTTTTTATTTGTGAAGACTTAACTATAAATTCTACACGCAAAACTTTGTTTAGTGTTATTGTGAATTTTACATGGTGTGTTTTAGTGATATTGTGAATTAAAATTTGGCGGTTTAAACACTGGAATATTGAAGATTTGAAGCATTGGATATATTGAAATTGGGTAGTACTAGTAATTGCACTTCTTGATTATGTCTATTTTTACTTTTTAGCCCATTTAAGGTTGAAAAATCAACAAAAAAATTGAAACAATTTTAAAGTTTTAAAATTTCAAAGCCCACAAAACAGGCCCATTAAAAAACTGAAATAAAAAACCGAACCGAATTAATAAAAACCGAACCGAACTGAAATATTTTGGTTCGGTATTCGGTACGCAATTTACAAAAACCGAAAATCGAAAACCGAAAAAACTGAAAAAAACTGAATCGAACCGAAATACCGAATGCCCACCCCTGCTTTCTAGTGGAATTGGTCCACTAAATCCCTCTTGTAAGGCTATAAATGATCCAAAATATCACGAAATTAATTATAATTTATGGTACGTTATATCTTAATTATAAATCATTAATTAAGATTGTGATAAATTAATAAATATAATTTTATTTTTTAGTCAAATATAAATTCAAATCCATATAAATACAATAATACTTTCATTTGAATTGTTTTAATTTCAATATAAATTTTAATTTAATCAGATCTTATATCGAACTACGGAAGAAAATTTTTTCACTTTAAGGGCTTTACATTGCAACTGACTCGAGACTTTAAGGATGTCCAAGCTATTTAACGTTTTCATAAAAACATAGGAACGTGATCACGTAACTTCCACCGGTAAGATTTTTTTACAAAAAATAATAATAGATCTTTTCGAAGAATACGTTTGTTCATAAATTGTATTTCAAAATTTTAAAACAATATTAAGAATTAATTTAATAAGTGTTTGTTTATTACATTGGTTTGTGATTTCAATGTCAAATTTAAAATATGAAATTTGAAAACAATATATATAAGATTTTGAGTGAAATGAGAACATGATATACGAGTTTTTAAGTGAGTGTTGGAATCTCACATTATTTATGTGATTGTTATTTGGCCTAATTTATATAGTCTTGAACAAAATCACCTCCCTGAGTTAATTGGTGAGATTGAGTTACACCTAAAATTTATTTCTTTGCGAGTGTTTATATAGTCTTGCATAGTCTCTCTTCATAAGCTAAATTTTGAATAAGTTAGACTCAAGATCTATTGATTTATCAGTGTAAAGAAAACACATGACAACAATTTTTTGCTGATGTCTGATTTTGGACAATTCTCCATTCATGAGCTAGTTTTCGAATAAATTAGATTCAAGATTCATTTTTTTATCGATATAAAAAAAAAACATAATAACAATATTCTCCACTCATGAGCTAATTTTCAGATAAGTTAGACTCAAGATCCATTTCTTTATCAATATAAAAAAAACATAACAACAATCCTCCTATCGTGAACTGATTTTGGACAATTATATCCTCCACTCAACAACTAATTTGAAATGAGCACAATTTTCTTAAAAGTCTCTAAATAATTATTTACTTAAAAAAAGAAGAAGCTAAAATAGTAATTTCAATTCTTCATTAACGAGTAAAAAAAAAAAACTTCTGATAATTAATGTTGTTAAATAATTTTGTTCACTCAGATTTTTTTTTATTATTATTTTGCTATCACTGTTGATTCTTCTTCTTCTTTACACTCTATAGTTGCAGAACTCCATTTTCGTCTTCTTTAACTGGAGAACTTTTGATTGATAAAAGCAAAAAAAAATATGAACAGAAAATTCGGTGGTGGGAAGCCGCCAACAGGAACTCCATCAATGGCTTGGTCGACTGTAGTTGTTGTTGTTTCTCTCCTTGCTGGTGCCTCCGTTGTGCACAACTTTTTCAAACCTGATCTGGTAATCTCTGTTTCTCAATTTCGTTTTTACTTTTAGAAAATCCCTAAAAATTGATTGATTATTGAAGTGATATGGACTCAAATGAAGTGATTCGGTATTGAGGATTTGTACGGCTTGTAACAATCGTTGAAAACTTATATAGCTGATCCAGCTTGTTTGAATATAGATATGATAATATGCTCATGAGGTTAGCAAGTTTGTTATGTGGAGTGTTACCTGTTTGATAAAATGCCTCTATGAAATTACAGATATGTAATCACTGGTGCTAGTTTAACAACATATTTTGTGCCATCTTTGAACTAGGCTTAGTTATAAAATTGGATTTATTATAACGTATAGTATGTATGAGTATAGAAGTTTCCAATAGTTTAGAACTTTAGATGTATTAATTTGCATGTTTTCTAGCAAGTGTGAAAAGTCTGTGGTCTTTTTTCCTATGTCTTTTACTTGTTAGATATGATGTCCCTGTTGAGTTTATGGCCATCTTATAATCTGTGTTGATCTGACTATTCAAAAATGTCACCAGGGTGTATCGAATCCTTCAAATGTAGTGTGAGCAACATTTTGGGAGAGTGTGAGCAACTTAATTATAAATGATCCTAGTTTGGAAATGTTAAACTACTAATAAGTGGGTTGCATCTCTAGATGCGCACAAGCTGACTTCCTTCGTAAAGCCAGCAAAGAACTTTTGGGTATATGATGTACAGCGTCCAGAACTTTTTCAAACCTGATCTGGTTACTCCCCCTTGACTTTTTCCCTTTACACTTTGGCTTCAGTTTTACAAACCCATAATTTGTCGTGCAAAAAGAAAAAAAAAATGATATAGGAATGATATGGGCCCAAATGAAGTGGATTCAATATTGAGAATTCGTATGGTTTGTACCAACTGGTGAGAATTTATTTAGCTGAAATATTTTGGGATTGAGACTTCGTAAGTGAAGATTTTGATGCTTATGCTGTCCAAAGTATGTTTAAGTTGGTGTTTGATGTATAACAATATTAGTATTTGGACATTTAGTTGTGTTATTAGTGATATGATTATCTGGCAAGGGTGGACGATCTGGCTGTTCTTCTATTTCATTTACCTGTTTGATAGAATGCCCTTTTGAAAATCTGGTTATCCAATAAATGGTGAGCTGGTTTAAGACAAATTGTGTCATATCTGGACTATATTTAGCTATAAAAGTGAAAACTTTGTGGGGTATAGTATAATGTACGAGTACACATTCTTTCCTATGCTTGACTGCTCGTTTGTAATTAAATGTAAATGCAGGATGCAAAAAATGAGATTGGCATTGTAGTTAGCATTATTAAAGTACTTATTGAAATTTAGGTGTATTGCATGGTAATAGTTTCTACTAAGCGAGGAGTGTGGCCTTGTCCTGCGTCTTTTACCTGTATGGTATAATGCTCCTTTGAATTTGTGGCTGTCTAATGAATAGCGCCAGTCCGGAAATGTTAACTATAAGAAGCGTGTTGCATCTATAGATGTGCACAACCTGACCTCTTTCATAAGGCAACTAAAAGTTGAAAAATTCTTTGGGTATGTGATGTCTACGAACAAAATAAATTCTATGTGATACCACAGTTTTACTTTCAAAATGGTCACCCTCCTCCAAATGAATTTAAGAGTTCGCGTCGGAATGGACGTATTAGTTCATGGAACGACAAGCAGCTCTAGATTCGGGGGCATGCTGCTTGTTTCAGATAAATCAGTTTTTCTTATGGTCACACAGATGGACTGCAAACGAACGATAAGTTGTACTTTACAAATTGATTTCTACTAAGGAATTTGAGATGATTGTGGATATGTGAGCGACCTTTTGATTTGAGGCTTCTTTGTTCTAGATTATATCCACTTTAACTGTTTTCTTTTGCAAAAAAGAGAAAGAAAAAGAGGGGGTGGGTATCTGTGGTGGGATTTTATTCACTGAACAGCATCAAATAATAGCTAGTTCCATACAAAATTGGTAAAAATGACCTGTCTCCCTTTTAACTGAAGTTCATCATAGTATATAGTGCTTTAAGTTCCAAACTATTTAGTATTTAGTGCTTCAGTTCTTCCTTCAGAGCAGCTGCGTTCTTTTTTTGAAGATTATTGATGTTGTATTCTTCAGCATTCGGAATGCTATTCACCTTCAGAAACAAGTTACAAAGGAAATAGACTCTAGCCTTGCAAAGCTCCTAGAAATTCTACGAACTCCTCTATTTCCTCTATACAGTTCTGTTTACACCAAAAAAATAAAGTCTCCAGGCAGTTCCTTTTCACTCGTGTACTGATCTGATTTTGTCTTCAAAACACCTTCCATTTCTCTCCCTCCAGACTGACCAGCATATGCAAGAGGGTATTATCCTCCACCATTTTTTCTGTCTTTTACTTCCCCCTCTTTTCATTCAACAACTCATTAGATCGGCTGTATGTTCAGGCATTGTCCACACTGTCTTTGTGAGACTGAAAAACATGTTCCACAATTGGGCAGTGAATTTACAGTGTAGGAACAAGTGAATTCTTTCTTCCCATACCTCCTATTAGATACACAATTTTATTCCAAAAGTTTTAATGGATCGCCACAAGAATTAGTTGCAGCAACATTGTGCTAGGAGATGTGGTAGACACATTCAATGGACCACCACCTTTGACATTCTTAAGCCAAAATTTTTGCTTGCATGTGGAGAAAATAAATAATTTCTGTTTAACATCCATTTAGAATAACAATAATGAAGTAAGAGGAGGAACAAAATGCACCAGGCAGGGTTTTGGACTAGTACAGGATTATATAAAGCACTATGCATAGCATTATGATGAGATTAACAAGTCACCAATTAAGTACCTCTTTATACCTATATATTTATTATACTCCACCCTCAAAATACAAATTAACTTAAGTTGGAAAAAGTAAAAACGTGTGTCTTGTGGGTGGTATCAGGTATGAAAAAAAAAGTATCCTTACCACTAAGCTTATGAGGGTATCTTTCAATGTTCATTACCACTAAACTCCAAACAAGTTAAGAAATATGTTTCAGTGATGTGACACATGAGGTAGGCGTAGAAGTGAGACTTGACACACAAGTTGTCCCCAAGAGAGAGATTTAAAAGACCCTTTGGGGTCTTTGATCCATGGAAATGGTGAAATCGATGATAATGTCACACACATATAAGTGCAGCATGGATGAAGTGGACGCTCACATCCGGCGTTTTGTGTGACATGAATTTACCACCAAAACTATAGGTATGTCTTACCGAGTGGTGGTTAGACCGGCTTTGTTGTATGGGGTTGAGTGTTGACCAGTCACGAACGCACAGGTCCAGAAGATGCAAGTGGTAGGAATGTGGATGTCAGATAGATGTGCAGGCATACTAGGAGTAATATGATTAAGAATGTGGGTATCCGAGATAAAGTAGGAGTGACCTTTGTGGTTGACAAGATGAGGAGGGGAGACTGAGGTGGTTTGGACATATGACAAGGGAATGCGCGGATGCCCCAGTGAGGAGATGTGAGAGGCTGGATATAATGAGTTGAAGAGATGGTAGCGTTTGGCTGAAGAAGTATTGGGGAGAGAATATTAGACAAGATATAGTGCATCTTCAGCTTACCGATGACTTTGGATGGAAAGGTATGGAGGTAGCGGATAAGGGTTAGATGGTTAGTAGGTAGTTAGGGATTGTCCTATTACTATCTTTTCATAGTCTCTGGTTTTTTGTACCTGTTATCACCTGGTACCATTGTAGTTCTTAATTTTGATATCTCGCACCGTCAGTTGATTATTGTGTTTCAATTATCGCACTATTTTATTGGTTTGCCGTGCTAGTTGCTATAATTTCTTCACTATTTTCTTCTGCTTTGTTCTTGGATTTAGTGCGCACTCGATTGAGGATTTTCCGAAACAACCTCTCTATCTCTACGAGGTAGTGATAAGATCTGTGTGCACTCTATCCTCCCCAAACCTTAGTTGTGGGATTCCAGTGGTTATGTTTTTGTTGTAGTGTCACTAAGGTGGGCATGAAGGATGAATAGTTGATATTGACACTACAGTCTGCACTATATAGATATCTAGACCTACATGAACTTGTTGCATCTGAATCTTGGTAACGAATTGCAAGAAAAATACTCTCTAATACGAGGTGTTTGATGATTTTTGTTGACATTATTCGAAATTGAAACATAGCTCATCCCTTGTTGCGAATATTGAGAGCATAGCATTATACGGAAGATTGGTTTGTAAGATGAATCAAATGCTTTTTATATGAAAGATCTTGGTGTTAGTTACACGTTTCTAGGAATGCTTTATCTTGTATTTATCCATATACCATCTATTTACAAGCTCATACTTCTTCCTCTTGGTTCATATTATAATATTTGCTCTATCGTTCAATTGCAGACTCTGCCTCCTATAGAAAGCATAGATGGAATCAAGCAGAAAGATGCAGAGAATCAATGATCTTTTATTTCCATTCATTTAAGTTTGATAAATTTTATGAAATTGTTGTTCTTCCCTTTGTATTTGACAGATTTTTCTTTTGTAGTAGCAACACAGAAACCAAATTTAGTTTTTTATGTTTTATACAAGGTTGTGCTTTGTGCATGTACCCCTTCTGTTTTGTCCATAGTCGTTATTGATGCACTAAGCTTTTGCTATACGAAGGTCTAATTCAGGAAAGGTAGGACAGACTACAAGGGTCAAGTGTACACAACTTTTAGTAAGAAGAAAGTTACTCATGATTATGATTATGTTTTCTATTGATGTTACTGCGAATATCTTACAAGTTACAACTATAAAATTCACGATGTTGGATCTAAGTATCAAACTTAAGTGAGTCCAAAGGGCCCGAACCCATCACCCATCTGGTGAACTTACAGACTTCTATATGTTAAATTTCGACTGAATGGTTCGTTGTAAAGGATTAAAATGACTCATTTACGATACAAAATGAAATATTTTGTAACCTATTTATACTCAACTACCTCGTTTCTAAAATCATATCATTGATCATAAACATAGTGTCAAATACTATCTAATTATTTCCCCTAATACTTTTTCGATCCACCTTTATCTTTTTCCAATACTTTTTCCCTTTTATTTCTGATTCTAAAAATTTCATTTTTTGATTTAATATTAGTACTTATTTAGCAAAATATTTTTTAAAAAAAAATGAAGGAAAAAGCGATAGAATAGGGAAATGCCAGTGTGTGACAACCACTAATGAGTAATGAGGTAATGATAGCTTCCCACGACGTGTTATGCTGACTGTCACTCATATCATTTCATCACAGATCCAACGGCTCACATTTCTTCTCAAATCTTCAATATATACTCTTCCTGTTCTCTCATTTTTCTCTTAGAGAAGGTTAGAATAGAGAAGAAGAAGAAAGAGAGCTTTTCCACATTTTGCATTCCCTGATTGTTTGCTAGTGTGTGCCCCTCTCTCTCTCTCCTCATCTCTCTACCAATTTTCTCTCCGAAAAAAGGTACGTTTCATCGGCATTTCACTACAATTTCAATCGATTTTTTCGCATTTTTTTCATATTGAGGTGTAATTGATCGATTTTCGTAGTAATTATTGTGTTTTCGATCCGTAGATCCGTTCATCGGTATTTTTCGCATTTTTATGATAATTATGTTTGATATTGAGTTGTAATTGATCCATTTTTGTAGTAATTATAATGTTTTCGATCCATAGATCTGTTCATCGGAATATTCAGGTGTAAATTGTTTGTTGATATGTGGAAAATAGTATCAGAATTGAACGAGCTAAGCATATTTATGGATTTTGCAGATATGGCATAGATATTGTTTATCCATGGAAACTGAATTATTTTTCTCCTTTTTTTATATATATTGAGGTGTGATTGATCGATTGTTGTAGTAATTATTATGTTTTTGATCCATAGATCCGTTAATCGGAATATTCAGGTATTGGTTGTTAGCTGATATATGGAAAATAGTATTAAAATTGAATGAGCTAGCACATATGGCATTAGATATTGTTATAGGATAATTGTTTTTTTCTCTTTCCTTTTTTTTCTCTTAACTCGGTTTTCTCTTTGATTCCTAGTTCCAAGAAAAAGGTATAATTCATCTGCATTTTACAATTTCAATAGCTTTTTCTCACTTTTTTGATCTTTATATATATATATGATATTGAGGTGTAATTGATCCTTTTTTGTAGTAATTATGTTTTTGATCCATAGATCCATTCATATTTATCTTCCCTTGTTGATTATATGGAAAATAGTATCTAAATTGGATGAGCTTAGAACATTTCTAGATTTTGCAGTATGGCATAGATACAAGTATCCATGAAAACAGAGTTGTTCTTTCTTTTACTAGGATTTTGTTGGATCTGCTGAGTACTTTTTGAGAATTTATGTACTATTGAATTAATGTGATGGAACTTTGCGTGTTAACTGATGATGTCGTAGAGTTCTGGAATTGCTTGGCAGAACAGCAGAAGCAAATCTAATAGTGATATTTGTTTCAATTTGATCTGATGATCCTAGGGAAATAGAACATTACAGATGCCTTTGATGATTTATCCCATTAATTTATAATGATTGTAATGCACTGGATTTGGGGGAATATGGAATCTGAATAATGTGGTTTATTTGAGTCTCATTGTAGCTTTTGTGTGAAATAGAAGCTATTGAGTTTTATGTGGGTAAATTTTATGAAACTTGAAGTGCATTATGTATTATGGATTGTGTGCAGTTATAAGGCTTGCAAAAAGCTGTACACTGTACCTATTCAACCTAATAAATGTAAAATCCACCAAAAACTGGTGGTGGTTATATCATTTATCCATTATCCATGGCAAACCAACTTTGTTAGTGTATCTCGTGAGCTGGTTTAATATGCCCAAAATCTCTGATGCTGTGAAACATAATTCTACTTATTTGTTGATGCACTGATATATCGATAGCTATAATAATATCTGTAATTGTTAACATGCTATTATTCAATTTATGTGCGGAGCCTTTACTTTGTCATCCGTGCAAAGAGAGAATATATTTCTCTGAAAACTGAAAAAATAGAGGTTCGAAGTAATAGGAACCTTTGACTGAAGGAATAGTATATGAACATCTCATAATATGTATTCTTTTATGTGGGACTTTCTGTGTTCAGCTTATTTAAACTTGTTTGTTATTTACAAATAGCGAAAACTCGTATGAGGAATAAAAATATCAGTATCAGATGATAAGTTTTTGGACATATACATTTCTTACTGTGGTTTCGTTTTTCAATGCAGGAAATAGCATAAGATGGCAGACGGAGAGGATATTCAGCCCCTTGTCTGTGACAATGGAACTGGAATGGTCAAGGTAAGCTCAAGTGTTTTGTACTACAGCAGAGTTGACCTGCCATTTTTTTACTGATGCTTATTACCTTTTGGCCGATTCTGTTTACAAAATTAAGAGATTCTTATATTGGTTTATTATCTAGGCTGGGTTTGCAGGAGATGATGCTCCACGAGCTGTATTTCCTAGTATTGTTGGCCGCCCCCGCCATACTGGTGTGATGGTGGGTATGGGTCAAAAAGACGCCTATGTGGGAGATGAAGCTCAATCAAAGAGAGGTATTTTAACTCTTAAATACCCAATTGAGCACGGAATTGTCAGCAATTGGGATGATATGGAGAAGATATGGCATCATACTTTCTACAATGAGCTTCGTGTTGCCCCTGAGGAGCATCCTGTCCTCCTAACTGAAGCCCCTCTTAACCCAAAGGCTAATCGTGAAAAGATGACCCAGATTATGTTTGAGACTTTCAATACCCCAGCTATGTATGTTGCTATTCAGGCTGTACTCTCACTGTATGCCAGTGGTCGTACCACCGGTAAGAAAATTTTCATTCTTTATTAGCATAATTATTTTACATGACTGACATCTCTCAAGTTTCTTGATGCTTCTACCATGTAAAGATCTTGCACTTATATGATGCTTTGTGGATATGATTACAACCTTCTAATTTTGACATGGTTGTTATCAATTGAGTTATTACTTCTAATTCTTTTTCTTCTCCACAGGTATTGTGTTGGACTCTGGTGATGGTGTCAGCCACACTGTCCCAATTTATGAAGGGTATGCCCTTCCACATGCCATTCTCCGTCTTGACTTGGCAGGACGTGACCTCACTGATAGTTTGATGAAGATCCTCACCGAGCGTGGTTACTCGTTCACAACCTCAGCTGAGCGAGAAATTGTCAGGGACGTGAAAGAAAAGCTCGCTTACATTGCTCTTGACTATGAACAGGAACTTGAGACTTCAAAGACCAGCTCTTCTGTTGAGAAGAGCTATGAGCTACCAGATGGGCAGGTGATCACCATTGGTGCTGAGCGTTTCCGGTGTCCTGAGGTCCTTTTCCAACCTTCAATGATTGGAATGGAAGCTGCAGGAATCCACGAGACTACATACAACTCTATCATGAAATGTGACGTGGATATTAGGAAAGATCTTTATGGAAACATTGTGCTCAGTGGTGGTACTACCATGTTCCCAGGTATTGCTGATAGAATGAGCAAAGAAATTACTGCATTGGCTCCTAGCAGCATGAAGATTAAGGTGGTCGCTCCACCAGAGAGGAAATACAGTGTCTGGATTGGAGGCTCTATCTTGGCTTCCCTCAGCACCTTCCAGCAGGTTTGCATTGTCCCTTCCGCCTCCCTCCTAATAATTATAACTTTGCTGTTATTTTGGGTGTCTATCGTACTTAGAAGCTTGACAGTTGCTGACAATGTTTTCTGCTTCTCTTATTTTCTGTAGATGTGGATTGCAAAGGCAGAGTATGACGAATCTGGTCCCTCTATTGTCCACAGGAAGTGCTTCTAATTTTTCCAAGATTGACAATGTTGGTGAAAGGAAAATACTTCTTATTTCCTACTGGACCAGAGATGCAATTGTAGTGTTATATTCTGGCTTTATTTTCTGTATTTTTGTTCTCATGTTGGATTGATGATATTGAGAGGGCAAAGGAGTTAATTGTTGGGTTAAGTTGATTCTTTTATTTCTAATGACTTTCTACTCTTTGTTATATTTCTTCCTTTTTGTGTTCCCCTCCCAAACCCCATTTTTGAGGTAACTGAAGGTTGGTAAAAACTTACTCACCTCGTGTGTTTATATACATGATCATCAATTAATTTATGCATATTTACACTTCATTAAATCATTTCACTATGATAAAAATAAATGTGTTGGGTGTAGACACCAGTTGGCAGTTGGTATAAGTATGTAAAACTGAAAATGCCCATCTTATTAATGGTTAATTATATATCTGTTGACTAGTGGATCAAGGCGTGTTAATTGTGATGGGTGCAAAGATTCATCACATGAACGAGCTCAAATTCTTTCTTGTCTCTAAGAAATTCTTTAAAATAATGTAATCATAAAAAATAAAAGCCCGTCTAGCTCAGTTGGTAGAGCGCAAGGCTCTTAACCTTGTGGTCGTGGGTTCGAGCCCCACGGTGGGCGGTTAATTTTGTTCTAATTTTTTTTGTAGGTATTATTAAAGTGGCAAAAAATTACATTGTATATTTAAAGTATTTTAAAGAATTTTTATGTTTATATATTAATTTTAACCTCCTGAATATAAGATTAGAGATTGATTTAAGCGTTCAAATCACCACTGATTTCAACATCTCAAAATAATTAATATTTTTATGAAGTTATATGTTTCAATTATTGATATATAAAAAAAGGAAACACTATTAATTTAGACATACTTTCGTACCATAAATACATATAATCCCACTGCTTCAAAAATATTACAAATAATACCATTTTTAATAAATATACCATATTTTTTTATTAAAAAAAAAATAGATACACAATCGCATTAAATATGATAATTAATAATTATTATAACATTATGTTTCCTTAATTATTAAGACTTTTTATAATTCAAGTTAATTTCTCTCTTTTCAACACCACCGTTTTCCTCCCAAATCACACATCTCCTTTGTATCTCTACCTACACCTACACGTTATTATCCTTCATCTTCCATTACCACTTATTCTCGACAAACTCAATGCATATTTGGATGTAAAAATTTCATACTCTAACTCTACATAAACAACATTGTATATATATAGGTGTAATTATTCATTTTTTTCGATTGATGTATTTTTATTTGAAACCATTTTCATGTATCTAATTCACAGATATAGAGAATTTTGAATTTTTTTTAAACTTTTTTTTGAATTAATGATAAAATAAATACTCCACAATCGTGATTTGTTCCTAATCATGTTACTAGAGAAGAATTGATGTTTCCTTTAATACTTGTGTCAGTAATGCTTATATTAGTTGTACATAGATTATTTCTCATGCACGGTCTAGTTTGGTGCATTGAAAATAACATGTATTGCATTATAATATTCATTTACAAAAATATCCTCCACAATTATGGTGAAAATGTAACTCATTTGTTTCAACTACATTTCATATTTAGATATACATAATTATATGTGTGTTTATTATGTAACTGAAATACATGCTTTTGAATATAATATATAAAATTGATACTTGATACATCGAGTTAATAAAAGATACATGAAATTAAAATCATATCATATAAATAGATACATGAAATTAATATTTTATATTATATAAATATATACATGACATTAATATTAGATACTTCTATGGTACATATGAATCTATTTGTATGGTACTCATATATCTAAGTGTTATGTTAGTTGGATACATAATATATTGTTAATAGATACATTAAATTAATAAGTTTTATTATTTTAAAATTAATAAAATGAAATACATAAAATTGCATGATCAAAATATACATGTTTTTGTCTTTTATAAATAATATTAACGATTTTATTATTTCAAATAATAATAAAATGAAATTAATTAAACATAGATACATACCTGGATTTCTGCCTTATATTAAGAAAATTGGTTACAATCAATTAATTTAAACAAATAAAATATATATTTTGATTTTAATATTCGACAGATACATGTATGTGTCGATTTCAAACTCATGTATCCTAAGTATGAAGTATGATAGAAAAAGAAATAGTTAAAACTATCAAAAATCCGAGTAATTAAGATCTATACTATAATGAGATTTATATAGTTTACCCTATAAAAAATGTTTCAATTATTGTCGTATAAAAAAAGTAGATTGTTTATGTATATTGACTATGGTCGATATAACGTTATATTCTCTCGAATGGTCAGAAGCAACATTAACTAATTAATTAAATGTCATAAAAGAATAAACAATGTGATTCACAATGCTTCATGCTTAGCTGTGGCCTGCTTGCAAAATTGTCAACTGTGGCACAAATCATAAGTTGTAAAATACTAGTAATGAATTGAATAATTAGACAACATATGTAAAATGAAGTTAGTATAAAGATATACTAATTTGGCATGATTTGAATACGAAATTAAAATAGATAAAATAAAAATATTACGATACAATTTCACATCTGCATGACTGATAAATGACTGAAGACATTATTAAGTTATATCAATTCGATATCATATATAAATAATTGAACCAAATAATGACGATACAAATTTATGCAAATCTAACATAATTTGCAAATAATACATAAAGATAGATAGGATGAAAATTTTATAAACTCATATCGATACTATACGATTTATAAATAATATAACAAGATAGATGAAATGAAAATAGTAACAAACCATAACAGTCCGTAAACAACATAACTAAAAAAAGGTGAAATAAAAATAGTATCTAATCATTTGAAACCGTCAATTTTAGATATATCCAAATAAACACATAAATTTGTATAAAGAACAAGTGAACACAAACATCTCAATATGATACAATATACATAGGACGCGATGTACGAGGCAAATTGTCACGTAATGTTTACTTGTTCAATTCATAAAAATTTGAATATCTATTCATACAAACTCAAAGTTGAAGTACATAAAAATCAATTAAGTTCAAATTAAAAACATGTTTATGTAAAATATCGTTTCAAATTATAAGTTTTTTTTTGGTTTCCTATCCGATACCCACATGGAGCCCGACTAAATTTGAATTTGGATCGGATAGTCCCGGTTGAATGCTCTACAACAAAGCGATTTTATATTCAAGGAAACTCGAACTCGAGATTTCTTGATTAAGGAGAAAGTATGATTTTTTTAAATTAAAAAAAAATAATATTTGTAATAATAAAAAGCATAAAAAAAAAAGCATAAAAAAATCTTGTGGATGCAATCTGCTGGTGTCCACCCACTTTTTGTGATGCCTTAAGATTTCTGTGTACCCTAAAAACTATGACCTCCTTTAGCACAAGGTTAGAAAAATAAAAAGGTTCACCAGATTTCGAAATGACTAATATAACCCTGGATAAATATATGCTTTTCGAATATTCATTTTTAATAATTTTGTTTCAAATACTTTGTCTTTGAAAATGTCTATTATAAAATTTGTGTTTCAATGTGTTTTTTTTTTAAGAAAACATAAAATGGAGGGATGAAAATACAAAGAGTGTAACTTCTTATTGATAAAAGTTAAAAAGAGATAAAAAAGAAAATTAAAAATAATATATATTCATAAAATATATTTTTTTACCTTATTTAAGTAACGTAAACTTTTAGTAAAATAATATTTTTTTAATTAGATAAGGGTGGCTCCACCACTATAATCATTTTCAAATGGTTCTTTGGTGTTGGTTGAGTCACAAGTAAGTAGTCACTCTCTCAAATATTTATTATAATTATATTCGATATTTTTACACAATATATATATATATATATATTCTTTTGAACTCTGAATATAAAAAGAAAAAGGGGAAAAACACTCGTATTAAAAAAAGAAAAATTATCGATTATTCTTTTACTTTCATACTCCATATTGTTAACTATTAATTTTTATAACCACTTGATATTACCGAAATATAAATACCATTAGAGTATATATATGTACTCGAATGATATCAATAGTGATTCAATAAATAGAAAAGGGACAATAAGGTAAATAATTTGGAATGTGGGTCAATCAGATAAATATATTGAGTTAGATTCAGTTCGAATATATATTTTGCCAAATTAAACCAATTAGTACAATTTTCCTAAAAAATTCTTAAATTTAAATTACTCGAACTCCAATAGTTAAGTCACACAAATTCGATTTAGGGGTAGTTTAGTCATTACAATCACAAGCGTGAGTGACAACTCCAAGGCTGACATGCCCATTATATAAAATCCTAACTTTCCTCATCTCAGTACCACACACAAACAAGAGAAACTTTAGATCTCATTTCTTGTTGTACAATTCTCGTGAATCCTTCGTCTTCATCGTAAAAATGGGCAGAACTTTCTTCGTCGGCGGTAACTGGAAATGCGTAAGCTTCCGATTCTACCATATCTCCACTTAGTACTTCTGTTTCTCCGTCGTTCAATGTTAATCGATCTATTTTCTGACTTTTTTCTGAATAAATAGTGTTTTCAAGCTTGAGAATCGGTTCTAATTGTTTTATATGCAATCAATTTAGTTAGTAGTACAGTTTTTTGGTTTACCGATCTGATTACAATTGTTAGTTTAATGGTTTTGATCTCGATCTTATGATTTTCTCAATGAAAATGTGTATTGTGCTGGAAATAAGCTTTTTTTTTTGTTGTTGTTGTTTGGATCTCAATTATTCTCTTACTATGGATTGTCGTAAAGTGGAGGAATAAGAGTATCGATCTGTATGGAATTGGATCCGTTTGTTTAGAGTATACTCTAAGAACTCCCTAAAAAAGCAAATAAAACATTAACAACTGAAGTTGAACTCATGTGTGGGAATATTAAGTCAATTAATGGCTAATAGGTAGCTACCAGCTAACCTCGTCACGGCATGGAAGATTAGTTGTTTAAATTTTACTCTTCATATCCAAGTGTTATGTATTAGTCAAGCTTAGAGATGTAGCTGTATTTTAAATTTAAATATATATATATATAATATATATATATTCAATTAAAAAAAACTTTCCTCTGTGTTATGGTTCGTGAGTCGATCGACCAGTGATCAAGCGTTGCTTGGTAGAAGCCTTTATAATATTTGGTAATCGATAGATGATTTAGCTCTAATAATGAATGCAATGCAGAATGGAACCAGTGAAGAGATCAAGAAGATAGTAGCGACACTCAATGCTGGTCAAGTGCCATCACAAGATGTTGTTGGTAAGCAAATTTTCCGTATGAGTGATGTTTTTAATATATAATTTTGGGTGGATTGATTGGAAGCTGGTGTGTTAAAGTATCTGGATTATCATTTTAGGATGTCAATATCCATATCTCTAAGTCCAACAAATAAATAAAATATATTTAAATTTCTGGTTGTAACAGACCCTGATGTTTAAGTAAAATGATATCTGTATCAAAGCTATAAAACTTGAAGGTATCTGATTTTCTAAACATCATATATATCAGACAGACAACTTGATCAGTGTGGACTGTAGAGATATGTTTACGCTTCCCATCTGATTAGTTAACTGACTGAAGGAACAAAAAATCATCTTTCTACTTATTACATCATATATGTGGATAGTTGGTGGAGAAAATTGCATAGAGCTCTTAAACGTTGTCTCCTAATTTGAAGACTCGGTCACTATTTATTTTATGGAAAACAAATTAGGTCTTTCTGAAATATATAATCATTTGACAATGTATTATTGCTCTCAATTTCACTCAATCTTTACTTGGACAGCCGAGGAGAATGTTTAAACAGTTGAGAGACAACAGTGTAGTTGAATCATCCTTCAAGTCTTAACTTGCTTTTATTTGGGTTATTGGTAATTTTAATATGGTTGCATAAGATCTTAGTGTGCTTAACCATTTGGCAACTTTCTTCTCTTGCAGAGGTTGTTGTGAGCCCTCCATTTGTATTTCTTCCTCTGGTCAAGAATGAGCTGCGATCTGATTTTCATGTCGCTGCCCAAAATTGTTGGGTTAAGAATGGCGGTGCTTTCACCGGTGAAGTTAGGTACGTTACTATTCTATTTGTGTACCATGTTGTACTTTGGGGAAGACGATATATCTAGCTGCTAAGTGTTTGAGACCTGCATCTTGAGGAAAGAGGTGATAGTTAGGTAATTATTGTGGTCTAGGCTCATGTATTGTTTCTTCAAGCTGCTAGTCTTGAATTTTTATTTTGACCATGGATGTGTTGTGCCATCTTTTTGCAGTCTGTTCATAGTTGGGAGGATCTAGTCTGTAGAATTTGAGTATCATAATTTATTCTAAGCTGATTGTTATTCGCTGTGCAGTGCTAATATGCTTGCTAATCTGAGCATTCCATGGGTCATTTTGGGTCATTCTGAAAGAAGAGCCATTTTAGGTGAATCAAATGAGGTAAGCTATTTCATATGAAGCTGCTGATTTTTGTCATATCCTCAATGTAGTTATTAATTACTGAGCTGAAAGAGGGCTAACTTTACACTTTTATTACTTGTTATCCATTGATTGCAGTTTGTTGGAGACAAGGTAGCATATGCTCTTTCTCAAGGTTTGAAGGTAATTGCATGTGTTGGGGAGACTCTTGAGCAAAGAGAATCAGGATCCACCATGGATGTTGTTGCAGCACAAACAAAGGCTATTGCAGGTAGACCTATCAAAATGCTTTCTTAGTTAATGGGCTATTATTTTTTAGCTAGAATGTGACTCGATGATATTATGTTGATTAGTATTCCGTCCACTTAAATGTGATAATATCAGCATGAAAATGGGAAGCATGAAGAAATAAATGGATTGATGAGGTTTTTAAGAAACTAAAAGGTAAATTGAAAAAGACTAAAGTAAAGTGATTGAAGATAACAAAAAAAGAAACTGGAACTAGCAGATCTTCTTATTTGTATTTTGTGAGTGCTTATGGGGATTCCTAGTGTATGTCAGGAGTGACAACTTGGTATTGTCGTTTATGCATGGGATGTCAATTTGTACCGTTTGAAATTTACATAATGAACTTCCCTTTTTTGGACATTCCATAATGTTTAACATCATTCTATTTTTATGCAACTTTCACCGGAATGTTGTTAAAGGCTTTGCTTAAAAGCGTGCTTAAGCCTTGAAGCTCACAGAGCCCAGGTTGTGGACTGTCACGTAGGACTTGACCTTGAAGGGCCCAACAACATATATATAGCTTAATAGTATTTTTATTCTGTTATTGAAATAATTATATTTTGTGTTTATAGTTACATTTTGTTTTTAGTTTTTTTTGGGGGGGCTTTTCTTTGCTAAAAGCCCCCGCTTTAATTGCACTTAGAGCTTCAACAGACGCTGGCGCTTTCTTTTTGCGCCACTTTTGACCATCTTTCATAGTCCTTCATCTAATTGTTTCCAGTTCATCTTACTGCAGACCGAGTAAAAGATTGGTCAAATGTGGTGATAGCTTATGAGCCTGTTTGGGCTATTGGTACTGGAAAGGTTGCAACCCCTGCACAAGCCCAGGAAGTAAGTTAATATGACCAGCTTGTGTCATTTACATAGTCAAGTTCCTTGAGATCTATATTGAATTTCAACTAGACTTGGAATGTTAGTATCAGTGATTAAATAATACTCTGATCACATCAGGTGATATTTGTCATGTTTTTCTCCCAATTGTTTTAACTGTAGATTATAAAGATCTACTTTCATATTCTTTCTATGCTTTGTCCTAGGATCTCTTGCTGGTCTTTAAAAGGGTTGAAGAAGTCCATGTGTTAAACAATTATCTTAACTGTTCTTTACTTCTACATCAACCTATTGAGTAGTAATTTCAAGATAGAATTGCAAGTTTCTTCTAGTCTCTCTCCAGTTAATAGACTATGTTATTACGTAGATGTAGATAATGAAAGCACACCTCAGTTCATTTATTTGGTACGAATTTATGCACTTTTGCTTTAAGGTTGTTTTCTGCATTCCAGGTACATGCTGAATTGAGGAAATGGCTTCAAGCAAATGTTAGCGCTGAAGTTGCTGCTTCAACCAGGATCATCTATGGAGGTAATTTTGTTTGACCGCTATGCATTTTATCCAAATAATGTAATGCTTCTCTCTGCTTATCTTATCCTCCATGTGTCAGCATTAAAATTTTTGAGAAGTTCTTCCCAACATTCCACAAGTTTGTGGGAGATAAGATTAGCTCCATTTCTTGTTGGACACATTATACTGGCTTCTCAAGTAAAGTAACTCTGATACATGTTTAACAGTAATGGATAGCAAGCATATAGCCAGAATTCAATGAAGCAGACTTGAAGTATTTGATGTATAGTCAAATACGCAAGTAAACCTAGCTTTTGTAACCATAACTTGGCTGCAAAATGACTAAACTTGTTTGGCATATTTCAATTCCTCGTTAATTCACTTTATTCCCGTTTGCTTTTACCAAGTAACTAAATTGTACTATATGCACCGTGCAGGATCTGTAAGCGGTGCCAACTGCAAGGAGTTGGCTGGACAGCCAGATGTTGACGGTTTTCTTGTAGGTGGAGCTTCGTTGAAGGTATGTGAAAAATACTCTGGTTCTTCACTTAATAAACCGTGAATTAAGGGTCGTTAATTGGCTGATTTAAAAGAATAGTGAGTAGCTTATCCTTAACATTTCCTTTTTCTGTATTTTATAGCCGGAGTTCATTGACATCATCAAGGCTGCTGAGGTGAAGAAAAGCGCCTAAGGTCTTGCACGCTATTGGAATTTTGCAGTTTTTGATCTAGGACTTCCAAAGCAGTAGACTTGTATCAAGTCAATGTCTTGTGTACTCTTTATTGCAGTTTGAAATTTACATAACATGTACAATAAAATTGACAAACATTGCACTACCCTGCTTCCTTTTTGGCTGCAACAATATTGTTTAATAAAATTAAAATGTGCATCTAATGACATACCTACCCTTCTTTTTGTGGAAAATCTCTTGTCATCTAGGTGTCCATTTTTTCTGCAAGTTAATGGAGTATTTGATAGAGAAAATACATCTTAAAAATGTTAGTCACAAGTAATTTGAAACGGAAGAAGTATATTTTATTAAAGTAAGATATTTATGAACAGTATTAAGCATTGACCTAGTGCAAAAGTTATGTTATATGGATATGTTACCCTACGAATATTCCTTTTATCAGCTATTTTCTTAGGATAAGATAAGACTTGTTGTCATTTGGGCAGAGGATATGAGAGGAGGGTTGCAAATAAGAAAAATGATGGATGGGTTAGATTTGTGGATATGGGGGTCCAAAAAACATATTAGGTCATGTGGTTCTCAACCGTGTACATGTCGGTACTTTTGTGAAAGTATGGAAACGACTAGATGCTTCAGAAGCGACCGAATAGTCTACTAAGCGACGAGTATTTCTCATGATCTTCTACGATACATAAAAACTATATTTTACGTAGAAAATAGTAGATTTAGATGAAGCTTAAGTTAGCTTCATTCACCCCTAGAGCAGACATCCCAATATGAGGTGATTTAAAAGGAACTTAAAACTATAGAGACTTAAAGTTGAATGTGATATCATAATAGTAATCTCAAACGGTGTATAAAAAAAAGAAAAAGAAAAAAAAAAAAAACAAAAAAAAAAAAAAAAAAAAAAAAAAAAAAAAAAAAAAAAAAAAAAAAAAAAAAAAAAAAGAAAAAACAAAAAAAAAAAAAAAAAAAAAAAATTATTTCTGACAGATATTCAGCTTAAAAACATTCGCGACTTATGACTATGTTTGCATGTATTGCCATATTTTCTTTGAGCTAACGATTTATTTTAGACAACAAATTTTTAAATTTTCGAAAGTGAAAGGTAAAATTTACGTCAACTATCTTTTATAAAATTACATTTGATATATTATTATGGCTGTTATGGAAATTTTCTATATTTATACTGACAAAACATATATATATCAAACCAAACATTATTATATATGTTCAATGAATGAATTAAATGCTACAGTTTGAAAATGAAGATTTCCAATATCTTGAAAAGTTGAATCCTCAAAAAACAAGGAACATGAGACCTGCAAGTCAATTGATGATGTTTCTATTTTTCATTACGACAAAGGTGTATGTATTATCAATTCACATGGCAGTTGACTTCATTTTCCTTTCACAAACACATATATGGTCCTAAATTGGTGTTTTAAATATTTTGTCGTAGATTATGTGACACTATTTTTTATAAGTCTTTACTTAAAAAGAAAATAATTTAGTTTTAAATTTTTTATTTTATTCTTAATGATAATACTTTTTTATTTGACATGAAATTTCAACATGTTTATAATGGTTATGATCCGATCCATATGATTGAGGAAATGAGTTATGGCCTTGAAGAGTCTTTTCCTTGTGAATTAGTTTTTAGAGGGTTAATTAAATTTAAATGTTTATTTTTTTCACATGATATTATAAGAATCATATATGTTCATCAATTCTTGTTATTATGTTATTAATATTGCGTTTCATATTATGTTATTTACGCTCCAGTTGACCACGATGTGTGGAGAAGTGTTATATTCTATGTGTATTAATGACGGGAGGCGATCTTATGAAGTAGTCTTGTACAATTTTTTCATGTGAGTTGGTTTTTTAAGTTGAACTCGATATTTATTTTTATTTAATATAAAATTAATGAATTCCAAAGAGCTTGCTTTATTTTTAAAAATTCTATCCGTTTAAACTTTATAAAAATTGAGACAGAAAGAGTATAATAGATGAGGTTGTCAATTTCGACTTCTGAATATAAAATTATCTTCGATCGAAAATACTTTTTACAAATAAATTTTATATAGCATAAATTTAAATTAATCAAATTATAATATAAATACGAATATCAAGTGGAAAACAAGAATGTTTCTTGGATGCAAGAAAGTCAAATGAACTTGTTGTCTTGCTTAGTTTGCTATAGTAACAAAAAGGACCCTATTGTTAACAAGACTATTGTCCCTATTTAATTTAATTATTTTCTTATGAAAGTCAAAACTTTCAAGTATGAAAATTTTTTATAGTTAGATATTGAATTGCTACTATCATTTAAGAGTAATTAATATTCCACATGTACAAAAAAGTAGAATTAGATTAAGGTTAAATAACATTTTATACAATGTGGACGTTTACAACTTTTTCTTCATATTAAAGTTACCTTTTTAGCTGCTATAATAAAGAGGTTCTCTTCCAATAAAATAGAGTAGTTTTTTTTTTGGAATAATGCCCAAGTACCCCCTCAATCTATGCCCGAAATCTCAGAGACACACTTATACTATACTAAGGTCCTATTACCCCCCTGAACTTATTTTATTAATAATTTTTTACCGCTTTTTAGCCTACGTGGCCTACTTGTGGGTCCACGATGGTTGACTTTTTTTTTCAACTAGTGCCACGTAACGCTAAAGAGGTAGCAAATTACTTATAAAATAGTTCCAGGGGGGTAATATGGACTCTTATTATAGTCCTAAAAGTGTGTCTCTGATATTTCGAGCATAAGTTGAGGGGGTACTTGTACATTTTTCCTTTTTTTTTTTTATGAATGACAGACAAAAAAAAAGATTGTCATGTTAGGCTGCCAATAGATAAAGTCATGTTTTTCTTTTTTTAAAAAAAAGATTGAAAACCAAATAAAATAAGAATACATTAATTTATAATATATAGTTTGATTGAAGTGTAGAGTAATTCACATGTTCAAATCTAAAAATTGATTTGTTTGGCCTGTGAATCACATAAAGAGATTGTTAGGGTCAACTCCATATATTGTGAAATTGGTTGTAATTGTGTTCCAACACATCAAAAAGTTGTATTTCTCTTCGTTTTAAAAAAAAATTATATTTTTTAATCTATTAAAAAAAATATTTTTTTAGTTTTATCTTTTCTAACGTGTTTTATAAGATAATTTTATATATTTGACATAACTTTAATTTAGAAACACAAGATTCAAAAGTCTATTTATTTTTTTAACTCTGTGTCAAATCAAACTAGATTATTCTTCGTAAAACGAATGGTGTACCATATAAAACCAACTTTATAACCACCTCAAAAAAAATTCTATCCATTTCTACTTGTTCAAAAAATCAACTTTGACATATCGTCTAAAGAGCAATGAATAAAATGTTAATATTATTACTTTATTATTTAAATATAACAAATTCAATTGAAAAAATGACTATAATTTATAATGAGAGTAAAATTATAACTAATGAATTATTTTTAATTTTTAAAAATGAATCAAGTAAAACTAATATTTATATTTTTAATATAAAATAAAAATGAAGGAGAATATTTTTTTTTAATTTCTTGTTAAATTAAAATAAGTCAAGCATATTAAAACCAATAATATATTTGTTTGGAGACTTGTAGTCCCATCAACCTAGTTATTTGAACTTTCGTTGTCTAGTTTGGCAAATTGGAGATGAAATTTCCTCTTTTTTGTTTTGTTTTTGCCAGTTCAGTTTGACTGGCCTTTCAAAAATTCATGCACATGGACATTTTTTATAGTAAATAAATAATAATAATAATAATAAAAAAAAGGATATAATATATTTTTTAATTTTGTTATTTAGAGTTAGTATATTTCTTCTTATAAAAATGATTCATATAGACTCTATCGTTATAAAAATGATTCACATATAGAGTTATCATTAAATAAATAATTTACATATATCTTTTCATTTAATGAAAGTGAAAGATTAATTTTAAATTCAATATCTTAAGTTTAATAGGTAAATATACGATTCTTTTTCACATAATTTTTTTCATAATATATAAATATGTCCTTTAATTTGACTTTAAATTATAGTTATGTTCTTTAATTTTGGGTATGCATGAGTAGACACTTAAACTTGTATAAATTGAACAAATAAGCACACATGTCCTACATGTCATTTTTTTGTCCTACACGGTTTTAGTCATTAAATTTTGTGAGAGATGCGTTCAATTTGAGTTGGGACTCTACAAATTGTGGTCAACTCAAATCAACTCAATCTTAAACCCTAGTTTATGCCTATATAAAGGGTACTAAATTTCCTTAAAAGGTATCTTGGAAATTTCATATAGAGATCAAGATCTCGAATACTCCATAAATTGATGGATTATTTATATAGAGAGTTCAAATCAAAATCATTCTAGTTCGAGAAATATGCCACTAACGGCCCTCGAAATCATGGATAAATCCTAGGAGAGTAGAACTAAGGGGTCAACAAAATTATACCCGCTATCTTGATAAATAAAATTATGTTTCTTCATATTTTATTTGTATGATTTGTTTATCTTTCATATGTTTGAAATTTGTTGCAAACAACGGTGTCCTACATGTATTGTGTCACGTAGAACTCATGTGTTTATTTGCTCAATTTTGTATAAATTTAAATATCTACTTATGCATATTCAAAGTGGAAGGAGATAAACATAATTCTTTTTTTACTTCTTCAGTGTTATTAAGAGGAGAGATTTATGAAATTATCTTTAAAATTTGATTATATTTGAATTGGTCCATTGCTTCATATAATTTTGAGGGTGGCACTTTTAATTAAAAAAAATCTTCTATTTTGAAAAACTTTAAATTCAAATTTTTTGATTAAAGATGGAGGGGGTGGGGGGGGGGGGCGGGGGGCCATTTACATCTTTTTTTTTTTTCTCTTTCATACCCTTTTTATCACAGTATTTTGTTCTCTTACGAGTTTCCTTTTCCTTTTGTTTTTTATTTTTTTTTTTTTTTTGCATATTTATTTTTCTTTTGTGTTTGCTTTAGTTTTCTCTTTGTATTGTTTTTATTCTTTTTCTTTTTTTTCTTTTTTTTTGTTTTTTTTTTTTTCTTTTTTTTTGTCTTTTTGTTTGTTTTTTTGTTTGATTTTTTTTTTTTTTTTATCTTTTTTTTTTTGTGCTTTACTTCATTTTTTTTTTTCTTTTTTTTTATGTTTTTCTTTTTTCTTTTTTTTCTGTTTCCTTGTCTTTGCCTTCTTGTCCCCCGTTTTTCTTTGCTTCCCTTTTCTTCCTCCTCCTTCCCCAGTTTTATTTAACAGTTAAGATATGACATTCGTTCTTTAGACAATTTTCGTCGTGATTCGTCTAAACATTTTACTTCCTCTCTTCCGTTCCCCTTATGTCACCCCCTACTCTGGGCCCATAAATAAGCTGTTTCTCTGCTACGCCTTGTTTTTCTTTTTAAAAAGACATTTGAACTTAGAAAAAGGCCCCCACAGATCCTTTATACAATCTTTTTTTGCTCCATTTCCCCATTTTTCCGCTTGCCCCAGGCGTGACCATCCCCCTTACTTGTGCTCCCTTCCTTGCCCCCCCAATGTCTTTCCGGCCTCATCAGCCCCTCAGCCCCACCCGCCCATATCCTCGTCTGTGCACTTCATTTTTCGCGAGTTACATTCTTTCTACTCCTTTTTTATTTTACATTCTTTCTCTCTTTTCCCTCATCCCTCCCGCTCTTTTTGTTAACTAACATCCGCAAAAGCATTTGCTGTAAAGCAAAGGAGATGACAGGAATGATGATGAAAGAGGAAATTAAGGATGATGGGAGATGTCATGAGGAGATTAGGGGGGAAGGAATATTTAATTGGGGAGAGGCCAAGAAAAGGTAAGAAAAAGGATTGGGTGAGAAAAATGTCTTGGCAGAAGGGAAAAAAGGAGAACAAAAGAATGGAAGAGACAGGTGTATTAGGGACGGTATGGGAGGGCGAAAGGACGATACCATCCAAGGGAGGAAGAACGATCTCGGGGACGAAGATGAAGCGCAGAGAAGTGATCCGGACTTTCGAACCAAACCAAAAAGTAAGGGAGACTACAATGTAATCCCAGGACTATTGGGTATAGCCGTGACGCCAATGATTCCGAACTTATGAAAGTTTGGTGAGCACTCGGAGTGGGGAAACGGAGCCATTTTGAATAGGAAAAGGTAAACAACGGAGAGCAATAAGTAGTTTTATAAAAATATATATGACAATTTCAAAGTGAACAAATAATTAGAGACAGAAATAATTTAAAATTTATGATGCATTTTTAAATATATTAATATGAGAAAGAATTATAATTTGTTATATTTTAAATACAGTTTCCGATCATTTAAGCTTTAAAGAGTATAAAATTAGTCTAACTTTACTTTGACTCTAATGATGATTGAAATTGGCGCTCATAAAATAAAAATGACAAAGAAAATATAAATAAAAAGAAAGAATCTATAATATAATTAAGTAGTTGAATTTTTAATTCTGTATTTGATTAAAAATATTAATTAATCTTAAAATTTTCTGTATACTATATATACTAATAGCATCATCTATTGGTTATTTATACAATCAACTATGAAAATAACTAATCCTGTAAAAATTACAATTCATTAAAATATTTTTATCTATTTTATTCCCTTACCAAACAATACTTTAATTTTTTTTATTAAGTGCTACATTTATTGTTAACCAGAAAATTTAGTAGTCCAATGCCTACAGGGACACAAAATATAAATAGTCTCCAATATCAATAGTTACACTTATGATCTTTTTAATTTCGATATTTAATATTTATATTAAAACTCAATTAAATCTAAATTGTATCATATAGAGTCTTATTTATAGGAAAACATTCCCCATTAAAAAAATTTATATTCAAAATTAAAATTCAAAACATTTAATCAAGAAAAAATCAATCTAATTTAGTACACTATATAGTTTAGTTGATTGATACCAAAGTGTTAATAAGTCGACTATAAAATCCTCATAATTAGGTAGCTTTGATTAAGTTTATCCCAAAATAAAATTAGAAAAAAAGAAGTGGTGTATATACTTATCTTTATTCTTATTTTGTAAAAATAAAATTTAAAGGATACGTTGTATCTTCGTATTTTACTCTTAGCTACTATAATTTATAAGTAAGGTCTGTAGACGATAGTAAATATAAGAATTTCTTAAAATTTTAAATTAAATCAAATATAATCATACAAATTAAACAGTAACATTTTCGTGAAGGATAGTATATACATATTATTTCTTTAAAATTTTATATTACGTCAAATAATATCACATAAATTAAAAGAGTATACTTCAAGATTATTTTTTCTTAATCTAATTATATTTTTTTGGAAGTTTAGATGATTAAAATAAAATTGGTGCACTAAATGCACACGTTTGTCTTCTTGTACAAGTTGGAGAGGCAGCAGCCAAAAGAAATAAAGAAACCTTTTATTATATATCTAATAAAAAGAAGATAAGCTTTAAAGGCTCTAAATAAAAGCTAAATTGGTCCCTACACTCCATTCACTATTTGCCTTCTAGAAAAAAAAATAAAAATACTAACCAAAAATACTTCTTTGGCCCTTGTATTTGGAGGTCAATGCAAAATGATAATTTATATAAAATTTTAATTAATTTTGGTTCATTAGGTTTCTTTGATTGTGATTAAATATTTTGTAGATTTTAAATGTTAGATTTAATTGGAAAAAAGTGTAGTTTGAATATTTAGTAGATTTAAATTGATATTTAGATATTTATATTTGTATAAATTTATTATTTCAAATTTATACAAAAAATAAATACAAATCAATTAATATAAATAAAGATGAAAATAACACAATCATTCAAATTCATGCGGAATTACAAATATACACGAATTATACAAATGTACATGTGAGTTATACAAACGAGGTCGATCGTAACAGACTATAACTAAAGAGCCTAATTAAGTTTATTATACCAGCTATTTGCAAAAATTTTCTTTTAAGAAAATAATAACTGATATAGTAAGTTACCATTTTATCTTTATTGATTGATAAAATTTCTAAATTAATTTACTCATCAAAAATGTTTTTCCTTTCCCTAAAACAATAACTCTCTAAATAAATTGATGATAAAATAAATAAAAAAATATTATTTTTTCTTAATTTATAAAAAATGACTTGTAAAAATAAGTAAATAAAAAATTAAAATTGAACAAACAAAAAGATAAGGTATATTTTAGGGACAATTTCATACACTTATATTTATATTACGCTTTCTCCGTCCAAATTTATATAACAAACCTCCCTTTTCCATTTATCTAAAAAAATATTTTTATATTTAATAATAATTTCATTTTAAATTATAATTATAATTTTAAATTTTATATTCAATCAAACAATATCACATAAGTCTAAGATATAAGATAGAAATTAATATATAAAAAATAAATCATACTTCCTCTGAATTATTTGTTATGTTGCGCTTACCAAAAGTCAATTTAATTAATTTTTAAAGGTAAATTAAATTTGATATTTTAAGCAAAAAAATTAAATATTCAAAAACTATATGAAAAGTACTATAAATTACAACTTTTTACATATTAATATGATGAAAAAATATATCTTAAAATTTTAATTAAATTTTTTATAATTTAACTATAAAAATAAAAATTATGACAAATAATATCAAACGAATGGATCATTTACTAAGACAAAAAGGAAAGGTCAAAGTACACTTTTGTAGATTTTGGCCTTTGTGAATTATTTTTTTTCTCAAGAGATTCTTGTGAAAGACAACCCAACAAAGTGCAATTTTTTTTTCCCAACACATATATAAACTACATTTCTTTTTGTTCACACTTCATATTTTTGGCTATTATACATTTCACCATTTTTTTGAGTTTATATATGTAAACCCAAAACAATCAACTCAATCACTATTCATTATTTTGATAGAAGTTTTCTTTCTTACAAAGATTGAAACTTTGGTTCATAAATTTTAATGGGTTCTTGTTTAAGTGTTCGAATTAAAGCAGAAAGTCCTCTTCATCATGGTAAATTTTTATTTTTTTTTGTTTCAGTTCTTTAATCTACTGCTGTGTGATCGGGAAGTTACGAGTTTGAGCTGTGAAAATAGTTTTATACACTTTTATGGTTTGGGTTTTGTTGGATCATAGCGGGAGTTTAGTGTATCGAGATATGTGCTTACTTTTATGATTTGGATTTTGTTGGGTTATAGTCGGAGTTTAGTGCATCGAGATACGTGTTATGGGTTTGAGGTGAAAATAGTAGAATAGACTTTTTGTGGTTTGGGTTTTGTTGAGTTATAATTTAATTTTTATTTTATGCTATTTGTGGAAACTTATGAGTAATCAGCTTGGATTTTCTTTCTATTTTTAGCTTCCGTTTGATTATAAATTTTGAAATTGAAACCCAAAACTTAAAAATTTGAGTTTTTGAAGTTGCGATTTTTGAGAATTTGAACTTGTGTGCGCATTTTTTTTTTTAATTTTTGTGAGTGGAAATTTCAGAAGTTAGAACACTCACTCTGTGACTGTTTCTGTAAACTTAAGAATTTTCAAAATCTGATCCGAAATCTATGGTCAATTGTTGGCTAATTGTTTAGTAGTAACCATAGTCTCTAGTGTTTATTGGATTGATTGGAAGAAATTTTGTGTGAAGTTTATGGAACTATTTCTTAGTTACATCTGGATTTTTTGAGGTGTCTGAGATTACTCGCGGTATCTGTGTTAGTGAGAGGTAGTCTATGTTAATGAGATTACTCGCGGTATCTGTGTTGATGAGAGGTAGCAGGTATCTCGTTGAATTGAATAAGAGCACTCAAGCTGGCTTGAGTACCATAGGTATAAAAAGATTGATGAAAAAAAAAGTAAAGCATTTTGCTTAGGCTGCTGTCATTATTCAACACTCTTGTAGATAATTACTATGTTCAAGATTCTAAAATTTAATTAATTCGATAAATTAACATGATATTATTGGATATAAGTAACAAGTTTTTTTGTTTTTTAACAGGAGCAAGTGATGGAAGAGAGTTGAGTAGTAGGCATTCATATTCATCAGCTCCGTTGACTCCTCGTAGTCAGAGTGAAATACTTGAATCCTCGAATCTGAAAAGTTTTAGTTTCAATGAACTCCGAGTAGCCACGAGGAACTTTCGTCCAGATAGTGTGTTGGGAGAAGGTGGTTTTGGTTGTGTATTTAAGGGTTGGATAGATGAGAATACGTTTAAAGCTGCAAGGCCGGGGACTGGATTGGTTATAGCTGTAAAGAGATTGAACCAAGAAGGCTTTCAAGGTCACAAGGAATGGCTGGTATACATACTCTTCCCTTCAAAATTTTCGATGATCGTTATATTAAAGACGTAGGCATTGTTTAAGATAAGATCATTTTTCCGTAATGTAGTTAGCTGATCGTGTTTCCTATAATCCTTGATCATGATAAGTTGATTAATTGTTTGCTCGTTAAACTTTAACTACAGGCGGAAATTACTTACCTGAGCCAGCTATCTCATCCTAATCTCGTGAAGTTGATTGGATATTGCTTAGAAGATGAACACAGGCTTCTGGTGTACGAATTCATGCCAAGAGGAAGTTTGGAAAATCATCTATTCAGAAGTAAGTATAGCTCGTTCTAAAATCATAATTATGTATTTGAGGCAGGGGCGGATCCACAGTATGATATGTGGATTCATGTGAACTTAGTTCGTTATAGGAACCCATAAACTTCAAATCTTGAGTTTGCATCTGATTTGAGGACATCCAGTAATATCGTCCATGTAATGTCATGACTTAACCTTTTGTACATCTTGAACAGGGAGTACTTATTTCCAACCACTATCATGGAATCTCCGGATGAAGGTTGCTCTCGAGGCAGCTAAGGGACTGACATATCTCCACAGTCCAGAAGCTAAAGTTATATATCGGGATTTCAAATCATCTAACATTTTGCTTGATGCTGTATGTGAAACACCTTTCGAATTTAGTCTTTTAAAGGTTTAAGAATGTTTCTGGTCTTCTTACAATCTTTCCATGCTATGAATTGACAGAATTACAATGCAAAGCTTTCTGATTTTGGATTGGCGAAGGATGGGCCAATCGACGGTAAAAGCCATGTCTCTACTAGAGTAATGGGTACCTTTGGTTATGCTGCTCCCGAGTATATGGCCACAGGTAATATACAATTTCAATATACTCCTACTTGTTGTTATGCTTTACTTGAGTCGAGGGTCTGTCGGAAACAACCTCTCTACCTTCATGTATGTTGTTGTTGTATTTTCAATTTACTCCAACTGTTTCTTTCCAGACATGGCCCCATTCACCCAGATTTGTTTTCGTCTGAATGATTGGCATATATATATATTTCGGTTATGTTTCTCTTGAGAGTTATCTCCTCTATTTAGTTCTTGTTAGTCATCTATTTATCTAATTTGCAAGTCTTTCATACTCGAGAATATCAATACTATGTGTTTTTAAAGAAATTGTAAGTGTAATGCTCTCTGTTTTGTTCTGTTATGTATTCCTAATCAACAAAAATCTAATCCCCTCGAGTTTATCGCTGTTCTTTATCCCTTATTTAATCATTTACGTCTTTCGGTTTACATGTTCTGGCTTTGAAAATTCCCCTTTCTGCTCTGATATCCTGGAGTAGAATTTTTTTCAGCTTCTGATTGTCACCTCACATGTGTAGGTCATATAACCACTAGAAGTGACGTATACAGTTTCGGGGTTGTTCTTCTAGAAATGCTGACAGGCCGTCGAGTGATGGACAAAAACCGACCCCACGGGGAACATAATCTGATTGAATGGGCTAAACCTTTCCTTACTAGTAAACGTAAAGTCCTCCATATTATGGATCACCGTATAGAAGGTCAGTACTCAGTGGAAGGAGCACTGAGAGCAGCACTTCTTGCAGTCAAATGCCTGGCATTAGAACCCAAATTCAGGCCTAAAATGCCCGAGGTCGTAAAGGCGTTGGAGCAACTTCAGAACTTGAACGAATCAGGAAGTCTAAAACGCGAAACCACACAAAGGAAGCATCACAGAACCTCAACCGATGAAGCTTCAGGAAGAAAAACTACGTCTTATCCGAGGCCAGCTGCTTCTCCCCTTGTTACATGAATGGAGAATGAATGGTAACATCTTTAACCATATACACACTACCTGAACCGAAAGGAAACGATGAGACGACTTACTTGGTGAAGATATATCTGTATCTGCTGATAGAGCACGAAGAGTAATTTGATCAAATTCGCGGACATTTTATGAGAAGGTATGCTTATGATACTAGACTGAATCTTGGAATCTAGGAACTATGTTGTAAATTTGTATCAATTATGTTAGCAATCTACAGTTCTTATTTTGATCTAGCTGGAAATTTAACATTGATGTTCTCCTCACACATCTATGCTAAATTGACTTTTGTTGATCATCTTTTGAGGGCCAAAGATGTGAAAAGGACTTTGTAACTTATTTGTACTGCTTTTTGAGTATCTTATACATGTCTGTGATAGAATTTAAATGGAGTAATATGATCGGTGAGAATTCATATAATTGATCCAAACTTGTTTGAGACTGACGTGTATGCGTTTTCAGAATCTTATAGTTGATCCGACATGATCTTGAAATTAGGAAAGGAAAGCATTACACCAATACAATGAGTATCAACAACTTACCTCTATTCTGTATTTACACCAACTCGATGAATACAATAATGATACATGTCTTCATATACATTCTTATCACTAAAATCGTTGTTTATTATTACACATAAGATGATTCGAATATTATACAAATCTTTCTTCTCACATGTCGTATTTAATCGAAGTGCACACAAACTATTCCTAATAAAAGCAGAATCTGTCTGTTACGTTTAGTTGTCTTAATTTTGGTTGTACTCTCTGTATCCCAATTTTATATTATACTTTGTGATTTGTGATGTATATAATTACTAGTTTTTGAAACGTGCGTTGCACGTTTATTCTTTATTTTTATACAAATTCGTATAGGCCTAATTTAACGTTGATAATTATCAATTATATTATTCTTTTGTATATGTTGTTTTATGCAAAAATAACAATGTCAATCAATTATTTTCATTTAATTTGGTTATTTGTTTGCAAAATAAAAAAATGTTTAAAAATATAAACTAATTAAGATAATATAGTATGTATTGCATGGTGACTCGTTGCTCTAATTTAAGATGAACACACACATATCGACAACATTATAAAAGACATATGAAAAGAATATATTTACCATGTATGGTGAAAACAAAATGACCACTATAAATTGATTTTACAACATAAATTTATAGGAATTATAAGATGATGACATCAAAGGGTGAAGTGAACTTATATTTTTTGTTCACTTTATACAAGAGATCATCACCAAAAATTTAATTAAAAGACAAAACTAATTGCAATACAAAAATTATACTAAAAATAGAAAATCAGTAAATAAATGCAATATAATGCACACACAAAGAGGACTAAATGTTGGGATAACATTTGGCAAGATATGAAGGAATATTGTAAAAAAAAATACACATATATGAACCACCGCCTTTTGAAATATTTCCTCATATAAATTAAAAATTTTTTTTTTTATTTTAACTTAAAAATATTTACACTTAATATTGTTTTCGGCTATTTTTTATATTAAAATAAAGACAATTATCGAATCGACCAGAAGGTCATATATTTTTGTCTCCACATTTTCACGATGAATTAATATAACTCTTAAACCAAACTCCAATATGTTTTGTCTGAATTCCAAAAGTAAGAAAATGAGTATGAATGCAGTGACTATGAAAAGCTTGTAAAAAGTTAAGAATATAGAACTAATAATATGATTTTTACTTTGTTGATAGAGTATTTGACTATGTGATTGAATAATATGATTTTTTTTCAAATTTATAGAATCCTTTAAAGTATGAAAGGTCATGATTCCATGGAAGATGAGAGGAATTAAACATTTTAATTAAAGTAATAACTAAGAAACAAAACTTTTATAAATTGGAAATATGTAAACCATTTTTTACATTCAGATTCAATGTATTTTGTTTTAAAAGTCTATTAATATAACTTTAAAAGTTAATGAAAATATATTTTTAATTTCCAACTTTTGATGAGTATGGTTTATTTAATTGAAATAAAATATTATTATGGAAATTATCTTTTTAAACTTATATCTACTTTGTAATGTAAAAATATTTAAATAGGAAAAATTAGCTCTTTTGGATTAGTTAATATACACGTGAATACGAAAAAAAGTAAAATCACTATGATAAATGCAGTCATAGTGAATAAGTACTCTTTGATAATGTGGTACTAATTGATATTCGCCAAAGAATTATGATGGAAATTTTTTTATTATGGGGAAAATGTATACCAAAATGAATCTTTTGTCTTGCAACTATACAAATTCCAAACGAATACTAGGGTGAGAATTGCAATTTTCTTAAATATACTATTAAGGACCTTTTAATAATTGAATTAGATATGAACAATAGAATAAGGAAATATTATAAAAGGAAAAAAAGAAAACTAAAATAACTATTTAATATTGATAAATGAGATATATAATATTATTAATTTAGTATAGGAACAAAATAGTAATTTAACTTTAAAGTTGAGAGATTTCCACTTATAATAATATATGATTATTTAACAACAACAATTGATGCTATCTAATGCAAGTTTCACAAGTTTTAGAATCCAACTTTGTTTAGCATTTTTCATATTTTTCAACAATCAAATTAGATAAAAGATACAAGTCAAACAAATATTTAAGATTCATGTCCAATTAAATAGTATGACATAAAATGATATTTTAAATCAATAATTTAAGTACCATTGATCTGTGATATGGCACATTAAAGTGATAAAAGGAGTTAGATCGGTTACAATTATTTATCAAATTTTGAATTATATGTCATGACTTTAGTAATAAGTTAAATTAAAAATATAAAAGTACAATAACTTTTCCAACGATGCCAAATCGTCGAACCCTCTAGCCACTTCATAAATATAGTTCTTAAAATTAAAATTGTAATTTAAATTAAATACAATAATTATACTTTAATTTAATTGTGCCTTGCAATAAATTGTTTGTCAGTCGCCTCACTCCCTCAAACTTTCACTCGCTCTCTGTGTCGCTCGCCTCTCTCGCTTTATATAATATAAATTGCGTTTCTGTTTGTATAAAGCAAGAGAAAATTATATGTACACATGCAAATACATATATTTTTGTCGTGTACACTTATAATTATACAATATAAATATTTCGCTGCCCAGTTATGTTTTGACTTTCTTTCTTTCTCCCTTTTATGTTTGTATAAAGCAAAAGAGAACGATATTTGATATGCAAATGTTTTATTTCAATTCAAATTTTATACAGATATACACACATAAAATTGAATTGAGAGGTTGTCAACGATTTATACAAATGAGAGGCTGCCAACAATTTATACAAATGGTCTACGAGCGAAATCATACAAATCTGAAGAAGAGCCAAGGAATTATATAATTGTTTCTTTTGTATATATGTATAACGAAATAACCTACCTTCTTTTGTATATATGTATAGCGAAATAATCATAACATGTTTATTTTGGAGCGAATTATGCAAACTATAGTTATTGCATACAAATATAAATTTCGTGTTTGATATATGTGAAAGTTACTCTAATAGTTATTACCGTAAAATTTGAATGTGATAGTGATTATTTTTTCAATAGGAGAGCTAAAAAATATTTTTGAAATTTATATTATTCTGAGTAATTCTATTACATATTCATATTTATGTATGAAAATATGTAAATTTTTGGATTTTCAATGCTTGCAAGAAAGGGACGAAAATGGACAATCAATTTAAAGCGAGTAAATAAAATTTCATATATATCACTTCATATTTTTTTCAGTTTATTTTATTTACCCAACTTATTATTATTTTTTTTAAAAAAACTTATTTTCGTACAAAAATAAATTAATAATCATTCATTTTGGTTTTTGACCAAGCTACGACATCGTTTCTAAACATGCTGCAGATAAACAATAGTTTTTACATTCAATTTGATTTTTGTGGGTTTAAGGAAGGTTTTTCCAGCCGAAAAAACTCACAGAAGCAAAATGTTGGGGAGAAGATTTATCTCCTTCTTGCGTCGCACTCCATCAGCGTAAGATATTTTTTTTAATTTTTAATTTTTTTTATTGATGTAATTAATGCATAATAGTTAAATTTTCTGTTGTATATAGATTTTAATTATTGTGAATGGATATAGCAGGGGATTAAGGTCAATATGAAAAAAAAAAGTTGAATTTTTGTGGGGGAAATTGTAGTTTAATAAATTATTTAGTGTTGGGATCAAATGGGTTTTCATAGGGTTTAGAGAATTTATAGAGTTTATCCCATTTGATTTGGTGTTGAGGTGTTAGTTGATGGTGGAGGCGGATCCAAGATTTGAACTTTATGGGTTTGGGTTGATGCTACTGAATCCAACTGAACATTTGAGTTACTGTGTTCGGAATTTAATATTTTTACATAGTTAAATGTATCTTTAACATATGTATACAGAATTTGAAGTAAACTAGAGCTACTGTTTGGTTGAATCTATAGTGTATATTGTGCATCTGCTCTTGGTTGACTGATTGATTGGTATGATGTAGTTCGGGAAAAGTGGAATAGGTATAGAGGATTTATATGGTCTTATCCCAATTGATTTGGAGTTGAGGTGTTAGTTGATTGCAGAGTCAGATCCAAGATTTGAACTTATAGGTTCGGGATGATGCTAGTGAATCCAACTGACCATTTGTACATACTTAATAGGTTTCCTAACTAGAGCTACTGTATTTGGTTGAATCTCTAGTGTATATTGTGCATCAACCCTTGGTTTACTTACTGATTGATTGATATGATGTAGTTCGGGAAAAGTGGTGGCCGAGGAAGGGAAGGCAAAGACATGGGGGCGAAGGATAGTGTCAGGGACTTTGATTTGCTTAACTGGAGGCGTTGCTCTAAGTGCTCTTGATGATCTCTCCATATATCATAGCTGCAGCAGGTTTGATTTTTTCGCTACCTCTTATCCTTGTGATTTTATAATATGAAAAGTGATTGTTAGGGAAGGCTCCTGCCTTTTTGATTCAGATTGACCTCGAGAACACCAAATGAAATATTAGAACTTGTTTTTTAGGATGTGGTTTATGATACTTCTATATTATTTTTTAAAAAAATTACTTCTATACTTCTATAATATGATATTGTCTTCAAGGCTCTTCAAGTTGGAATTTTATTTTCTCTAGGTGTATTTTATCTGCTCTTATTGGCAAGATAGTGGTGAAATTAGGAATTCCCTGTAAGTGTTAACGAGGGAAGAGTTGTGAAGTTAAGGATTTAATTTGATTCTGTACTTCCATTCAAAATAGACCTTGCCAGTGATTCAGTTAAATTGCAAAGGCAGTACATAGCGCAATGTGTGGTAGGAGCACGTCAGTAGTTCGAATCCCAGTCTGTAAACCAAGTCTGGTACTTTAACTGGAGATGGGTAGAGGGACCCATTATCCACCGAGTTCAAAGGTGAATAGAGAAAAATTAAAGGTTTATCTTTTTGAGATGACACTCTCCTAGAATTATCCTCTTTTCAGCTTTGAAATTCGGTGGATAATGGGTGTTCACTCTACCCTTCTCCAATTAAATACCAGAGTTGATCTTCTTAAAAATTATATTTTGAATTTAGATCACACAAAGAACCTTGACTCAAGTGAGTTGAGCTTTTCTATGATATAGTTTAAATAGCTAGCTAATGTGATGGTTAAAGGTACGTCCAAGTACTTTTGAGATGCTCTCAACCCTCTACCGCAATCTGTCTCAGAGGGCACATTTTGTTGCTCCAAAATTTGTTTCCTCTCTCTCTACCTCTTGGTGCTGCTTGCTCTAGGTTAAAACAAAGGGGTGTACCTCTCAAAATGTTACTCAAATCTGGTAGACCTGAAAATATGTTGCTACTAGTTTTAGATACAATAGTTAAATACAATAGGGACTGCCGGAGTCAGTGATGGTGGTGATGCATTTTGAGTTTGTGGAGGCTGATGTTCCAAAAACAGCAACACACCAAAGGATTCCCATAAACGGGTTCTGGGGAAGGTATAATATACACACACCTTACCCCGTACCTTTGTAGGGTAGAGGGACTGTTTCCAATAGACCCTGGGAGACTGATTTTCCATTTTGAGAAATTCATCTTGAGTAACAAAATCAGATGAATCTACAAATTGCAATTAGTAAAATTCACATGGTTCCTTGCATCCCCAGTATGCATTCATTCCTTACACAAAGTTAGCAAGTCCCCAAATGAATGGTATATAGTAGATTGCTTCCCGCATTTTAATGTGTTCAATTCTGTCCAATTTTTTTCATCAGCCTACTGTCTATTTCCTCAAAGATTCATTCATTTTGGCTTTAACATTTTCAATCATTGTATCAAAAGTTCCACAATGTACCTCACTGTTCCTGGATGCTCAAATGCTTGTCCTCTGTTTCTTTATAGTAGACCTGCTTCTCCAGTTTTCTTCCTTGGACCATCCGCTTCCATCAATGTCTCCGAAAGAGTTCTGTTGATTATCTTTTCTTACAATTATCGGTGGAATCATTGGTCCGGGTAGTTTTTTGCATTCCAAATCAACATTGCTACTGTTGATGGAAACCACATCTTCTTCTATTTTTTGGCTTAGAATGATAACCCCTGATATTCACATTGATCTGATTAGCCACATTTAGAAGTTACTTTGGGTAGATGACATGAACCAAGAAAATTTTGTTAGTATGATTCTAGACATATTGTTATTTGGGACCAATCTAGTACTAACAAAATTTAGAGTTGGTCGAGCCTTGCACCACATATTTGTAGCCTTAGGGGTCGTTTGGTCTGAGGGATAAAAATATATAGTGATGGGATAAAACTTTTGTATCTTGTTTGGTTGCCATGTTTGGGACAACTTATTCCACCATTTATATTATAGTGATAAAAAGTTGGGATAAATTATCCTAGGATAGCTAACCCTAGGATAACTTGTTCCCAACCAAACGACTCCTTAATTCTACAATTTAGCTAGTTTGCATCAAATGGGCAGTCTTTTTTCCATCAAATCCAGATTTGGAATTTTGAGAAATGCTAAAGTTACCTCATCATCGACATCAGAAAGGGTGTAGAGTTCGTTGGTTTTTGCTGATGAGTAATCAATAATGTTGCCTATTATAGTGTATATATATTGGTGTTCTCATCTAAGTTATTATAAAACTCGACTAAATCCCCATAAAAGTTAGCTCCTTGCAAACTCCTCCCATCTCTAATGGTTGATGAAGACATTTTCTATGTCGTCTTCAGGGTCAAAATCCATTCCTTTTCCCTCAACTGGGGTTTTACTAGCGTGAGACCTTGTGTCATTAGAATGAAGTAGAGTTTTGTGCCATGGTAGAGGAGAGTAGAAGATTGTTAGCGAGAAAACAGAACTCTGGTTGGCGATATGTTGATTTCGATGGAGAATAGAGAATTTTGGTGATCTAAACGTTAAAAATCGCTTTGAACAAATTCCCCCCTCTTAAAGTCTTATATTGACATGTTTTCCCTAAAAATAATAGCTACAAATGCATCTAGGACAAACAAAGATGCATTGGTTCGTGGGTTAAGGAGCAAGAGGTGGAAAAATTCAATGAACTCTACAACCTTATGATGTCAATGATGAGGTAACTCTAGCATCTATCACAATTCCAAATATGAAAGGAACACTATGCCCATTTGGTGCAAACTGACTAAAAGGTAACATTAAGGGTACAAATATGTGTTATACGACTTGACCAATTCTGAATTTTGTTAGAAGTAATTGGTCCCAAATACCAATATTTCTAGAATCTTTACCAACAGAATTTCCTTGATTTGTGCCAGCTATTCAAAGAAACCTCTTAATGTGGAACAATAACAAGGTTGGTTTTGAGTGGTTAGTTTTACCGGGACCAATAATACTTGACAATGTCAAAAAAAAAAGTAATCAGTTAATTTCTTTGGAGGAAATAGATAGTTAGAGGGAGAAGAAGAAACACTATACAGAAATAGATGACAAGTATTTTTGTCTCTAAGGTACACCAGCTAATGCCATTCCATCAACTTATACACCTGCTCTTATATCCTCACAATGTGTTCTTTCCCACTGCAACAGTGCAACTACCCTTGCCAATCCATGCTTGCCTTTGTATTCCTTGCCACTGGAGGATTTTGTTTCATACGGAAGCAGATATCTCACACTAATCTTCACTACACCGTAAACATATCAAATTATCTACCATACCCCAAAGAACTATTTTTACTCTTGTATATAACTTGCCATAAGCTACCAGCCTAAAGATGAATATCCACCTTGGACAGCCATGATTGTTACGTACTAATCTTTTCCTAGGCACCTTGAGGAAATCCCTCTCAGCTTTAGATGCATCCTTTTTTATGGAGAAAGCTTGCATCTGCAATAGATCACTGCCCAAGTAACCAACATCTTCAAAGTGTTTCATTGCCTTTATGATATTTTTTGCACCATCAAGAAAGCCTGCTTAGTATTAATTTAGTCATGCCGTCCTACCTGCCCCGTATTATATATGAACCTGAACTCAAAGTTTGTCCTTTGTACACAGCTTACACAATAGTTCGCATAATGCTGCTCTATACCAAGTTAGGATGTCAGGAATATTTAAGCCACCAGCTGATTTTTGGATCACAGAATTTGTCCCAAGCTAAAAAAGCAGATACTGCAGAACGTCCGTCCAAAAGTACCTCCTGCATACTGCTTTAATTTGTTAAACAATCTTCTTAGGTAAAATAAAATCTGAGGCCAAAACATTTGTATTGAGAACAAAACACTTCTGATCGGTCCTTCTAAAAAAACAAATTCTTCTGATCAGTTGTACTATGGCTGCATAAAACAAGAACTTCACTGTTTATCTTGTAATTCCACACACTCATTTCTCTGAATTGGAGCTAATTATAACTTCCCTTTAATGGTTTCCGGAATCCTATATGTGAGGTCAGCTACCACGATCTTATTAATTTCCTTCTTGCTCAAGGCATATGAAAATATTTCAGTTTAGGAAAATTGTGATGCTTTACAGAACTCTGACTTTGTTTTCACGTTCACATACTTCTGTAGTAGTATGTGTGTAATACAAAAATACATTGAAGTCTATATTTTCTTGGGTGGCAATGAGGATAGGAGTAGCAAGGGTCTTGGGTAGGGGATAACTGTGTCTTTCGTGGCTATTGTTTTACCAGTTTCTTGTTTCATCCTTCATTGTTTGGTCTTGCAGCAAAGCCTTGGAAAGAGCCAGTAAGAACAAGCCGATTATAGATGCCATTGGCGAGCCCATTGTTAGAGGTCCTTGGTACAATGCATCACTAGCAGTAGCTCACCAAAGGCAATCTGTATCATGTACATTTCCTGTCTCTGGACCCCAAGGCACCGGAATTTTTCAGCTGAAGGCAGTTCGTAATGGAGGTTGGTTCTGTTCCTTAAATTCTACTTTGAGCAGACATTCTCCATCTTGTTTTTTGTTTTAGAAACATGTTCTGAAATTTGGACATCCTTTATTCTACTTTTTCAACTCCAGAGATATCAATTGTGAATATTTAAGCCGTAGTTGTTAGTCATGGTGGTGATAAGTTCAAAACGCTCCTGCAAAGATCCAAATCAATGCCATTATCAACAGAGAAATCTATTGAGTAAAACAGTTACTCCCTCCGTTTCAATTTGTTCGTCTTACTTAATATTTTAGGTCATTAAAAAAAGAATGTCTTTTTTTATTATTGACAACTTTTTGATTTTAACTTTCCATGTGGCATTTTTAAGACCACAACATTAAAGGACATTTTGATACATCCTACGTATCTTTTGTTTAAGATCACAAGATTCAAAAACCTTCTTTACTTCTTAAATTTCGTCATTCAAAACCAGGGAGTATATTTTTACTGTCGTCGGTTTTTTCTTGTAACACAAAACAGTGTCTTTAGATTGCTTAGCTTCCCCTTAAGAAATGAGGATACTGGAGTGTGACTAGCTATTCCTTAATTATGAGGAGTTCCAAGAAGTGGTGTTTGTTAGTTTTTTTGTATGAAGTGTTGTCTAACTTCATTCAAAAACGGAACTTCAAAATCCAATTTGAAAATCTTTTATATTTTTGATCATTTCTTAGATTCCGTTGAATTGTATAGAATCCATTTCCAATTTTAAAGCGAACAATTGCCTTTAACTCATTAGCTCAACTTTACAGTAGAGAAAAGATTAAAAGAGAAAGATGGTTTCTTGTGTGCATAAACTTGTTCATAATTGTCTCTACATACTTGTTCTACATATTTAACTAGTACTGCTGTTTAATATTTGGAGCAGAGGACAAATGGTCATCATTTTTACGGGCAAGCGACTGGGAGATACTCATTATGGAAGCTCTCGTCCATGTCCCGGGGAATGAAGAGAAGCAGCAAACTTTTCGGATTAAGGTTTCAGATTACCTACCTCCACCAGCTAGTAATGCATGCACGGATTGCATACCTCAGGAATCATCGGGTAATGTGGATAAGAAATGACCTAGATTCGTTCTTCCATTGCTCCGAGGGGATTTTTTCTTTCTCCAATATTACATCATAAGAAGTATGTATTTAGGACCCTTTGAAATTTTCCAGTTCCAAGGCACCAAATCTATATATTTCCACATTAGATCGCGTAATTGGTGATTCTTTTATATGTTGAAGCTATGTTATTGTCAAAAGTCCCTTTCTAGAGTAGCTCTGGAACAATTAGGAGATTTTATACGGAGTTTTGCTTGGAGAGGAAGAAGAACACCATTATAGAGGGATCAACGTGTAAACTTGATCTGTATTTTGGTTTACTGGAATAAGCTCATCATCAAACTGTAGATTTTGGCAAGAAAAGGTAAACGTTTCTGTGGATTTTAGCTTATACAATAAATGGTTTCAATGTTGTTCACTTGAAGATGAGTAAAGTTCATTTGCATTTTTTTTCTGCTTTGATTTAAAAGTCAATTCTTGATTATTTTCTTTTACCATAGTATTCCTACGAGCGTGACTCGAACGCTCAACCTATCTGTTTATGGTGGTGAAGGTGTTCAATTAGCCTGAATAATCATATGATTAGAGTAGTTAAATTAAGATAATTTTGAAAATGCTTAATAGTACTCAACTCGAATTTAATTTAAGTTTTTCTTTTTAGTGTATTTTAAAACAATGTCACTTTTAAACCACATATTCAAATAGCATTTTGGTACATAAAACACATTTTTAGCTTAAAACTATACTATTAAAAAGTTTTCACTTATTTTTATTATATCTTTATGTTTAGTCAAATTAACAAACATAAACCGAAACAAAGGAAGTAGTACGAGGAAATGATATGTTATGATCACTTAGCAATTTTAAATAGAAGGAATCGATTTTTTGGATCTCTTATACATTATTTTTAAAATTTTCTCCGTGTTAAAAGACGATCTCTAATAAAAAGAAACATGAACTAGGCTGTGTAGTGGACTAGTGGTTGAATAAGTCATTAAATAAAAGCTAATTAGGTGTGAACTTTATTTCTTTGACCAAATTCAATTCAATTTAATTCTAAACTTTATGTCATATGAAGTTTCCTAAAAGTGACAAAGTGATATGTTTACAAAGCCCAAACATTTCCGCGAGGGGTAACCAAGGTTTTAGATAGTAGACAGTTCATAAATTCATACAATCGCTAAGAACACCCGTATAAAAAGGAGGACAACCGATAAACAGCCCTGTCAGATTTACTAAAAGTTTGTCTTTTGTTGCTCTCTTTCTCTACACTCAATTCATCTTGTCTCTTTACACCCAAGCCGCAACATACTATCCTACCCTTCCCTCCCTTTCCATCCCACCCAGTTCAATCAAGTTGGAAAACAGCACCTGTACAACGGACTCAAAGACAATCAAAGACGCAACGCCATGACCCTTTTCATACAATATCCCCATTAGAATGTATAGCATTAACTGATCCCTTCCACCCCTTCTTTTCCTTCTCCAGAGGTTTCCTGGTTTTTCCCCATCCTTCACCTTTGCCGTATTGGCCTCGAAAAACTCTCGTCCCCCCCCCCTTTTTTCTCACAAGTCCCATACAAATTCAACATTCATTCACTAGACTCAGGAAAGGGGTTTGCCAATGCCTTGAGTCCACCCCAGGTAGGAAACTAAGAGTAGGGGGAGAGGGGGAAAGCAGGAGGGACTCATTCTTGTAGCGACACGAAGATTGTTTCACCGTTGCAGTACGGCATCTAAGTTTCTATTAACTAGTGTAACATCGGCGGACTCCCTATAGTTGGTCGGCTACGCATGTCGCAATTCTTTTCCACACACGTGAATTCATCCAAAGTCATGCCAGCTCGACACGAAAGGTGGAGTAGCTTCACGGTAAAGACATACGTTAGAGGAATAGTGGAGCAAAAGTAGGGGAGAGATAAAGAACCATGGTTATCACAATGGGACAGGAGGTACGAGAAGAACGCGGCCGCCAGGCCCGATTTTGGTCGGGGGTTTCAGGGTAATTATACTATCGGAGAGCGGTACTGCGCCACCGCCTAAAGCTCCCCAGGAGAGCATAATGGTAGAGAAACTTCTCCTTAAAACTATACCGTTAGGCGATCACTCTTTGCAGTCTATTCCGCTTCCGTTTTCTGCCGAAGTCGTAGGAATAGGCATACAGGACTCAAACGGCGATGTCGCTCGACGGGTGGGACGGCTATACGTGGCCCCACAAGATTTGGGCTCGTTTTTTCCTTTTACTTCTCCTGCCCCAGCCCCCCTTTCCGCCACCTATCTCCACTACACACCCCCCCTAGCTACCCCACCCCTGACACCTCGGGACTTGCCCTGGCCAGCCTATTCTCCTTATAATCCCACAATTCCACCACACACTCCCCCCCGCTCCTCATGCGCTCCCTGCCCATTAGAAAGTTTCGATTATCTGTTGACACGCGAATTAACCAACAATGCTTTCTTCCTCACTAGCACTGGTTCCCAAATGGACACAAATAAACCGCTTCCAGAGGGTAGATCTTTACCCTTAGAAAGTTTTAATTTAGTCTTAAGTTCCATTTGTTAGTATTTCCTATGAGCTCTCAAGGCAAATAAAGGTGTTGAGGAAGGAGAGGCAGAGGAGGGGGAGGGCAGGGAAGCCTCTCTAGGTAAGACCAATAGGCTAGGGTGTATGGCGAGACCTGAACACGGTCGTACGAGGAGAGATAACGACTAGAAAGAACGTATGGGGGAGCGTGTGTCTCTCGTACGCTTGTCTCGAGCTTATTCTCATGAAGTTAGGGTCCATACTTAAATAAGGAGGTAAAGGAAAGTTCGTTACCGTTTAGGATTGAGCCGTTTCCACCAATTTGGGCGGGAATGACGGGTTGTGGGGCCAGATAATTCAGCGTGGGGCATGAAGTGGGAGGGGGGGTTAATAGAGCCAATACTCCGGTAGGATTAAAAATTACTAATTAATTGCGTTGGGGTAGGTTACATAAACAAACGAATTGTGGTTTTCTATGCTTTAATCTGGGTGTTATTTTCTAAAAAGAAACGGGTACGCGGGTCACGTGTGCGGGGGGGTGTTGATGGTCTACGGCGGAAACTTTATGGAAGGCTGGAGGAACTGGAGGACGCTAAGTAGGACCAGCCAGCGGAGATTATCCTATGTTCAAGTAGTACCACGGGGGGATACGGACCTCAGGTGCGCCATTGCGTTCCGAGGGAACTGGTACAGGAAATGACAATTTACTATATAAAGGGGGAGGAGGTGGAGGTGAGGGGTAGAAAGGGGCTTTGACGCAGGCTCTACGATTGCGGTTTGGCGGGGGTTTCAGGTTGGGAAATGATAAGGATTAAAAATGCTATAAATGGGGGGGGCTAAGGCGAGAAGGAGCAGTCGCCAGTACTGTGGATTGCCAGACGCTACTCGGACAAGGAGGCAGGGAAGGAAGAAAGGCATGAGGCAAAAGAACCGTGTGAAATAGGGGTAAGCCTGGGCGTAGAGACGTGTCACCCGAGAAAGGAATAAGTTTGCTACCTGTTTCGCCCGACAGCGACCTGAAGGTATGCACCAACGTATGTAGGAATAGCCACCCGAAAACGACCAACTGAGCATTGTTGGAATGACAAAGGAAGCCTTTTGTAGTACCGTACGAGACCCTAATTTACCTATTAGTCCGTCTGCCTCCTCCCCAACTTTACGCCAGAGGCCCTAACAGGTGGAGGGTCTCTATGATACGAGAGTGCAAAACTCCCCCTGTCGCCTAACTCCATAACAAATACGAGGGGGCCCTGTTTCACAAAGTCAGGGGGGGGAAATAAATATACGAGAAGGGAGTCAAGTCAGGGGATGGATAGAAGAAAGAAAGAGATAGCGATACACAGTACCTTGGGAGCAGTTGCGTAGTGAAGTTAATCTTACAATGGTGAGGAGAATGAGAATGTATGCAAGGGAGAGTTGGTCACCATGATGGCTTGCAGTCTGTACCTAGGTCGCCGCAAAGCCGTAACCGACTGGGGAGTGCCTCAGCGTCCAGTGGGGCTGCCTAATATATTTCGCGTCATGAAAGTCTTACGTCGGCGGGGGGGCGTAGACCAAATCACAGCGGGTGGGTACGCTTTACCATCCAAATACATGCCTTGTCCAACGCTCTGTGAGAAATGTTCGCAGCAGATGTTATGTCCAAGCCGGAGCAGTAAAAGAAAGGGTCGCGGCCAAGTTATATAGTTAGAGTATTTGATGTTTAAAAATTAACATTTATTCTTCCATGTAGTATTGATACCTAAAATTATTACTAGTTCAACTATTTTACCTTGCTCACATGTATCATAGTGCTATGACAACCAGACTCTTTTTGTTTTGTATCCTATAGTGACAGTCATTCTCCAAACTCACGTGTTTGTGAACCTATGCCTCCAAGGGTGCCCGAGGCCTAGAGAGTATCTGCCCTAACGTCAGCTTCGACCCCGTCATATAGAATACTGTAAGCAGTTCCTTATGGGAACGGTAAAAAGAGGAAAGGAGAGAAAGGGAAAGGAAAAGGTCCAACTCTTCCCCGTAGTTTGCGCATCCATCCACAGCAGTAGCCGGCGGGGCCCCTGTATCTAATTCATGTGCCTCAAGCGCCGCGATCACCCCACTCCAGGAACACCGCAAATTGAGTTATCCAATCGACATGTCCAGAGAGAATGCACCCATTGTCAACCCTTCTACCTTTGCTCCGGCATGACTCTCAGGAACCGGCCTTACCTGCCGCCTTCTTGTCCCATCCCACTTCCTCTCCGTACTCTTTGTACCTATCGTACCCCCCCTTTATCCTTTTTTTCAGAATTCATTTCTCGTCCGACTTACCATACCATACAGATGCTGCCCCCGCCCCCGCCAACCCAAGCTACTATGCTACCCCGCCAGTTGAAACCTCCCTGATGACACTTCTTTAACAGCTCACCCACGTATACTACCTGTCCTGCCCACGTCCCTGTATGGGCGTCGGGTAGCACCAAACCATATACACACATAATAAGCAGGTCTAAGGTCCTTGACGAGGTGTAAATCAACCCCAAAAGATAGAGTGGCCATGAGCGATGCTGGTTTGACCCACAAAGTTAAAAAGAGTTCCCTCGATGGGGTAGCCGGCGGCCCCCTTATACGAAGAAGACGACCGGACCGGGACTCCCGGCGAAAAGAGAGCGTTTTTATATGGTTCGAGCCTTAATCTCTGATAAAGTCAAAAATAAGCGGCGTCATCCGTCGGACTCGGTATATTCAACATCCATGTGTGAGGTATGATGTTGAGCCACACGCTCTGGGGTGTTGTTGTCCGGGGAATGTTAATTATCACATGTAGGGAATACTTCGCTTCTTCCGTCGTCCCGTCCTGCCCCTCTCTGACCGTGCCACCTTTTGTTTCTGCTCTTCACAAAAGCGGGCACACATGCACGGCTGGCCTATTCCTCTCTTTCGATCAAACGTATGCCCGGACAGCTGGGTACTGCCACCGGGCCATGAGGGAAGAGCGACAAAGAGGGTTAAAAGGGACAGTAAAAAAGGCAGGGAAAAAGGGCAGCGGCGCGAGGAAGGCTACGATAGAGCAGAAAACAGGCCGGAATGCGAAAGGCGGGGAAAGAGGACAAGATCAGGCATTAGGAGGAAATCAATGAGAGTAGGAACGTTTGTGTATGTTTGATTGGGGGAACATAATAAGGCTATTGAGCTGTGGACTGTGTTTTCGCTGACATGGATCGAGAGACTGGATGGGGGTTGAGTCCGCTCATACTACGTTTTGTCTAGCCTATACGTTCATCTCCTGACCCGGGGGTGGTCAATTCGCCCAGATTGAGGAATAAGCATTTCCTGTGTAGGACGGATGGTGGAAGAAGATTGTGTTTGCGCCGGTGTATCTGTGAAGGAGTTTCCTGCTAAGAAATCTACTTAAAAAAGAGATGCCGCATTTCACGTTTCGGCCCGTCTCCCTCTCCCCGGCTTCTTCTGTTGCCCCCACACCCTCCGTCAGTTTCCGCTCAACAAAAGCCTCTAACAGGCATGTTAGATCTCTATTGGGTTGTTCACCGTCTTAATGCCTCCCCCTTCAAAGCTCTATTTCCATCGTTATATGAGAAATTCGCTCTGATTAACTCAGTGGTCGCCCTGCTCAGACGTATTAGTAGGGAAGTCGTCCTTTAGAGTGCCGCAGGAAAAGTAGGAAGAAGAGGGAGATAGACGAGGAGCCGAAGAGGAAACGATAATTTGGGCACGACTTTGTCCTCTGGTCCCAACGTTACATATTATCCCCTGCAAGGTAATCACGGGGTTAACGAATGGAATCGTCGCCCTCGTTTGCTTTTGTTTCACGACGTCAAGCCGGCCCTTCCATCCTCCTTCCTTACTTTCTTCTTATTCCACCCTCTGTCGTCTTTTTCCCTTCCTTTTTAACTTCCCCCTAGCTTCCCACAAAAACGCATGGGATAGGGAACAACATTAGCGCAAGCTTCCTTACATGGAATATTAGCATTGTCTCCCCTTATGTCCGCGCTTTTTTCCCAGCCTTTGCCTTCGGATCCCCTCTCTCCGGCAACCAGGCCAGCTAGCCGGCGATTTCGTTACCAGAATCTCAGTGAAGGGTCGGCCTTTCCCGTCGACACCAAGAGAGATAACAACCGAAGTCCGCATCTGTTGTACCGTTGTCGCCCACTAGGACGGGCCGATCCCCCATGGCTGGGCCCGGCGATGCACCCCATGACGCTCGTCAGGAGTAGAGAAAATCGTCTGGCCGAGCTGCGCACGGATATCAAAGTCGCCGCAGTGTCACACTCTCGGGAAGTCTGTTGTATGAGCCCCACAGCGCAGTCGCCGCTCGTATTTAGACGATCCTACGTCCATAGATAAACATACGCACCTCCTCGTATATCCCATTGAGAAGTGACGTGCAAGAGTAGTCAAAAAAAAAAGGTCACTGAAACAAGTAGGGAAGCGCAAAACAGATTCCTCTTCCCGTACGTACGCAGCGGTGACGATATCGGGCGTTAGCGCTTTTCGAGGTGGGTAATACACCTCGGAGGCTGTACAAACTCAAGTTGAAATTTGTCGTAACAGGAGGAGGTAATGTGTGAAAGGAGGGAAGGAAAGAGTGAGCCGAACTAAAATATAGCAAAGTGACCGTCACCTGTACACACACAGAATTGACCCACTTGAAGGACGGATCCTCTGCCCATATGAAGTCATTTTTTCTTGTCCCGATTATTTGGTCAATTTTTTTATTTTTTAGTTGTTTCTAATTACTTGTACATTTGAAAAAATCAAGAAAGAATAATTTTTTTACCTATTATATTCTTAATTAATTACTTTAAAAAAAAAAGAACTTTTTGAAACAGTTAAATTTTTTTAATTCACTCACGTTATAATTAGTAGAGGTAAAATGACAAAATCACTATATATCAATTATTATTTTCTTAATAAATATCTATTTAAAAGTGAACAAATAATTACGAATATTAAAAGTAAATTGAAGGAAACATAAAAGAATTATAAATACAAAACATAACGTATAAACTTAAGACATTTAATTAATATTGACATAATTTTATCTATCTTCGTAACGATCATAAATAAATACAAAGAATTAAAAGATGGTTCCCCACTATACCTGTCAACTCACTTATTGTCTTAAAAGACTAACTAGAATCTCTTTGAATTCTTCCACCACCATTTTTGAATGTCAAATTCCATCAGCCATATAATCACACACAAACCTTATTATATAAATTTCTTCAAATAATATTTATTTGTTCTTCGATACAAGGAAAAATAAATCGAGATAGATCGATGACGACCGTCTTTGGAATAATGGAGGTTAATCTTGTTAGCGCTAGAGGTCTCAAAAACAATGAATTTTGGGGTATTTTTTTTTTTTCCTATCTCTTTCGCTTAAATTTATTTTTTAATTTTGTTGATAGAGATGAATTCACGATTTGTAATTTATGCGTCTTGATCATCATCATTATTTTTGCTTATTTGATTTAATCATCAAATGGAAAAAAAATTAACCTTTGAATTAAAGAAGAAAACAAGATTCATGTATCAAATATACTTAATTCTATCTGATTTTTGTTTTAATTTTATAACTAGAAAAATAAATTTAAATTTTTTTTTTACCTGTCAGTCAAAAATGGTATATTTGAAGTTGTCAACTAAAATGTAATAATCTACTAACTAAATACTCGATCAATATTAAATCTAAACTTATAATTTTTAATATTATAATGAATTAATACTAAAAGTCATAAAAAATAAATTTAATTTTAAATTTTGATTCCGTCTCTATTTTCTTTTATGTTTGATTACTTTCATTATACTTGTGTGCACATGATTTAGGTTTATTTATTTATTAAAAAATGTATGTGGTGTTGTTGTTAATTGTGTAGGTGGTGGAATAGATCCATATGTTTTGATCCAATATAGAGGTCAAGAACGCAAAAGCTCTACTATTCGAGGTATTCGTTGATAAATTATATATCTCCATCCTCCTTTTCTGTATATTGTTGTTAATTAAACACATATTTTTATAGTTGAATTCAAAATTTAAACGCTACAAGTTCAATTTAAATCATGAACTTAGACCTACTAATACTATTTGTTACAAATTTAATGGATTTGTATATGAATAGAAAAAATATGATTTTTATCAAAAATATTGAATTTAAATGAATCCAATGTCGCAACTCACATGACCGTGAAAGATGGAGATTAACTTTAATTGGACTTTGTAGTTCGCTCCACGCTAATAGTTTGTTTGATCAACTTTTTAAAAAGTCAAAATATTTATTTTATAATGTTGAAGTGTTTGACCAAGCTTTTAATTTTAACGACATAATTGATTTTATGTAGTATTTTTTTTCACTTATAAAAGCAGGGCAAGGTAGTAAACCAGAATGGAATGAGAAGTTCACATTCAAGATAGAATATCCCTCAGTAGATGGACAATACAAGCTTATACTTAAGCTCATGGATCATGATACATTTTCTTCTGATGACTATCTTGGTGAAGCCATGTGAGTAAATTTTATTCGTTTAAACTTGAATATTGATTAAAATATACATCGTAACATAGCAAGGGTTCTAATTTTAAGATCGAGTTGGTTAAACAGGAGATGATTGAAATGAGCCCAAAATTTATGGTTGTTACATTCTTCTTTAAATGTGGGGTTGAGGGGTTGGGTTGTCTCATGCTCGAAACCTCCTATATGTTTTTGGTCAAGCTCGTTGCACGAGGTTGCTTAGTGAGACTACCTCTTTTATGTGGTGTTGAGCTATTATACTGACATAGTTTTTATCTTGTGTGCATTTTAAGAATAGTGATTGTGTGTTTATTTATCGATAATTTTTCGAAGGAATTGATTGAATAAATTTTGTACATATTGTAGTATCTACTTGAAGGAATTTCTTGAAGTGGGATTGGAGAATGGAAGAGCTGAAATTCATCCTAAAAAATATAGTGTGGTGGGGAGTGATCAATGTTATTGTGGTGAAATTCAAGTTGGTATCACTTTCACTCCAAAGGTATACATTCTTTTGATACATCTACCTTAATTTTTGAAAATTTATGATTACGTGATATCAAGAATTTAATTACTGGCCCGATTAATTCTAATAACTTGTGGGATAAAATTTAAAAATATAGCTACTTTTTAGTTTTTCTCATGGAATGTGAAATTCTAGAATATTATTGTGAAGTTTCACATTATGAAATTTGAAACTTTATAACAATAGTTATTTTTCGAAAGTGGGCTCGAAATGTGGCCAGAGTGTACTCTATTTCTATTGCTTTGTGCCACATAGGGCCCATTTCACATCTTTAAAACTCGAACGTGAGACCTCTATTTAAGATCAGTGTACAGATCTTATTCGTCACACTACACCCTTTGGTGGTGTCTATACTCTTTTCACATTGAGGGAAGAAAAAACTTTAACATGATGACAATTTTCAAATCTTGGACAACCAAGTTTTTATTTAATCGGAACTTTATTATATACTTTAAAAATATTATAAATTGTTAATTATTTTAATTTATAGTACTTCTTATATAATTTTTAGATCTATACATAAATTCATTGTCAAACTTTAGAAAAGGGATAATTTCTCTTAAAATGCTAATGTAATGGTCCATGGTATGTTTTAATTATTTGACAGAAGGCAACTCATGATGTGGAAGAAGAATATGGTGGATGGAAGGAGAGTAATGAATACTCATGAGTAAACTATAAGGTGGATGTAGTTTTGCGGAGAGATCATGAATTCACGTACACTATAATTTACTTTATTAATTCGATCTCGAGTAGATAGGTAACTTATTGTTATGTTTATGAGATTGTTTTTTACTAAATGAAACAATTAGGGATGACAAACATTGTGGGGCGGGTTAAGTTATAGCCCGTACAAATTTCAACCCGGTGTGCATTATGTATCATATTTTTTGTCCTTTATAAAACTTTATTATTTAAATATTCATAAGTTAAAATATTTTTGGATGGTGTTTAAGAAAACATGATCAGGATAATTTAAAATCTTTTTATGGTTATTGAGAATAATGTTTTAATTATTTCTCAAATTTTCCGATTCACTCCTACTAAATTAAAAAGAGCAATTTTTACATATAGTAAACACAAAAATCATATTTATATGCTATAATTATAGTTTGTATAATTGCGCTTCATAGCAAACTTTATGTCTGCTATGTCTATTAATGTGTATATTTTGTTACACATATATACAAAAGAAGCAATTGTACAATTTGTTTCGGTATACATATACAAAAAAAATCAATTGTAAAAATTATGTTTGTATAAAGCGAGAAAAGAGAGAAAGACAAAAGAAAACTGGTAGAGAAGATCTGTATATGTATAATCATAAGTATATAAGATGAAAATATATGTATTTATAGTTGTATATACAATTTTCTCTCGCTTTATACAAACACAAACACAATGTATACATTTATATTTGTATGAAGCGAGAAAGGCTAGTGAGAGTGGCGAGAGAGATTTGGGAGTATGGTGAGCGAACTTTGGGAGAGGGGAGCAAAGGGAACAAACTATATGTATATATATAATTTTCTCTCGTTGTATACAAATACAACAACACATTTTACACATTCGTGTTTGTATAAAAACGAGAGAGGCAAGAGAGAGACTGCTGAGAGTGGCGAGCGAGATTCACCAGGGAGAGAGGCTAAATAACAACAACTTGCTACGAGGTAGACTCAAATCAAACTGTTATTATGATGTTTAATTGAAATTAGTAATTTACTATTATATACAATTTTCCCACTAAAATTGCAAAAATTGAAAATCCCAATTAAAAAAAAATATGTGAATTTTTTTATTGGCACAAAACTTTTCATCTTTTTCTTTCTCTTTATTTTGTTGTCTTCCCCAATATAGTTTCTTCTCCGTTGAAAAAAAAAATGGGAATTTTAAAAAAAAATATGTGAATTTTTTTTTGTCTTCTCCAATATGTGAATTAATAGTTTCTCTTCCTCTTTCTTCATTTTCAACTCTGTCCACTACTTTCATTTCACCAATGTTTTAGTAATTCACAGAATCTAACACAAACATCTTATTATTGACATCAATTTCACAAATATATTTTTTCTTGAATTTTGAATGACTCGTTTGACTTATTAATTCTCACAAGGTATATTTGAAAGGTGGGAGGGGAGGGGAGGGGGGAGAGGAGGGGAGGGGAGGGGGAGGCGAAGGGAAGGAAGGGATTCGAAGAAAATAATGTGATATTATAGTGATTCTTCTCTAAAGTTATTTGATTTTGAGGATATCTACATGTCCATATAGTTAAAGTGTTAAAATAAATTTTACTGTCAAGTTCACAAGAGAATTTAATATATTTTCTTCATTAATAAATATAAAATAAAATTAACCGAGTACTTTACCATGTAATTTCTCATTGGGTAATTGTGAGATATTTAATCAAATGTGTATCACATAAAAATAAGGTGTCCAACCACTTGAAATACTTTTGTCACACAAGTTAGCAAATTAATAATATATACCTTGGAGTCTTCAAGAATTAGTTTGCCCCTATTTAGATTAACAAACATTGATGATATATTGGTGTGGATAGGTGCAGAGGCGGAGTCAAAATTTTCAATAAGGAGGTTCAAAATTCGAAAGAGTAAACACATGAACTAATCGAAGGGAGTTCGACATCTATTATATACATCTAAAAAATAATTTTAACCATGAATATATAATAATATTTTTCGCCGAAGGGGTTCATCATATGCTGGCTCCGCCCCTGGGCAGGCGATAAACCTTGGGATGTATCGATGATCGATCCATCCGAAGGGATACTTTGTCCACAATTATATAATGAGTCTTTTCATTTATTTACTACTATTTGTATACTACTCCCATGTAATACTCATTTTCCTAGAAGATAATTTTTTGTTTTGGTAACTCTTCAATTTTATTTTTTCGCGTAACATGTTTAGGACGTATGATTAAATAACATTTTAGCATATTCTACATACATTTAATTTCAAATTTCTTCGATTTTAAACGATCTGGAATAATTAGTTTTATAAAAAATTCAAATAATGTTGAGTTTTAAAGTGATTATTTAATAATATTTTAAATAATAAATATATTTTATATAATTACGTCTATAATTAGTATAATTTTATAAACATTGGAAAATCATCTCAAAAAGTTTTACATCAATTACTTTAGCTTAAATGATGGTTATGTTTTTAAAATTATTTAGTTAATTATTTTATATCGCTAAGTTTATCGAATTAACCAATTAGAGTCAATTTAGCTAAGTTGTAAACCCATGTGGCTATTTTACTATTGCAATGCTAGCCACTTAATTCAATTTTGAGAAACCAGGCTGGGCCTATTTTTCAATTAGCCCAGCCAGCCTACCCAACTTTCCAGAAGCCCAGCCAAACAGCAAGTAACCAAATAGCCAAACAACAGCCCACCAACAATACAATATTAAAAAAATTATATATAATAACGAACTATTAATTCAAATTAAATGCTATGAATACACTTTTGATTTATTGTTATACTATAATAAATAATTGGCTAATCTTTAACAGCAAGTAACCAAATGCCAAACAACAGCCCACCAACAATACAATATTAAAAAAATTATATATAATAACGAACTATTAATTCAAATTAAATGCTATGAATACACTTTGATTTAATTGTATACTATAATAAATTATTGCTATCTTTACAGCAAGTAACCAAATTGCCAAACAACAGCCCACCAACAATACAATATTAAAAAAATTATATATAATAACGAACTATTAATTCAAATTAAATGCTATGAATACACTTTGATTTAATTGTATACTATAATAAATTATTGCTATCTTTGCCTCTCTCCCTGGTGGAATCTCGCTCGTCACTCTCGTTTGGTGACAGTCTCGCTTGCCTCTCTCTCTTTTATACAAACACAAATGTATAAAATGTGTTTGTGTTTGTATAAAGCAAGCCGAAATTGTATATATACATATATTTAAGTTCCCCTCCCTCCCCTCTCCCAAATCTTTCTCGCCACTCTCCTAGATCTCGGTCGCCACCCTTGACTCTCTCGCTTATACAAACAGAAACGAAATATATAAATTGTGTTTCATTTTGAATAAAGCGAGATAAAATTGTATATAAACATGCAAATAAATTTATCTTCATCCTATACACTTATACTTATACAATACAAATATTTCCCTACCCATTTTTCTTTTGCCTTTCTCTCCTTCTCATTTTATACATACATAGATTATACAATTGATTTTTTGTATACAACTGCTTTCTTTTGTATATGTATAGCGAATTACACAACTGCTTTCTTTGTATATGTATAGCGAAATATAAATATTAATATGTCTGCTATGGAACACAATAATGCAATCTATAGATATAACATACAAATATGATTTTTATGTTGCTATATGTGAAAGTTACTCAACAATATTCACCCAAAATAACCCACCCAAAGAAATATATAGTCATTAAAAGAGCAACTTTCACATATAACAAACATAAAAATTATGTTTGTATGTTATAGCTATAGTTTGCATAATTGTGTTCCATAGCAAACATATTAATATATATATTTCGCTATATACATATTCAAAAGAGGCAATAGTATAATATGTTTCAGTATACATATACAAAAGAATCAATTGTATAATCTGTGTTTGTATAAAGCGAGAAATAGAGAAAGACAAAAGAAAACTAAGCAGAGAAAGATCGTATTTGTATAATCATAAGTGTATAGGAGGAAAACATATGCATTTGTATTTGTATATACATTTTTCTCTCGTTTTATAGAAATGCAAACGATATGTATATATTTGTGCCTGTATAAAGTGAGAGAGACAAGCGAGATATGGGAGAGGGGAGTGAGGGAAATGAAAATATATGTATATATACAATTTTCTCTCGCTTTATACATTTGTGTTTGTGTAAAAGCGAGAGAGACGAGGGAGACTACTCAGCGACAATGAGAGTGGCGAGCGAGACTCATGGCGAAATATCAACAGTTTGCTACGTGTTACAATTAAATCAAACTATGGTTATAATATTTAATTTAAATTAATAGTTTGCTATTATATACAATTTTCCCCTAAAAGAAATCGGTTTATATAGTCAAGGTTCGAGTTTTAAGCTTTCGTCTTTGAAGCTTTCATATTCAAGCTTTTCCTCTTGATGCACAAGGACAAATTTTCATTTATACATGAAAAAAAACGTTTCAATGTCTAATTATTCTACTCCACATGATAATTTTGATCTTTGGTCCTCAAACAAGTTGGTAGGGTTTGCTATTTTGTTTGGTTTAGAGGCATCATAATATTTGTTTCTCAATTCAAAATGTCAAGGATATAAGATTGATTTAGTAGTTTATTGTAATGACCCGGACCCAAAAATTATTTTTTTTAAGACAATGATTTGTTGTTCTTAGAATATGATCTCCTCAATTACAAAGATTGATGGATTTTCCATTTTATAACATAGTAATAATTACAATAGTCGGGGTTTCCTCAATATGAAAATTTCGAACATTTTATCATGAAAATATTTGATAGACATTTCTTTTTCTGTTAATGTCACATGAATCGAACTCACATAATCATTGTGTTTCATTTTATTAGGAATTTTAAAGTTGAAGGTGGGACACAATTGTATTTGACCATTGAATGGGATGGTTTTTGTAAAAAATGAAGTAACATTTGAAAATAAAATAATAGTAATAATCTTGAAGTGTTTTTCAAAATTCCTTTCACAACTAAAAATTATTTCATGACCAAAGAAGAATTTGGAATAAAGAATGATCATAGTCTAAATATAGCTCTTTCCCTTTCTTGTAATATTTAACTTACTTAACTCTATCATACTAAACTCTATTGTATTCAATAAAACAACAATAATAAATATAATCTATTTTTGTCAATTATCATAACAAAAACTCAAGTAATTAAAAGGTTGTACATGTCTTCATACCATTAAGTTCAAAATATGAATAGAGAAAATTGACATTGGCAAGACTACTAAGAAATGAGTGATGAACGAATTAAAATGAAATTCAAAAATGGTTCTGAGAAAGGATTAAAGAAAGAAGTGTGGGATATTTTTCGGTCGGATTTTCTCCCTAAGACGATAATTATTATATATATTATGTGGTTACATATATATAAGACCATGTCACTATTAGTTTGGGAAAATTTCATTTACAAAAAGAAATACAAATATTCCTAACTTAACTTTGTTTTTGGTGGTTTAAAATTTTGTCCTTTAATTTTTATCTTTACTACTTACTTATGTGGGCTAAAATACCCTTTACTATGACCTTAATTCATTGGGCACAATTAATTTTAGAGAAATTTTATCTTGAGTATATTTTTGTCACTGAACTTATGCTTTTTTGTGGCAAAATTTGTGCAACTGAACTTATATCTTAAAACATAACTTGGATCACTAGTCACTTACCTATTAATAGTCGCTGCTAATAGTGCATTTTATGGGCAACTAAAGTCGTCGCCACTAATTGTGTGGCAACTAAAGTTGCCACAAAAACCTGTCAATAGCCGCCACGAATGGTCACTTTTTGTGGCAACAAAGCGCCGCAAAAACATGTCAATAACGCCACTAATAGTTTCTCTTAGTCGCAACTAAAACCCGCCGCAAAAACTTGTTAACTGTCGCCACTAATAGTATCTTTTAGCGGCAACAAGAGTCGCCGCAAAAACCAATTGACAGTCGTTACTAACAGTATCTTTTAGTGGCAACTAAGCCGCCGCAAAAACCTGACACTAGCCGCCACTATAGTGGCAACAAAAGTCGCGGTGAACACCTGTAAATAGTCGCCACTAATAGTATCTTTTAGTGGCAACTAAAGTCGCCGCAAATCCTGTCAATTGTCGCCATTAGTAGTTCTTTTAGTATGGCAACCAAAACCGTCGCAAAAACCTGTCAATTGCCGCCAATTAATGGTGTCTTAGTGGCAACAAAGTCGCCGCAAAGACCTGTCAACAGTCGCCACTAATAGTGTCTTTTAGCAAATAACTATTTATTGTCGCCACTAATAATAATATCTGTTAGTGTCAACTTAAGTTGCCACGAAAACTAGCACTAATAGTGTGTTTTCGTGACAACACTTATCGCTACTAATCGCCACTAATAGGTTATTTTTAATGGCAACCTTTGTTGCTGTTAAGACCTATACCACTAAAGTATGTTCAGTTGCAACTTGCAACACTTGTTGTAGCCAATATCTATAATTTTCTTATGAAATATTTATGTGAATGACCCAACTTTAAACTATGGCCCAAGTACAAATCAATTATAGAAAAGTGACCATGCCCAGTTGGGCTATGCATTTGTGGACTTTTTCACTATAAACCCAAGGCTCATAAAATTTCATATTCTCTCTTAACTACTATAGTTAGTATTTTATACATTTCGTTTTATTTAATATATAATTTGAATTGCAATAAAGTTTAAGAAAGAAAAAGATTTTTGAAATAAGTGATCTAAAATAAGCTATATGTGTTCGTCTGACTATAAATCATTTCATTAAGAATAAAATGATATTCTTGAAGTCAAATTATTATAAATATAGAAATTTGTCATTATTCGACGGACTAAAATGAAAAGTCAGTTATATAAATTGGGACACTGGGAATAGCTTAACTATAGTAATTCGTAAGTACAACTCCAACGCATATTCCTCTACAAGGCTTCAAGAACAATATATAACCAAACCTACCATTAGAAGCTACTGTATTAAATGAGAATCTTAATAACTTAATTAGTCGATTATCTAAATTTTCACCTTTGCGTTAAAGGTTCAAAATTCTTCATCTTGTAATTTCGTTTACCCTTCCGCTACCCCAACTATAATTTTGCTTAGTTAATTTTAGTTCTAAAGTAAATTAATTACTCAGTAGTCACTAATTATTGCATCATAATTAACTAAACTTACATACAAGTGTACTAATGATCGGGCAGCATCAGGATCAAGTAGCTGATACTTTTAGAGAAGAAAACGCTGCCCGGACTGCCCGTAACGGCTGTAGAGAAAGATTACGGGCAGCTTTCTCTGAGTAACCACTAAGGAAGAGTTCATTCTTCAAGCTGATTATATTTACCCCATTGTTTGGTCTATGTTGATCGGACGGTCCAGAATGAACGCTGCTTTTGATCTTAGTTTCTCTACGATATAGCTCTGAAATTCCTCCGATCTGCTTCATCGGAGCACCGATCTGTCTTTCCGGTGAGTTTATCGGCTCCGATTTGCTGAATTTTAGTTACTTCAGTTTTTTCTTCTAGAAAATTCCGCCGTTCAGTTGAAATATTTTTAGGAAAGAGTGCTTCTCCTTGTTTTCTGTTTTCCGGCTCCGATAGCTCAATTTTATCCACTTCAATATCCGGCTGCGATTAGCTGAATTTTGTTCCAAATTCAGTTTGTTTTGTCCTTTGTAAGGTTCAGTTTATTTGACAATTGATGAAGTTTGTTGAGTTCTCCGACTGCGATTTGGCGAATTCTCTTCTCTGCTCCGTAACGAGATAAATTCTTCTGTTGTTTTCTGTTTTCCGGTTCCGATTAGCTGAATTTACTCTGCTTCAGTTTATTTTTCTTTCTAGAACCTTCTGAGGCTCAGTTTATTTCGAGTAATTTCTCTTGTTTACTTCGTTAAGTGATGAATTCTTCTCATTTTTTTCTGTTTTCCGGCAAAAATAAGTTCTCCGATGAACGGATGACATTTTTTCCGGCACAAAAGTAGTCGTCTTCTTCATTAGCAGCTTAGAATAGTCTTATCGTTTTCTGAAATTCTTTGTTTGGTCATAATCTAACGGCTGAGAATTGATGGATGCAGCGATCTGAGTTTGTTGGTGTAATTGTACCGTACCATACCGTACCGATGGAGACAAGCAGAGGTTCAGTCTCTGTTGCCATGATTAGACAGAGTATGCTAACTTGCGCCGGGCAATCACTGGTAGCTTTATCTATTTCTTCACTGGTTAAAACTCACATTCTCACTCTCACCCAGGTACTTAAAATTAACTCGATTGATTCTTTTTTATATTTTCATCACAATTTATTTTACATAGCTAAATTAACTCGATTGATTTTATATTTTCCGTCTCAATTTATTTTGAGATGGCTAAAGTTATTTGAATTCAAAAGTAAAATTTAAATTCTGAGTCTCAAACATTTACTTAAATCACATATGTATTTATATTAAAAGAAATACACATGTTTTTCATCAGTTTTGTCATATTTAATATTATATAGTCACTTGCTTTTCAAAATTTTATTAAATAGAGCATTATTTTAGGCTAAATATAAATTTAGAAAAAGGCTTATGTCTGTCAGAAGCTATTTTGTTTTTCTTAACATGCGCCGGAGCTTCCTGGTCTCTAGTGATTCTGTACGTGTCATATTTTTTTTTTTAATTTCTATCTTTATCCTCTTTATTTCATTTTCTTTTTAGAACATTTTTTCTCAATCTGTTCATTTTTCTACTATGAAAGATTGATATAATTTACATTAAATTTGTCTAACATAATTTACAAGCTATTTCATCGACAATGTAGCAACTCATTTATGCTGCCCAGTAAATTGTACTTTGCACTAAGCTAAAAAATTATTAAGGGCCAGGCCACTTTTATTGGGATTTTAATTTTAATGTTTGTTTTTATAATTAGGAGTACTTGAAGCTTGTTGAACAAAAGGCTAAAAAGGGAGATGAACATCATGTATCTTCCCCAAGCAAGCCTGTTGATGCTGAGGAAGACGGCAATGAGACAGGGGATGAGGATGGAGACGGAGATGAAGGTGAAGACTTGTCATCTGAAGATGGAGAAAATGTGAACAATAACCCAAACACAAATGACAGCAACTCCAAAAAACATCCTAGAGAAGGGGCAGGAGGTGCTGAAGAGAACGGTGAAGATGATGATGATGACGAAGGTGTGGTTAAAGACAGTCCAATATGATGAAGAAATGGCCTTATGAAGGCAGGAAGATACCTGTGGATAAGAGAAGACGAGAGATGAATATTACGAAGGAAGATGAGGAAGAAGAAGAAATTCAGCCACCAAAAAAGAGGAAGAAGTAAATTATCCACAACAGGCGATATCGAGGTCTGTTATGTTGACACTTTGTGTCTTACTAGAGTACTGCTACTCAAAAAACTCCTAACTGCAGCAATGTTTAGAGGATGTTTACAATTCATATAAATCACTATGATTTGCTGCATAATGAGAATAGATCAAGACTTAGATAAGACAGTTTTGAAGTTAGTACAACAACAGACGTATTCAACTGGATTAATTAGGCAAAAGTATAATACATCAGGGAAAGCAGTCTAGCTTCTGATAAGAAAATGATCAAAATCTATGCAGTAAACTCTACATAACTACAACTAACCTAATCTAATGACAAGTGACAGACACTAAGGGTAATCTTAAGATTATGTTGCTACGTTTCTTCAATAACAATATCAGAAACAGGTGTGTGTCGAGTCCTCCAAAACCAGGACCTGAGCAACATAATAATATCATCAGTTCTGTTTCGGGGTCAGAATGCCAACATCTCTACCAACAGAATTGAATTTGTGAACATACTTGTTTCTGAGGATGAAAAGAAAGAGAAACTAATGCAAGATACTTTTAACACTTCATTTCTTCAAATTTAATAAGCTTTTTACAGGTGAATAAAATATATATACAAAGAGAAAACAGAAAGCTAATGGTACAAGCTGAACAATGAAAACCATACTCCAATGACAAAAATTCACTTAGAACAAAGATAACATCCACCTCAAAACTTCTAAATACGAGTCTTATGAAAGTGAGAAAGCATGAATTTTCATGCAAAAGGAAGTGACGGAATGATTTCTGAAAATCATTACTTAAAAATATAAAAAATGAAGGAAAAAAATGAATCAATATATATTCTATAAGAAAAACAAGCCTAATTAAGCTCTTAGTTGCGCAAACTCTTCACTTGATGCCAAATCTGTGTCAGGTTCTCCAAAAATATACTACTTTTGCCAAATCCGACACATACTATTGACATTTCTGAAGAGTTTGAGCAACATAGAATTCAATATCTATTCTAAAAGAAAAAACAAGCCTAATTAAGCTCTTTGTTGCACGGACTCTTCACTTTTTATGCCGCAACCGTGTCGAATTCTCCAAAAATACACTACTTTTGGCAAATCTGACACGCAACCATTGAAATATCTGAAGAGTCCGATCAACAAAGAATTAGCTTGAACAAATTAAAACAACAGAAAAAATAAGACTTCTGACTGGCTAAAATGGAGAAAAGAATCAAGATTGTGTATTAGTTAACAACAAAACTTCACAAAACCTAAGTCATCCTCGTAAAAGTTGAATAACGTTAGGAGTTATTAAAACAGAATAAAGATATGAATAGGTAAATTTTGAAAAAAAATATAAAAAATTTCTATTAGTAGTTAGCAATAAACATAGAAGAACCCCTACTCATCCTTGTTAATAGTTAAAATGATGTTTTAAAACTAAGCAAAAGACAATATATACACACACACACAAAGAAATTTCAAGGTAATAATTTTTTCATACTTAAAAAGCATATTTTCACGAAAAGAGAATATGGCATACGATAAGGCCTAATAACGATATCAAGAAAATACTTGGCCAAATCAGAATATCGGAGCAAACGTAAGAGCAAGATTTTTTTTTTCGACAAATCCACTTCAAAATAAGTCTAGACGGAATGTATCCATCAAAGAGAAGGGTAATGCAAACGGCATTATCCAGCAAGTTCTATAGGAACTTGACTTATCAGTAAGAAGTATGGATTGTATGAAAGTAAAGATATAAGTAACATATGGCTACAATTCTGATAAAACGCAAGCCACTGGCAAACACTGACCCTTAGACACTCATCAGATGCTTCAATGACTTCGTTTCATCATGGTCAGGCATTGTTCATCTGCAAGATCATACACAAGTAAGCACCAGATAATAGATTTAACACGGGAGAAGGGGCTGGGGCTATGTAAAAGGTGAAGCGAAATCAAAAGGTCATTTAACTGATATAAAAAGAGAAGGAAGAACGGGAAGCACAGACTTTTGTATACTCAAATTAAGAAACACATTTTTGCATATTCAATTCTTGGTAGTAGGTTCAAGGTAATACAAGTATAATCAAGAGGGATATAACTTCTTTTTAAAAAAAAATAATTTATCGATTAATTAACTCGTGCTCTCGTCCTTGCTTTACCTGGGCTCCCTAATCTCATGAAGAAAAGTGGAATGTATCATAAGAGACCTTTGTTTCTAGAACATACTAGTTTTTTCCATGCATATTGAATATGATAACAAAGAATTTAATATGCAATATGATAACAAATAATCAACGTCACGGATAACAAATGTTGTAGTTAGACTGGTTAAACATACCTTAGTCTGAAAGGTTTCTGCAGATATATGTCACATATTCATAGCACAAGGGAAAGGGGAGGAGCACAGGTAGCAGGATAAAGGTTAACTATTTTCCGTTTTTACTACAACGCTTTACTCGTAATTTTACTTGTTAAATGGTTGGAATTTTCTTTATCTTTTAACTCGTTCACATTTTTTCTTTCCTTTACTCCATATGACTACTTTAAACCCTCCTTTAAGCTGATATGTTACCCAGAGAGCTTCTGGTTGTAGTTTGCTTAGTGAACTTGAGATTCTATATGATGAATGACCATGGCTGTAGAATCTACATATCATATATAAACACTAACTACTTATCGACTTTAGCTCACAATAACTTAATAGGTTCTAAGACAATTCGTTGGTTTTTGAGATAGATCAATCAACTAAGCCTCAATCCAAAATAGTTCGGTCGGCTATACAAGTTCTGTATGCCCATTCAATCAATTTACGACCATTTTACATCACTTATAACTAATCTAAAACAAATTCTAGGCGCTAAGTTTGCAGAGGAAGCCCTGGTATTTGAAGACAACAAATGCACTACTAGACGCAGATGAGAGTTAGTTGAAGTACTGACACTTCATCAGAAAATATTGTCAAAGAAGTATAAAATGGAAGGTATCATAAATAGAACGAGAGTGTAACATGGTTCAATGTTTGGTTTTGATGGTTTTGACCCTGTATACTTTGAGGTTGCTAGTTCGAATCTGGCTTGAATTTTTATTTATATGTTTTTTTTCTATTTTGAAAAAATAACAACAAAAAATGTAAGTGACCAAGAATCGAACACAGGACACCTTGCTTGCAAAGAAGCGGAAAGATATGCATTGGACCAATGCACCAAATCAGCCTTTGCGTTTGATGGTGCACAATTAAATATATCATCCTTATTTAGGTAGTATATACATGTATAATTTTTTTCCAAATTTAACGCCCGTGTACCCCCTCCCTCAAATGTTGGTCCGCCTCTACTAATTAGTAAGATATGCCAATTATAGCTGAATACTTGTGGCAACAAAGTAGGGCACTCAGAGACGAGAAGATCTAGGAAAAAGTGAAGAACTTTACTTCTACTGCAAGCAAAACATGGAAATAAGAACAAAAATAACATTGGTAACCTAGTCAGATTGCCTGTACAGATGTTCTAGCATACCAAATAAGCAAGTTTAGAAAATAGAAATAATCACATGTAAGCAGAAGGAACAAATCAAGAAAATGCAGTTTATGGAAAGAATAATCTTAATAGTTAGCAGAAATGATGATAGAAGTTCAAATAGTAAGACACTGTATGCAAATGTCTCCAAAGTAAGAATTGAATTAACAAAAATACTCTCTTTCCGTTCACTTTTACTTGTCTACTCGACCAGATCACAGGAAAACAATCTTTCATTCATGTCTTACCCTTAATATTAATAACTTATTTCCCGAGAATTTTTTGAAATGTTATTAGTCATGGATGTTAAAACAAAATATGCACATCATTTATTACTACTACTACTTATTAAGGGGAGTGCAAAGTCTATCGTGGACAAGTAAGGAGTGAACAAATGGAGTACAACTTAACACAAAACATAGTATCAAATAGAACCAAGTACCTGAAGTGCGGCGGGTAGCCACTGCTTCCCGGATACTTTGCAGACGAAGGTTGGCCAGCCTGGTTGTTTTGGTAGAGCTGCAATAAGCCGGGAGCCACTCCCCCAGTAGAACCACCTGTGCTGCCACCAACACCACCATATGGCCCTAAACCCCCAGTAGAACCACCTGTGTGGCTACCAACACCACCATATGCCCCTAGACCCCCAGTGGAACCACCTGTGCTGCTAACAACACTGCCATATGCCCCTAACACCCCAGTAGAACCACCTGTGCTGCTACCAGCACCACCATATGACCCTAAACCTGAAACACCCCCTCCTACACTATCTAACACCCCACCATATCCTGCTGCCATCCCCATTCCACCACCCATTTGCTGGCCGAAACCACCAACTCCTGCAAATGGATTCCCATATGCTCCATAAGGATTAGCAAGTGCTCCACCATAAAATGGATTCATCATTGGCACATCCGTGTTCTGACCCAACATCCCCATACTGTGACCAGCAGCAACTGGAGCATACACGCCTTGCCCTGGTGGCATTGCAAGCAGCGGCTGTTGTACAGCCTCCGTGGTGATACTAGCCGCTCCACCACCAATTTTCCCCTCAGCCGCCTTCTTACAATGCAATTGCCTCCCCTCAAAAATCTTCGAGGGTTTTTCCAGACATTTCTTCGCCGCCTCCACAGTTTTGTACACAAACAAAGCATACCCTTTTGATTTCCCAGTTGATGGATCAAATCCCATTGGTCCAGCTTCAATTTCCCCAAACTTAGCAAAAAAGCTCCTCAATTTCTCCGAATTAACTTTCTTTGGCACGTTACTCACATATATCTTCCGGTTACCGATTTCATTAGTCCCAGAAACCGCAGTCTCTTTCATTGAAGCCAACTTACACGAAGCTAAACGATTGTTGATCATCTTCTGAGGCTCTTTCAGCGCTTTTGCAGCTGATTTCCTAGTCTTAAACAGAACAAAAGCATACCCTTTAGCATTTCCAGTAGCATGATCCATCACAACGTTGCATTCCTCAATCTCCCCGTACGGTTCAAAGACGGCCAGCAGCACCGGGCGCGTGGTATCACGCGGCAACCCATAAACGAAGATTTTCCTGTGGCTGATGTCTTTATCAGCATGTGACTGGATAAGCCTGTAAAAAGCAGGGAGAACAACTGCGGTATCCACAGCTAGGGTAACCAGTTGATCCTTTGAGTAAGGTTCGAGAAGCTTCTGGATTTTCACCGGTAACGATTCGGCGTCGGAACCGGAATTGGAATTGGGTGGGTTAGAAAAATCTGATTTGGGTGTTTTTGGCTGCTGATTTTTGTTGATTTTAGAGGGCGTAGCAATGGAATCTGCTTCCTTCTTGCCAAGCTTTCGCTTTTTCACCTCATTGTTAGCAGCCATGGGAGCTTCAAGGTAAGGATTTTTGCTTAAACACGAAGGGAAGAGAGGGCTGCAGGGTTTTGAAGTCTGCTTAGAGCTGATTCACTTCGTTTTTTTATATCAATGAGAAAATATACAAGACTTTTACCTCTGTTTTTGAGGCCCACAAAGACAAAGGAAGCGTTGTGGCCCAATGAGATCATCTAGATTCATACAAAGTATAAATTACTTGTTTTCGAAAAATTCTCGATTCAATGGTAATAAATTAAAATATTTATGAAAAGAAAAAAATACGAGAATTAAGAAAAGTATTGTGTTATACCTAAGGAAAGAAAATAATAGGGAAACTAAAGAAAATACATGCATAAAATTTACTATGATAGATGTCGTGTAGATTTTCGTAAAACTTAAATTCGCCAAAAAGTAAGTTGAAACCTAAAATTTCATATATGATCACATAATTAACATATTAATTATTTTTATCAACTATCGTTTCTATCGTCAAAATCTTTATATTTTGAGTATGTTAATACTAAAATCATACAATCTAGAAATATTAAATTTACAGGATAATTTATTTTTAGTCTTTATTAAAATTCAATTGAATTTTTTTTAGGTGTATTGAGTAACAATCACAACAACATACTTGATAGTCAGGGTAATTTGATATGTGAAATCTGAAAAAGGATAAAACAAATGAGAATTTGCATAAATCAGTCTAGTTTAAAAGCTAATACTTAGATTTATTATAGTCTGCAATATTAAGAATATAATTTGATGATATTTTGATGTGTCCAGATATGTTTAGATATACATATCTCGAGATATATATGGTTAATATTATGTATTTTTTATTCTAAATATATTATGTCCAAGTGAATTTACATGTATCTGAGATATATAACAAATTTCAATCGCGTCTCTCCTATTTTGCTCGTCACTCTCCGATGCATTTGATATCCCAAAATACACGACAAAGGAAGCATTGACCCAATGATCATCTAGATTCACATAAGTATAAAGTACAAAGTTATTTTCGAAAGATTCTCTATTTAAATACAATAAATAGAATGTTGATGAAAAGAAAAATACGACAATTAATAAGAAAATCATTGTGTTATATCTATGGAAAGAAAATAATAATAATAATGATAAAATAATAGGGTAATAAAAAATACATGCATAAAATTAATACTACAATGCTCAAATTTTCGTGAAATCTAAATTCGCTAAAAAGCAAGTTAACACCTAAAAATATCATATATGATCACATAACTAACATATTTAATATACCAAAGTTGTTTAACTATCGTTTCTATCGTCAAAATTCCTATATTTTGAGTGTGTTAATACTAAAATCACACAATCTAAAAATATTAAATTTATCGGATAACTTAAGCATTTAGGGTAATTTCATATGTGAAATCTCAAAAGGATAAAATAGTGGAGAACTTGCATAAATCACAATAGTCTAAGAGCTAATTACTTAGATATACTATAGTTTGTAATATTAAGAATTTTATCATATTTTGATGCATTCAGATACGTTTAGATACATGAATCTCGAGATACATAGGGTCAAAATTACGTGTTCTTTATTTTAAATATATTATATCCAAGTGGATTTGCATGTACCTGAGATACATAATAAATCTCGCTCGCAATTCTCCCATCGTGCTCGTCACTCTCCTATATATGCGTCTAATATCCCAAATACATTGTGAATCACACTAGATACGTACAGATATGTGTATCTAGTGTGTATCTCAAACCTGTTTCTCTCCCAATTTGAGTGTATATGATAATAAAAAACACGTATCAAATTTATTTTTTTCAAAATATATAGAGAACTCTTAATTAGTGATAAGATACATAATATTTTAAAAGTATAGATAACAATAATATATATGATAGTGAAATATGCTTAATTATGTAATTTTTCCTAACTTATAAGCAGAATGAAGAAAAACAATTAAATATTACAAATAAAGTATTCACAAAGAAAAATATGAGATTGAAGAAAGATATGCTAAATAATAAGAAAAGCAATAGCTAACAAAAAAAGGAAACAATAATAAAAACAAAATAATACGATAACTAAAAAAAGTACATGCATAAAGCTATTACTGCGACAGATTTTATAAAAGTCATTTAACTATCATTTTTTTAAAAGTGGAATCACCATATATTAAAATATAATAATATAAGGGGAAGAAACTTTGATATATCCTATAATTTTATTATTTAGAATAGATGTATCCTCGTTATGAAAGCACTTATATATATATTTTTATTATTATATAAATGTAAAGTTATTAAAAATGGCTAGTTCAAGCCTCGCGGGCCAAGAAATTTGAAGGGTTAAAGCAGGTTGACCCTTCATTCGAAAGGGTCTGAAAATGCTCAATCCAACTCAATTCTAGAAGGATCGTGGGTTGGAGTGGCTAGTCTTTTTTTCCTTTTTCTTTCAAACTTATAATTCTATAACATCAAGAAAATGAGAAAATTTTCAAATAGAATATGACAAACAATGGTGTTGTTTTAATAATACTAACAAAAAGTCTAGTATAACTAGTATATATATCTCGTATACCAGACATGCAAGCGAGATAAAGAGAGTGACAATCAACGTTATAGAGAGGCGAGACTGTGAAATTTGTCTATGCATCCTAGATACATGTAAATCTATTTTTATTGAGTTTATCTAGAACAGATTAACCTAATTTTGAATCTATATATTTTGAGATATACGTATCTGGAGGTACCAAAATCTAGTAAGGTTCATAATATTATAACATAACGTGTATTTAAGTAATTAAATTATATACTAGTGAAATTATTGAAAGTTACCCTAAACAGAAAAGTTTTGGCCCAGGAGCCGACCTTGGCCCGACCCCGATCAAACGACAAGGCCAAAGGCTTATATGGGCCGAACTTATAAGCCCTAGTTTTAAATTGACTTAAAAAATCCTATCTCAATCCTACCTCAATAACGGATTCTCCGGCTAAATCCGTTTTGATGACTTTATACAAAGAACTTATATATATATCCATACTATTATATAAATGACTCATATAACTTTCATGATTTTTTTTAATAAAATTATATTCAGAAATTTTTTATTAAACTTTAACTCTTTTATTCTAAAAAATGAAATACGTCACATAAATTAGGATTGAGAAATATTGTTTTCACAACCTTAAAAGAAAATATTAATTTTAGAAGTATTTCTAACCTGCTTTCTTCTTTTACCATTTTCACTTTCTCTTGTTTGTTGTCATCTCAATCTCAGACAACACAAGAGAAAACAAAAGGATCAGTTGGGGAAGATATACATACTAATAATACCTATACATATATATTGTTTTGGGTATCAATTCTTGATCCATTTTTTGCACAAATTTCTGTCCCTTGTTTAACAATTTTGAGTGAAAATGTCAAAAGAAATTGAAATGGGTGTTGATCACACCGAACCCGAACCCGAAGAATCTTCTCCTCTGATCCCTCCTACTGTAATTACTGTACCTAATATTAATGATGATGATGATATTGTAGACCTTGAAGCAGGTCCTGATGAACATATTCAATGCCGTATTTGCCTCGAATCTGACGGTTAGTTTTTTTTTTTTGAATAGATTTATGGGTTTTTGTTTAAAGTTTCAATTTTTATAGATCCCCTGATCTTAAGATTGTAAATTGTATAAGTAGTTCTTGTTTGATTGTAGATTTTGAAGTTGAAATTTGAAATTTTGAGTTTATGATGTTGTGATTTTTTTTTTTGGAAGTAGTTGTGTTTGAACATGTGGGAAAAAAATGATTTTTTGTGAGTTTTAAGTGAAATATAAAAAATTATGGTTAAATGGTAGCTAAAATTCACTAAGTGAAAATACTTACAAGACTTAGTTGGGAATAAGGGATACATGTTGGTATATTTACATTAGAGTTAGGGTAGAGATGAGTGGGATTTAAGAGATTCTCTAGTTTTTGAAATTTGCAATGAAGGGTAAGGGTGTGGTCTAGTGTTAAAATGAAGTAGTTGGGACTACTTGGAAACTATGAGGTCCTATGTTCAGAATTCCCAGCCTTATGGACAGAACCCTAGGGTAATTAGTCGAATTACGTACAAGCTGGTATGGATAGGACCGTTGTAAAGAAAAGGATGAACTTTCTTCATTTGAAGATTTTGTTTTTTGGAATATTAGCTTGTTTATGTGAGTTGTGCAGTAAGCTGTTCTTGAAAAACTTGGTGATATGGGACTCTTTACTTTGGAAATTGAAAGGTTGGTCCTTTACGGTGAATTGGGAGTCAAAAATGTGTGTTTTGTCCCTTCCATAAACTCAAATAGTTCAACAGCGTGTTTTTTTAGTTGCCTTAATAATGTTTTTCATATCAATGCGAGAGTATGGCTGACTGAAGTTGACATTTTGTCTAGACAGGTGAAACATGCAGTGTCAATTAGGTTTGTACTCTCTATTAGGAAATAAGCTGGTTGTTTAGTTTATTCAAGTGCATGTTAGTATACATCTATATGAAAAATTCATGATTTTGGTAATTAAGATGTTTGCAAATGTTTCACTTTGCTCTTTAGGTAGGGACTTTATAGCACCTTGCAAGTGCAAGGGAACATCAAAGTATGTCCATCGTGAGTGCCTTGATCAATGGCGTGCTGTCAAGGTATTTTTTCAGCCTTTTCAATCAGCTATTTTAAAGGAAGTTTTGAACTTTATTTTATGTTTGTAAGAGCCAAATATTTGAGTGTTGGTGAAGCTTTAGACCAATACATCCAGTACAGGCTGCATGTAGTGCCACAAACTTTCTTACGCTTGTACCACCAAACATGCAAGTTTATCTACTCATAGCAAATATTTTGTCTTTTACAGGAAGGATTTGCCTTTGCCCATTGCACTACTTGCAAAGCTCCCTATCACCTGAGAGTTCACGTTAATGATGATAGAAAATGGCGGACTTTGAAGTTCCGATTTTTCGTAACCAGAGACATTTTATCCATTTTTCTTGTGGTCCAACTTGTAGGTGGTTGTCCCTCTTTAGTTTTGTTGTTTGATTTTTGAGATGTCTCTTTAATCCTCTCTGTCGAATATATATTCAGTTGATGGCTTAATTCTACATGCAGGTTATAGCTTCATTGGGATACTTAGTTTACATCATTGATACATACAAGAAATCCTGGCTTCGTTTGATTTGGGGCTTCGATAATGAACTAAGCTTCTACTACATATGCGGTAAAACATCATGAGCTTCGGTAGTTACAATAGTCCATGTATTTATTTTATCTCTAACTTTAAGGTGCTTAATTGTCATTATCTGCTAATAGTAATGTCCTCTTTATTGTTTTTCCTCGGGGATTTAAAGCTTCTCCTTCATTTATTTTCTTTCCATTGGGAGTTTTCTTATGATTGATATGTTTTTTTGAGAAATTTATTTATATTCTTGAAAAACTTTCTCATGGATGGGAAATTATATACTTCAAGGAGCTTAAGCTGCTATCCTTATTTTGCTTCATTTAATGGACAAAACTCTTTCTATGTAGAGAGATCTTTTGTTATTCCAGCTTGAACGAGAGCTATTCTGCATACTACTTGTTTGTTGGTAAAGCTAAATTGTTTATTAGTATATTTTTAGTACCATGTTTTTGGATGAGGAGATCAGATCGTGAACACTCCGCAGTTCCGTATCATGATCCTTTTTTTCTCGGCAAAAGAGGAGGAAAACTTCATATGGGTCAGGGAAGGGGTGATGGGAAGCATATACTGGCAGTGGAGGGAAGGGGGTTGAGGGGAGAGAAAGGATTTTCCAACTGAGGTAGGTGTTAGCTGGGTGCGGAGAGCTAAAGGAAGTTACTGAAGGCTGACAGAGGGATTCTTTTTTTGGCTAACCGTGGTTTTCAGGTCAGCTTGTGCGCACCTCAACTAGTTCTACGGGAAACCCGACACCTCCCACCAATCACCTAGTAAGTAGGGACAAAAATGCTATGTGATATTTTCCCATTTGTTTTAGCATTGGTGGACAGAGTTACCCGGTACGTGTTGCTGATGGCATCTAGGCAAGTATGCCGTTGAATTAGTCAAGCCCGGATACCATGGTTATAAAAAAATAAAGGAAGCAGAAAAACCAATTTTCAGGAAAAACAGGTGTGAGGATTGATCTGCTTATTGCTTTATCCACGGAAGAAATAGACCTTTTCTAATGTGGAATCCTCAGGACATGGAAGGATCTCCATACTTTCTCCTGTCAAGAAATAGATAGATTGTCCACACAGAACTGTCTCCACAATTCTCTGGACTAAATAATTTGATGTTTAAACCTTTTTTCTTCGACACTTGAACCGTTGCATGCTGTTAAATTTATGCCATTGCTCTTGAACTTGTGCAGGGGCCCTGTTGTTTTTCGCTTTGTTGGGCCTATCTGGTTGCTTTATAACTTGTTTCGACCGAAGAGTGCGCAATGATTTGGCTCAGCCCTGCCGCGAAGTGTGCTTTTGCTGCTGTCATCCCGGGTACATATGATACCTTCTTTCTATCAGTTTGTCCTTCCTCATTTGTCAAAGCAAAAAGAAATAGAAATATAACCCGCAGGATCTAGTTTATTCTCCAAAGATCATATGCACTGATAATTTTCTATATAGGAAGTTAGGAACTAAAATGTCTTTGTTTCTTTCTCTTTGGGCGTGTTTTCCATGGAAAATATTTTCTAAAATTTTGAGCAACTGAGCATGAGAAAATCGGAAAAATCCGTTCTGCAAACACCCTTTGTGTCTCTGAGAAAGAAGAATTGTATGGTTAATTTAAGAGTTACATTTATTTGGGAGTCAGACTAGTCTTGTTGCTATATAAATATATTTGTTGTATTGACAGTTGTGTAGAGATTTCCAACAATTACATGCTGAAGCATCTCTGAAACATTTCGTATATCATTTTTTTAATTGTTCATTTCTTTGTAATCTACAATCCGCTGTAACAAGTACAATATTAAGTCCGAATTGGTTATTTTCTAATGGTTATATATTACACTATTTTTTGAGATGGATGAGAGTTCATTGATAATGATCGTTGTTCTTGTTGGTAATGTCCTTGCAGAGTCTGTGCCGATGGTCATTTGACTGGTGCACTCTGTATATGGACTGATTGTAGCACATGTTTTGAAGGTTGTGCTAGTATGGCCGGTGAATGTGGAAGTTGCATAGGAGGTGCCGGTGAAGCTGGGCTGCCATTTTTATTTATAGTGGCTTTAGTCGTGATTGGACTGTTTACAATCATTGGCATATTTTACAGTATTTTGGTTATTACGATGGTCGGACAGAGAATCTGGCAGCGCCACTACCACATACTTGCAAAAAGAATGCTCACCAAGGTGAGTGAAATCCCATTGACTCTCTTTTTCTCTTGTTCTGAAGTTTTCAATTGCATATGATGTCCACACATGAAGGTTGTACTTAATCCGTTCTTTTTAATCATAAATAACCCCGCCAACAAGAATTATATCGGTTTTATTGGGAAATCAAGTTTATAACAAAAATATAGTTTCCTCTGCCGAACTGTAGTACATAATCATCCCCAAAGATCTCGACTTATATTTCAACCCTATTTGACACCCCTAGTTTAATTAATCGTCATGAAAGTGATTCTAGTGTTAAAGTTGTGAAGGTTTTCATGTTACACTTCATGGTTGTTGAATGAAAGGGAGTCTTGGAACAACAGTTAAGTTGTTCCTGTGTGACCTACAGGTCACGGGTTTGAGCCATGAAATCAAGCTGATACTTGCGTTAGAGGTAGGCTTGCATGTATCATACTAATATGTTTCTCAACTCTTGTGTAGGAATACGTCGTGCTGGATGTTGATGGTGAGGATACTGGAAATGATTGGTCTCCTCCACCTCTCCCACAAGAACATGTTCAACAACTGAAAACACTAGGACTTCTGTAAAACTTCAACATATAGTTGACGGAAACTAGGGATGGATTGAAATTCCACCTCTTTCCGTTATGGTCCTCGAGTTTATGCATCTAGATAATGACATAATTTTTCTTATTGATCGATAGAAAATCTTGTGAGTCTGATATCGTTCATAGTTTATGAAAGATCACATGTAATTGTCAAGAAAACTACTTAAAATCATTCTAGTTATGAATGATCATATGCAATTGTCAATAAAGCTGATCATTGACAACCTAAACGAAGCAACATTATATATATAGTTCCCTTTAATGACACTACAAATACTAAAATCTGATATATATTTTATAAGCTCTCAACTATACATCTAGTCGAAATACTATTATACTCCTAGGGCGGAAGGGGTTCATCCAAACCTATCACATTGTATATACAAAGTCAAAGTTTTTGTTATATAGTAGATGATAAATTTTCATCAATCTTTGTTCAACATATTAAAATCTTTATACTAACATCTGACCACGATTGAAAGCATTCACTTTTGACAAACATAAAAGAAAACAATATTCTTTGTATGCAAACATATAGGATAATTCAAAGTTCACAGATAAATAGTTTTTGTTAAACATGTTTAGAGCAATAAGAGGTACTACGGCATTCTCGACATATACATAGTATATGGATAGAACCTACAAGCTAGATTACTATGACCTCTGCACAAGAATGACACAAACAAATGAGAAATGTACAAATATGGCAGTAGATATACTAACAGGTAATATATTCTGAAGGAAATCAGATAGAGCAGAGACAAGCAAGATTGATAATTCCTAGGCTATATAAGGGAAATAGTTTATCTATAACAGAAGAAAAGATAATTATCAAATCCATAACATTATAAATTTTTACCTAAAACCACAGGCTCTGCACATGGCAACAATTTGTACAGTTTAAGAAGAAGATCTGACTACAGTTTTTCTTTTTCTTTTCTTTACACCCTTGTACAGTTACTCTATCTCCGCGGCAGGGGCATCCAGGTATGTTTACCATCTGAGCCTCACAGTTAAACCTGCTTATATAGATTATACCTCAAAACTATAATGTACAATGTTACAAACACCATCACTACATGTTTATTTTTTAAACATTTTCCATCAGCAAAGAGGTAGAACAAAAACTCTCGACAAGAAAACAAGACGAGGGTACTTGTTCTAGCCTCAGTTAGCTGTACAATTTTCCTACACCATCTAAGCAGCAGCAGAATATGACGCCAGGAAGCTGATCCTCCTCTCTGCAAAAGATGCAAACACGTAAATTCAAGAGAACGCCAAGAATGGAATAAGAAGTCACAATCATAAGAGTTTATTGGTATACAGTACAATTAATGCTTCTATAAAGAGGAGAGCAAAACGAAAGCTGGGAGTCGGAGGAGTAGAGGTGGTTGAATATTCAATTGAAGTTTGGGAAACAATTTGATTGCCTATCTCATGGAAGTGGGATGATATATACATTTAATGAATAATAGAACGGTAGAAAGGGAACACCGGAAGTATGTTTCTTGACCCATGCAAGTTTGCAACCAAAGGACCTCCTCATTTTACTTTATCAACAGCCACAGACAAATGTGTCATTTCACCCACCAACAATTCTGAAAGTGATCTCAACTATTGGCTGTCAGAGACGAATAATTCGACTATTTACACATCCTCAGCTCAGGTGATTGACAAGTGAGCAATTACAAGTGGAAAGTATAACTTATCAATTGTCATAATGATAAATGAGCCCCTCCTTGTGCAAGATGTCAGGATAAACTTAGTAGTTTTGAAAACTAGAAGGGAAAGAAAAAGCAAAAGAATACCTCCAGCAGCAACCAGTTTCTCAACACGGGCAACTATATGCTTTCCGTAAGTATATTTCTTCAGAGCATTTAGATGAACCTTGATTCGGTTGAGAATGAGTTCAAGCTGCTGGTCATCACAAGTCTCAAGCACCTTCTGAACAACGTAGTTTGCAAACTGATCTTTCATCATTGCCTGTACATCAAATATATAAAGCTTTGAGTTGTGAACAAGTGAAATGATTTTCTTTGTTAGTCTGATCAACCCAATACCTATAAATATGTTCTGGTCATAAATCATTCTTTCTTAGTCTGATCAACCCAATACCTATAAATATGTTTTGGTCATAAATCATTGTTTCTTATTGATCTTGTTTATATGGAACTAGTAATCTGTCCCTTAATTTTTGGTTTATCTATTAAACTCCGGTTGGTTAGTTTGTTCCTTTATCTTACATTTTTCTCTACATAACATGCTTATCTACCTAATTTACCATCATGTTTCTCTCAAGACAGACGCATAGAAAAAGGACGAAGTCTTTCAAGTGAATAAAGAGTTGAAAGTAATATCCCATGCAAAAAAAAAAAAACCCGTTTATAAGCTCCCTTGGGAGAAAATAATAATTGTATTATTTTATCAGTACAAAGTATATAAGTTATAGAGTACTCATAACCAATGTCAATTACAGCAAAAGAACCCAGAAGACTGACTAGGCCTTACTCATTTTAGTTAGGCAAATCCCAGTGCACCTGAGGTTGCACTTTCGCCTAAGTAAACTTGTTAACTTCATACTAAAAGGCAGAACAGGAAAAGCATGTAGTTCTACGGTGAAAGTTAAATGCCCCTAAGGAGGAATAATTGCTTCCACTAGACCATCTAAAAATGTCAACTTAAATTAATCACATATGAGTTCACTTCATTCTAAAGAGAATAACTGGAAAATCATAGTCTACAGTAAAGCAAAATGCTCAAAAAGGTTAGTTGTTCTCACTTGATCATTTAAAATATTAAACTAAATCAATCAGATAGAGTAATAAAATCTACATTATCCTCTGAGAATCAAACAGTCAGCGTTAACAGGGTTTCCTTAAGCTTGAGTAGCACTACTGAAGAAGCATCTGAGAAAGTAACAAACCTGAAGAGGTTCATTTTCATCAGTGGTGCCAATCATCTCATTTACCAAGGTCTGACGTTCTTCGGGAGTTCCAAAGCTTAAGCACTTCTCCACAACATTAGATGCAAATTTCTGCTGGCTCATCTGAACTATCTGTCCCGTCAGCTTAGTAATTATAGAAGTACGCTCCTCAGGCTTTCCGTGTTCCAGTACATGCTGTAACAAAACTTGGCAGGATTAGATAGGAAGGCAGAACATCTGAGCTAAATAATATGAGAAATAATCCACCCAGGGAAGTTGATGACATTTGTCCAGTGTACTCTACGACATTGAGACATGAAAACTCATATATTTTTGCTGCAAAAAGCGATTTAATAGTTAGAGAATTTATTATTCATGACAAAGTTGAAGGCAATTCTAGAACACAACCTCCTGTTGTTTTAACTTGTATATAAAACCGCATGTCCAAAAATACAAGTATTCAGCACTAAAATTGTATTGCCATCAACTTGGAGAGATGAATTAAGTTGTGAACTCCCATTCATTCACATGTTAAGTAGGAGGTGAGCATCTTTAGAATCCCTGAATGGAAAGACGTATGGCAATTCAAGGTAGACTTCCTTGACCAAGGAGCTTTAAAAGAAGTAAAAACCAAACTCTAGAGTAAATGCTGGTCAAACAGCATTTTCACAAAAACACAACCTCTTGAAACAAAGGCACGAGTTGTTTCAGTATTCTGCAGACAAGTTGTATTCTCTCTAAATAAGCACACTCTTGACACCAGTCTAAGTAAGGATGTTCACATGTAAGTTGAGAAATAGATCAAACCTGCACAACATAATTCCCATATTGATCTTGCGCCAACATGCAAACGTTTTGCAAAATCTCATTCATCACAATGTTCTGGGTTTCAGGATTATGGCAATGTTCCAAGACTCTCTGTCATTAGAAAGAAAATTTAGAAACAGATGTCATCCAATCGGCAATAAAATACACAAAAGGGATTAGCATATACCTGTATGACACGACATCCATATGGATGGGTGGACAATGTCACCACTTGATCATAAAATGTGGAAACAATGAACTGGATAGCATCCTGTGGAATGCATTCGATGCACTTCTGGATTACATGATTCCCATTTTGATCTCTAACGCAGCGCATAACCTGACCGTCAAGCTCGGCGACCATTTTAGTCTGCTGATCCAGATCAACCATCTCTATGGCCTGAAAATTCAAAGAAATGTGAAACCTTTCAGCAACTATAGCCATCGGAAGAATGATTTTCTAATATGAGAGAACCAAAAGACTGACCCATTTGGTGACTTACAAAAACTAGCAAGGTGAAATTCACATATTAAAATTATTCCACAAATGACAGTGGAATAGTACCAGTGCAGAAATAAAAATATATTATTTGAATCAGATAACTTGAAAAATCAGAAGGATTAGAGCAGAGAACATAGTTCCAATAAAAGAAACTAATACCTTCTGGATTACTCGGCAACCATACATCTGAAGGCTAAGCGTGAGTACATGCCCATTGAGCTGGTCAGCCAGTTCTCTTATCTGAGGTGAACTTCCATGCTCGAAAAACTGAGAAATGTGAACAGCAGAAGGCAAGAAGAAAGTTACACGACCTATCCATTTGATTAACAACACTTTTTTTTCCACGTAACCTAGAAGTGAAGACATAGCATGAAAAAGACTTAACTCAGAAACACAGAGGAACATACCTTCTGGATCACATAATTACCAAACACATCAGTCATCAAAGAAAGGGCTTGCGGCATAATTTCTTGGAAGACCATGTTCTTCTCTTCTGTTGTAGCAGTCTCAAGTTTTTGTTGAATGAACCGACTGCCATACTGATCCGCACTGCTCATACAAAATTTTTATTAATGGTAAGGTTTTAGAGATTAATTTGACATAAAGAACAGTTTGCTGCTAGCCGAAAATGTATACCTGAACTGGACAACATGGCCTTCAATCTCTGATAGCTCAAAACACTTACTCTTATTGCTCTTAAACTCGTCTAGTAGCGAGGAAGCAAAGGTTTCACCCATGTTAGAAACAGCCTCGGAATGCCAAGCTCCCATGACACCACCAGCTAAGTTTCTCATCCCTGAATGAAAACGCATGTTCCTTTCCCCATATCTTACAGGACTACCAGGTCCAAATGGGGAATTTGGAAGACCTGCACCTGCCAAAGGGCTTCCAGGATATGACATATTAAGGCCAAGTGCTGGGTTTCCATAGTAACCATGATTTAAGCCACCGGATTTGCCAAGATACGGAATACCATATTGTGATTTTTGAGATGCAACCAACGTCTCCAGATAAGCTTTCTGAAGCTCAATCAACTCCATGTATGAAGTCCCTAAAGATTCCCTATTCACTGTTGGGTCATTGAGAGCTGCTAGCTGAGCAGCAAGATACTCAGGTGACCTCAAGTATTGTAAGTACAATGGATCCATCTGAGACATTGGAAGAGAGCCCCCCAAGGTCTGATTACCAAGTCTATTAAGGTTCTGCAGTTCAGCTGCTGCAGCCATTAAATTAGGACCCAAATTTAATCCGCCTCCTGGTACACGAGCATCAATTCCACATGCACCCACCGGAGAAGCTATGTTTCCCAGTACGGAAGGCAAATTACCAGCTCCAAGCTGGTTTTCAAACATGGATGGTGATGGAGGGTTCATACCATAACCTCCTAAAGCATAAGGAGAAAATGTAGAATTAGGACTATCGATAGTTGGATATTGAGATGGAGAACTCTCTCCATTGTTGAGAGTTGGCATAGAGTGCCCAATCATGTATGCAGCAGAGGAACCCGCAGACTTGAGAAACTGAACAGATTCAGACTTTTTTGCATATGGATGTTGCTTCATAGGATTCTGACCATTCTGCAATCGGAAGAGGTTCTGATGATCGTCCATCTCATTATGAATTTGATACTTTTGATGTTTCCCTTCATCTCCCATATTGTTCCCTGATAGACTCATGCCAGACAATGCAGCAGCCAAATCAGTATGCTCACCCATATGAGATGAAACATCCTCTAGTGATGCTATCCTCCCTCCTCCAGCAGACGGAATACGAGGGCTAGGATCTCTAGCCACAAGCTGAGGCTCAGGGATGGTACTTCGTGATAGTGATGTACCCATGGCCGAACCATAAGACTGAGATCCTGATGAGCTGACATTATGGAGGGACATGCCTTGAACTTTTTCCCTGGAATGTAATGCATCCAAAGATGCCAGATTTTGATGGAGATGAGCGAATTGGGACTCAGAAGGATCAACAATATCATCATATGCACGGGAAGCAGGACGTGATGGATGCCTTGACGTTGTTTGGCTCATATGGTCCTACATTTTATAGAAGTTTCAGAAACAGAAATCCATATCAGTAAGATGAAACTCCAAAAAAAAAAAACAGAACTTCATTAAGTGAGTACAAGTCGACCTCTTTAAGATATTATTGACGTAATGAACGCAAAGCTGACTCAACATCAAGCAATTGTGATTAAAGAAAACAGTTGTTGTTACCCAACCTTCACAATAAGCTATAAGTGCCATGTTTGCAACTTCGAATGTCAGAAGTTGCATCTTAAGAATGCAATATGATGATGTGGTCTACAGCGACAACAATATGGAAATGAAATAAAGGCTGCCAACTCCAAACTTCCACATTAATGAACATGAGAAATAATTAATGACATCACAAAATGAGCCTTTTGCTTCTCAGAAAAGAGGATGAAAAGAGATAGGCACTCTCACTAACATGTGTGACTATAAACTTATTGGACATTGAAAAAGAACCTGGTGCATGAAACTCTACGAATGCCCGAGCAAGCTCTTCTAGTTAAGCAAACAAAATACTGGACGGGTTAGAGTTATGAAGCCCGAGAACAAGTTTCCCCCAGGCACTTGAGTAAACCACACAACCTAGTGACAGAAGAAACTGCTGATATATTTTCTCAAGAGCAATAAGAACACCAAAGTGGGAACACAGATATCCAGCAATACCGGGTAACCTTTGATGCAAAAAATTAAAAAATGCTTGTAAATGACCTGTGCTATACACAAACATGTCAATGCTAGAGATGCACAAACCTATCTATATAAATATAACATTTTATTACAGAAAGCATTGACATTCTCTGAAAAAGGAAATAAGATTCAGTATTAACGTAACAAGCAATCCCATATAAACACTTTTAGTTAACACAGATCACCACTCGTGAATTAAAACCTTCAAACATAAAATAATATTTCCAGTTCTTTTTCACCTGAATCATCTCAGTAATGCTCATCTGCCGGCTTCCTAAACCTAATCCAGGCAATCCAATGAGACCATCACCACCCCACTCCTTCCGCGCCTCACGTCCATTTTCTTCATTTATAGCACCAAATCCTATCGGCATTGAAAAAAGTGATTCAACATCCTTTCCCTTATCGGCCTCACCACGATTTCCTTTCCTTCTATCACCAATCCCCCCTAATACTGGTGAATTACCACCACTACCAACATTACTGCCTCCACCGCTACCCTGCAGACGCTGGGCGTACCGCCAGTCTTCTTTAGACAAAAGAGGTGGCGGAAGCCTTGGGTTCAGATTCACATTCGAGTAGTAATACGAAATGTACGCTGGATCAGACCTTAACTCCTCTTCTGAAAGTCCGCCGAAATCATAAACATTGTCACCACCCCCACCGCCACTGCCACTGCCTATCATCAAGCCACTGAAAGCGTTCAACGATCCCTCAACAGTCGGTGGAGCTGAACCACTACGGTAAATACTGAGCTCTCTCTCTCGATCACTCACCTCCTGTTGCTGCAGCTGCAGCTGCTTCCTCCTTCGTTCACTAAGCAACATCCCTAACTCTTCGCTAAAATCATTGCTTCCTCCTAACATTGATCGCATTCCAATTTCCGACATCATCTTCGCATAACCATCAGTAATCATCGCATAAACACATAAAATTAAGCTAAATCTCAACAAAAACACCTCAAAATTGTCCAAAAAACTCAAAAACTCAGCTCAAATTAGCTCACAAACTCATAAAATTTCTATTAATTCTAAGCTAAACAACCATAACATCAACCGATTCAATCCAGATTTTCATAGAAACGAGCGTTAAATCAAAGAGATCGAAAGCAAAAGCGGTGATCGCCATCTGTTCCATACATTGTTAAGAGAGAGAAAATCAAAGAGTTTTAGAGAGAGAGAGAGAGAGTGAGCAAAGTGCACTGAGAATAGTGAAGTTAAGTGAAGAGAAAAAAGTGTGATAAGCACGAGTACCAGATGGAATATCAGCCGTTGGATTGAATTTTAACGGTTGAGATTAATATTTATTGTTTAGCTTATGTTCATGTGTTAATTAATAATTCAGATTGCCTAAATTTGGTATATTTAGATATATTTTGTTATTTCTTATAAAGTCAATTATTTTAATTGAGATTTTTTCAGAGGAATAAATAAATTGTTTTTCTGACATTTGAAGATTTTTATAATTCGTTTTAATTTGGATATGAGACGGCTAGGGTTTGTGTAACCTAAAGTTTTCATGTGTTATACACTTTATCTTATAATTTTATTTTATAATTTCAATTCTCATTTTGTTTAGGAAACTTTAGTATTAGAGCTTCTATTACATGTATATGAAATCTAAACTACATAAAAATATATGATAAATATCGATAAAAAGTAAAAAAATATATTATTGTCTGTATAAATTTGATAATATTTTTATAATAAAAGTAATAATTTTAATTTCATAGATCATTTATATTCATCTACTCGTGGATCAGAAAAGAAAAAAAAGCTTATGCAATACATGTAATTAGTCAGTATATTGAGTATCAATAGAAATTAAAGTAAACATGCACAAAGAAAAAAAAATAGCAGCTTCAACTAGGACACGACTTTTAAATACAAAGATATAAAGTTCGATAATTTTAAAAAAAAAATTAGTAGATAATCGAATATTATTGCACTTTATATAAAATTAGTCTCCTCTTCTCCTTATAGTAATATTATTTCTTCAATATATATTATTGTTTCATTTGTTTTACAACTTGTTTCTTCATTAACATATTATCTTTATAATCTTTAAAAAAAAATAGAGTCAAGGATCTATCAAAAATAATATTATCTCGTAAAAGGATAATATATGTGGATATTGTGTTCTCCTCATATTTTAATTATGCAATTATACTGAATATATTATTATTATTATATTTCGATTTAAAAAAGTCATGAACACAGTTTGTTATATCAACTTTTACAAAACAATTTTGACCACTACAATTTTTCTACTTATATCATTTAATTGTATTTATTAAAATATTTTTGCATGTTGAATATTATGTATAGAAGTCAAATTGACAACGAACTAACTTTTACCACTACAAATAAAGTTATAACTCCCATTTATTTAGTATTTTCTTTTATTTAATTTTATTTAAAAATTGAAGAGTCAAATAATTTTTCTACTTATATCATTTAATTGTATTTATTAAAATATTTTCCATGTGCTTAGAAGTCAAATTGACTTATAAATACTTGTTGATTTATTTACTTGTTTGATAGCATAAAAGTATTTATTAGTCAAAATAATCCAAAGATTATAAGAGTGTTTTGTCTGACCAAACAAAATAATCCAAAAACTATAATAATTGTTTTGTTTGACCAAACCTTTTATCATTTATAACTAATGACTAATATTTTTGTAACTCCAGGAAATATTTATTGTTTTTAGCTATTCCTTTATTCGGTTATTCAGACTTTTTTTAATTGTAAAACTATTTTAAATTTATAACTTTTTTTTTTGTAAAATGAAATTAGAAATACTTATTTAACACTTTTTACCAAACATACTAATTGTTACAAATATTATAGGGAAGGTTGTCTATAATAGCAAATTATTAATTTAAATTAAATGCTATAAATATATTTTGATTAATTGTATGCTATAGCAAACTATTGTTATTTTCGACTCCCTCCCCAGTGGAATCTCGCTTGCCACTCTCGTTTGGTGATATTCTTGCTCGCCTATCTCGCTTTTATGCAAACACAATGTATAAAATGCGTTTGTGTTTGTATAAAGCGAGAGAAAATTGTATATAGACATATATTTCCGTTCTCCTTTCTCATATGTCGCTCGCCACTCTCCCATATCTCGCTCGCCTCTCTCACTTATTCAAACAGAAATGAAATGTATAAATTGTATTTCTGTTTGTATAAAGCTAGGGAACATTGTATATACACATGCAAATATATATATTTTCATCTTATACACTTATATTTATACAATACAAATATTCTTCTGCTCAATTTTCTTTTGTCTTTAACTCTTTATCGTTTCATCGATATACAAATTATACAATTGGTCTTTTGTATACAATTACTTTCTTTTGTATATGTATAAGCAAATTCATGTACAACTGGTTTCTTTGTATATGTATGGCGAATTATGCAATTATTTTTTTTTTGTATATGTATAGCGAAATATGCATATTTATGTTTGCTATAAAATGTAATTATGCAAACTGTAACTATAACATACAAATATAGTTTGTATATTTGCTATATGTGAAAGTTACACAATATTTTAACACTCGTATAAAACTAGTAAAAGTAATGTGGACGTTATCCAGGCCCAACATAAGAATAGTGTATAATAGGTCATATACTTGTGGTGCAAATATATACAATTACAAAATACTTTAAATGAAAATTAAAATGTGAGAAAATAGAATGTTTATTAGTCCTACATAGCCAAATTTACCATTCCAAAGTTATGTTTCTAAACATTTTTTTATTGATATCTTCAAAATTAATCAAACCCCATAAGAATTGTAGATACAAATACAATTGTAGCCAAGCTCTCTCTCTCTATATATAGCTTTAGGAAGGCAAACAAAAAGTTCAGAAATCTGCAAAAAATTGTAAAGGACAAAGAAATTACAAAAAAATTGCTAAGTACGATTAAGGAATCCAAATAAGAAAATTCAAAACTATTGACCAAAAAAAATTGAAGAAAATTGCTAGAAAAAAACACAGAAAAGTATGATCACCTGAGATACTATGCAATTACTAGAATTTTTATAACGGCAAACTAACCTTATATAAAACAATTTCCCAAAATAATATATTTTTTTCTAAAAGTTTACAAAATTATATAAAACGTATTTCATTGTAAACGTTTTTAGGGTTATATTTTATTTTTTAAAAACCTAACAGCCTTTAGGTTGAGGATATTTTACTGTAAATTAACGGTTGTTTACTCCTAAAACGTTATGTTCCAGTAAGCGTTTTTACTCCTAAAACGTTACTATGATAACGTTTTGAGGATTAATATGTTCTGGAGTAACAGATATCAATCTGACGGGCCATCAACCTTTTAAAAATAAAATATCTCTAAAACGTTACTACTGGGGGAATACTTTATACTAGTTTTTGTAAATTTTTATGAAAAACATATATTTTGGTGAATGACTTTATATAATGACTTAGTTTGGTTAAAACCTCCAATTACTAACTCTACTAACCACATGTAACCACATGTTTCCGCGACTTAAATCAGGGGAAAACCTCAAATTGTTATTTTCTGCAAAACTTTGTTCTTAAGATCTAAGGGATAACCTAAGACAGTTTCTCATCAAATTCCCACGAATTCTCGTGTCAAAGGTAAGTTAATTACTCCCATAATATAAATTTCAATTCGTAGAACTTAGGATCCTTGTTAATTATCGTTGGGAGAGGATTTTGACCTGAAATTAATGATGAAAAAAGCCCTAGATGAGCATTTGGATCATTGGTTTGGCCTTGAATTGATATTTTGTTATAATCAGGCAATTTAGGCTTTGATTATTGATCCTTGTATTAGTTAATTGTTTTAGACAAAGAACAAGTAGCAAGATCCAGAAAGGGAAGGTTCAAGTGTCTTAGGAGTACTCAGACTTGCTTTCGAGGTAGGTGATTATTCGACTTCCTGTTGTGTTATATATGCTTGTTAATTGCTCCATTACATGCATGCATGTATGAGAATAAACAATCATGAATCAAATATAAGAAATTGATTAAGTATGAATAGTTACATGTCATAAACTTGTTAGTTGACTGTGTGACTACATACACTATTCATTATGAGTGTGGTTGTGATTTTGAATGTGCTGATTGGATCGGGTGTCATGCTCTGACACATATATTGAAAAAAGTGGTCATAATTTCGACCCACCACACAGAACATATATATATATATATATATTATATAGATATATTATATCTAGGTGTCCACGTTCCAACACACTAACAGTTTGGGTGTGGATTCTATGAGAGAATCACTTGTGATTATTACATTCATATTTGTCTGTTTGATATTGGGAAATTGTATGTTGCTCCTAAAATAATAATTGAATTATGTATTATGTGTATGTGTTTATTGTGTTGTAATTACTAGCTTATGTTTTGCTTACTGAAGTAGCTACATAATTCTACCAGTACACCGTGACTTTGTGTATTGATACTACACTTGCTTTTTCTTTGTTGAGTACATGACATCTTCAGACGCCTACTGACAGACCTCGATCAGGAGATCATTGACCGAGATCGGATTTGAGGGTGAGCTAGTTTTTTCAGGTTGTCATGGATCCATCATTAGTTTAGTCCATTCTTTTCGATCTCATATTACATATTTAGACTTTTACTTATGTTTAGTTTTTGGGGTTGCTCCCCCTTTTCTTAGACTTGTTGATTAGTAGAGTTTTTTGGTACAATAACTCTCAGGTTTAGGGGTTGAATTTCCGCGAGATTTATGCTTAGTTGTGTTGTTAAGCTTTCAGAGTTTATGGAAACTCATTATTTAATTGGTTTGTTTCTTAAGTTGTGTTAATCGGATTATAATAATGATTCTCCCATCAGAGATTTAATGGATGCCCATCATGACGATTAGGATCGTGACAACACCAAATGAAAAAAAGCAGAGAAGAGAACAGGGCCAAGAAATGGAGGTATTTGATGGTGATGTACTTTGAAGGGGCATTAAGGTTGATATGCTGGAAAGATAGACATGCAAATGTGAAAATATCTGAAATAACCTTCAAATTATATTCAATGTTTTCTCAAGGAAGCACACACTTTGACAGAGAAGTGTGTGCAATTCCTTCTTAATATATATAAGTATTTTTTAAGTGTTTGGATTGTTGTTACCTTGTATTATATTTGTATTGTTAGTTTAAATAATATATTTATTTTTTATTGTTACTTAAATTTTGTTGTATCATATATTTATATCGTGTTTATCATTTAATGATTTAATTCTGTATAACAAAATTTTTTATTATGTGATCGTGTTATCTGATTTATTATTTATTAATCATATTCTATGTTTTACCGAGTTCGGAGCTTAAAGGATGAAAAATGTTAACAAAAATTTTAAACCAGTATATGAAATTTGTTATTAACCAAAACGACAAAATCGCTGACGAAGTAGCGATGTTGGCCGCCGGAAAAAGAAAAATCGTTGATGTCGCAACGATTTGTTGATTTGATTTCTTTTTTTAAAAAAAATTAAACAAAATCGCTCCCAAAGGAGCAATTTTCAAAATAAATCTTTTTTTAAATAATTTTTCTAATGTCCCGCCTCAGAGCGACTTAAGTTTAAACTTTTTTTATTATTAACTTTTGCTTCTATTTTTTTTTTAAAAAAAAAGTTTAAATCAAATTTTTATATTTTATTTTTTATAATCAAATCCCTGTCAAGGCAGCGATTTTTAATTAAATTTATTTATTTATTTTTAAAAATCAAATTGCAAATTTTTTTTTTGATTTATTTAATTTTTTAAAAAATAATTAAAAATCGCTGGTGATATAAAAAAATTGATTTAAAAATTCTTTTTTTAAAAAAGAAGCAAAAGTTAATAATAAAAAAATTAAACTTAAGTCGCTGCTGAGACAGCGACATATTAAAAAGATTATAAGAAAAAAAAAATATTTTGAAAATCACTTCTTTGGGGGCGATTTTGTTTAATTTTTTTTTTAAAAAAATAATAATAACAAATCGGTGCTATAGCAGCGATTTTGCTTTTTTCGACGGATAAAATCGCTACTTCGTGAGTGATTTTGCCGTTTTGGTTAAAAAGAAATTTCATATATCGTTTTGAAACTTTTGTTAACAGTTTTCACCATTTAGGCTCAGGACTCATGTTTTACTCTACTTTTTAATAGTAATTCTAACCCTACATACTTTTTCTTGTAGATTTATCATTTAAATTATTAATGTGTAACATTCCGTAATGATATATAATCATTCAAATGTTATGTTAAAATAAAATAATACAGTACAAAATAATGTATAATATTCCGTAATGATATATAATCATTCAAATGTTATATTAAGATAAAATAATACATTACAAAATAATATGTAACGGAACAATCATCCAATCAGGGGCAGACCACATATACAGTATCGTATGCTCACACACCCATTAACTTTGCCAGAAAATTTATATATGTGTATTCATAATTGATATATTATATTTGTGAATACCTATCAATCCAACAATCTGATGGGCGCATTGGTCCTCAAACTAAAGTTAAAGCGCGTGTCGCCTTGAGTTCATGGGTTTGGATTTGGGTAAATCAAGCTAGCGTTTGGCCATAAATTTCTAAATATTCTTCGCAAATATTATTTGAGTGAAATTTTACCATGTGTTTGGCCATAGGATTTGAAAAATATATTTCACCTTTTTATAAAAATTGATTTATAATACCCGATAAGTTTAGAACATATCAAAATAACTATAGGTTTGTATTACAAGTCACTTGTAATTTCATTACGACAAAAAACAAATAGTGTCCATGATACTAGAGCACTGTGATAATTGGGAAGTCAGTGCAACCACATCATTACATACATTCGTGCAAGTATACAACGTGCATGACTTTGTTTCTGAACCCTTTTTCAATCCATTTCAACATCATCAACAATCAAGCATACTTTACTTAATAATCGTAAATATTTCAATCATTATTTTGGTGTTCTATCGTAAAAAAATATGAATATAACCAAGCAATTACTATATAGTAGGGTATTTTTTGTAAAAGAAAAAAGTTTGGAGTAATATTTAATTTTCAAAAGATCCCAAATAATGAGATTTGACCCAAATACTAGAAAAACTAGTATTTAAAAATTTGGGATATTTGCCAAAAAAATTTGCTAGATAATCACAAATTATATGAACAAACATTATTTGCCAATTTTTTTTCAAATATTATTTGGAAAATCTAATGGCCAAACGGTCCCCAAGTACTTTTTTAATTGAGAAAAACAAAAGCTAAATATTTTTCTGACATTTTCATTTACTAGCTAAACTATCAAAATTATAAATAAGCTTTTACAAATGTGAATTTTATGCCATTTGGACTAAAATAGATATTTTCTCCGTTCCATTTTATATATCATTCATTTCTATAAATAATTGGTTCATAATACTTGTCATTTCATAAAATTAATGAATAAATTAGCATATCGTTCCCCTTTTTACCCGGGTGAATTACTAGTATTGAAAATATATATTTAACCAATTTAATAAGTTAAATAAACTATTCATATTCATTCGGTAAATTAATTAATTCATATTCATTGATTGAAAATTTGAGTTCCAAAAAAAATAAAAAAAGAGTAGAAGATTAAAGTTACATAATTTCTTAATACTAATACAAAGTAAAAAAGTGAGATATAAAATAAAACTAAGAAAATAAAGTTTATTCTAATTGTATTTAGAGATAAGCAAAAATTCATTAAGATAAAGTTAGTTAAATTTTGAATCAAGCAAACCAAAAGTTGAATATGTTTGAATAAAGTAATAACGATTTTAAAATAATATCAAATTTATAAAGAATTACCACAATTTTCTCACACTTCTCTAATCATCCATATTTCTCAACAAGGAATTACTATTCAATTTGAGATATTAGAAAAAGTAAAACTCTTAAATTAATGAAACATAATTAATAAAACTTGAGTGAATAACAATTTAAACATTTGAGTATAGTTCAAAACTAAAATTTAGAAATAAGTTTTTTTCAAACTTAAAATCTTCATTTTAAAGAGAAAGCATCGATAAAGTTTGTCACAATACTAACTTCTTTGCTATACTCTGGAGATAGAATAAAAATCAAAATACCCTTTAAATCCTAAAATTCTTTGCTATATTTTGGAGAAAAGAAAAAAATCAAATATCCTTCAAAATCGGAGTTAGTTAAACTTTTTAAACTTTATATCAAGTAAATCATGATACTAGGTCATACGTTTGAAAACTAACTTTGGTATCAAGTAAATCATGTCTTGTCAATACATTGAATAAAGTTATATATATAATATATATCATATAGTATCTCTATATAATAATATTCATCACTTCTTATTAAATATTTTTTAAACATACATTCAAATAACATTAATATTAAAATATATGTCATATTTATTGAATGAGGATAATAAATATTATTATAACCGACTGTGACAATAAATCACCTCGAAAATAATCATCAGGAAACATAAAATTAATTAGCAACAAACGATTGTATTGTTTCAAATGCAAGTGTGTACAATCTCTAATGATTCCTCTGAATTCGCTTTCAAATACAAATTCCAACGGCTTCAACCGTACTATGAATCTATCTATGATGCCACTTGACTTGAACTTTTATTTGTCTTGACTTTTGTTTAAATTCAAGGGCTTCAAGTTGTTTTGAATTCGGTGGCCTGATCTTATCGTTTTTGAAACTTGAATGCTTGAATTGTTCCCCCCCCCCCCCCTTAATCTTGTAACTTGTAGAGAATTAAATGGCGTTTGTATCACATATTTCCTCTAGCTTCCGTGTTTAGAAATTTCCTAGTCCCTTTGTGAATTAATGAAGACCCCTATTTATAGTTTTTAGAATAGAGGAGTTTGTGATTGGAATAAGGATCCGTTCGTCCAATCTGATTTACGTGACATGGCAGAGGTGCTTTAATGGAGCGGGCTTGTCATCTTTGACTATGTCATTGAGTTGATTGGTTCTTATTTGACTTGGCATGTCCACATCATTTGCGCACATGACCCCAAAATGGCTGTGAATGAGATGAAATTGTGCTTACACATTGAGTTCTCCTTGTAGCCTAAAAATCATTACTTTAGACGTTAATTACAATTCATATTTATTGGACTTAATATAACTCAAACATATCATTATCAATATTATTTGAATTACTATATTTACGAATTTAAGATAATCCGAATCATTTATCAATTTTTATTTAATAATTTTAAATTATTACAATGCCGCTGCTTCAGTTCTTGTCGAGATATTTTATTTTTTAGAGACTGAGGCTTGAACCATCTAACCTACCTAGTTATTAAATTCACCTAGGTTAAAAATGAATTATAATTGAATTAGAATTGTAATGGCCTATCAATCATTATTCATTTTATTGTCTTAGGTCAAGAAAGAATTGGCATTGAACTAGAATCTGTATCCTACTCAATTTCATATTCCTGAATTATGTTTTTATTGGCCTTAGCCAAAAAGGAATTGTAATTCAACTGGGAAGTATAATCCTACTCAATTTCATATTCATATATAATGTTTTAATTGCCCCAGCAAAAAGGCATTGCAATTGAACTAGAGAGAAGAATTTTATCCCACGAACATGACCATCTATAAATAGATAAATTGTCTCCACAATTTTATCTTGCAATTACCGATTGTTGACCCTACGACGTAAATGAATACTCAAGGTAATTTTGCTCTTTTTTTGTAAAAAAATCTTGTCACTTTTTTAGCAGCTTGACATGTCTGTCGTAGAAAATTCATATCTCTTAACAGAACAAATCAAAAGTCACTGAACCGTTTAATTTTCATAAACTAGGGATTTTTCGATCCTAACATATCCAAAATTCAAAATTTAATACATTCAGAATCCTTTCTCGATGATTTTTTGAAGTTAGGATCTAGATTTCTGCCATCGAAAACATTCAGATGTGTGTGACTTACTAAAATCTCGTGTCTTGACGTAGGGAATGACGAAATCACCATTATCCGCTTGATGATTTTCGAAACTAGACACAAATTTACAACATTCGCAAGTATTCAAGATTTAATACCTTTCGAGTCTCAAAAATCTTAACAAGTAACAATCTCTCTTTCACTTGTATTTTCTTTTCTTTTTTTTGTTTTTTTTTGTAGATCAACAAAAGCAATTTTATATTTTACGGAGGCTACATACTGGAAAGATTTATCACACAAAAATGTGAACGTCCCTGCCTTGAAAATAAACTCAAGGTAATACAAGGTCCCGAATGCTTAACCAACAGCTTTATTAGAACACCGTGTAACGCTCGCGTTTTGAAAATAAACTTAAGGTGTTACAAGATCTTGAATGCTTAACCAACTCGAAGTTTACTAGAATACCGTGTAATACTCCCCGCTTGAAAAAAACTCAAGTGTTTATAAGGTTTTCCGCCTCCATCGTCGTCAGTCTAAAGTTTGATGAGACAAAGATAAAATAAAATAAAATATCGCTTTGAACTTCAACGCGATAAATCCAGAGGGGAACATTTTTTTAAACTCCTGCAACTAAACTAAGATATGTTCTAAGCGCCTACACCTCAATGAAGAGGATCATCACACAACGTAGTTTTGGGTATTTGAGTGATTTTTTGATTTTTTTTTTGATTGGTGCCGTACAACTATTTATACTCTTGCGGCAAAAGAGTGACGATGCAGTTTAGGGAGCATGTTAACACTTGAAGATTTAGCTCAAATTGTAAGAGCTTTATGATATATCGTTTAGACTCGTGTCCTCATTCAAGACATTTCAACTTGATGATTTATCAAACTTTAAAATTTTAAAGGGACATATATTTTAACTCGGTTTCACAGGAGCATTCTCACTTGAATATTTAACTTAACTTACTTGAAAATTTACGTGACACAAACATTTTAAGCTGCGTGTGTTCAGGAGGCATTTCACTTGAAGAGTTTAACCTCGAACTTGAAGAGTTAGTGACATACAGTTTCAACCATGTTTCAAGTGAGCATTTCAACTTGAAGATTTTGATTTCTACACTTGAAAGTTTAAGTGACTACAGTTTAAGCTCTGTTTTATGGAGCATTCAACATGAAGATTAACTCAAACTTGAAAATTTTAAGTGACACACAGTTAAACAAAAACTCGTGTTTCTTTCACAAGAAGGCATTTCAACTTGAAGATTTAACTCTAGCTTGAAAATTTAATTACTACAGTTAAGCCTCGTGTTTACGGTCATTTCCAACTTGAAGATTTATTCTAACTTGAAGAGTAAGTGACATACAGTTTTAAGCTGTGTGTTTATGGAGCAGTTCAACTTGAATATTTAGTGATGATCAATTTTAAGCTCGTGTATTCAAGTAGGCATTGTAATAGAGATTTAACTCTACTTGAAGATTAAGTGACATCCCTTTTTAGCTCGTCTTTCAAAGGAGCATTCACCTTGAAGATTTCATTCTAACTTGAAGTTTAAGTGCATATAGTTTAAGTTCGTATTTTATAAACATTTCAATTGAAGATTAAAAAAGTTGAAGGGAATACAGTTTAAGGCTCGTGTTTCAAGAAGCATTGTAACTTGGCATTTTAAGCTCATGCGATTAAGATCATCTAGATATCATTGACTCTTCAAAGTCCTCTTTGATGCAAGACTTGCCCCCACTTTTGGAGTTCTTCCTATATCTTTTATCTTCATGAGAGCCATAGACCAAGAAATTGGTTTATATTTTCTTAAAGCAGCTTAATTCCAATGTCATTTCACAGGTCCTTCAACCCTCTTCAAGATGTATTGTACTTTACTTCCTTGCAAAATGTAGTGAAGACCCCAATTCATACCTTGGATGCACATTTCAGTGCTAGAATTTTCACTAAGAAAATCTTTGCAGTTGAGGCTCAGACTTCTCCAGCGATTAATAAAGTCAACAACTAACTCATCTTCACCTTGATGAGCCTTTGCAAGTTCCATCATACTAACGACACGTCTCATGCTATAGAAACGATTAAGGAACTCTCGCTCTAATTGCTCCCAACTATCTATAGAATTAGGTTGAAGATCTGTGTACCAATCAAAGGCAATTTCTTTGAAAGATTGAACGAACTCTTTAACAAGATAATCACCATAAGTCTAGCAGCATTGCAAGTCTCAATAAAATGCGCTATATGTTGTTTGGGATTTTGTTTTTCATCAATTGTTGAAGCTTGGGAGGTTGGTAGCCCTCAACCATTTTCAAGTTATTAATCCTTTGTGTATATGGCTTTGCATATATGGAAGAAAATTTGGACGAAGACTCGAATTTGTCTTTGATAGCCTCTATGATAAAGTTCTTCAATTGATCAATTGGAATCAAACCTTCATCTGAGATAAGAATCTCTTTGATCTTTGTTTGGTTTACGCAAGACTCTCCTTCATCTTGAATTTTAGAAACCTTCAGAGGTGATTGACTTGATCTTCTTTCAATCATGTTATCCATCTTATTTGTTAGATTGAAAAGTTTAGCATCTAGTTCGTGTGCTCACTTTGTTAGGCCTTCAATTGCTTTAGTTAAGGTTGCTAGTTGTTCTTCTATAGAGGAAGACATTTTACTATTTATTAATGCTTAAAAGTTTGGATGAGAGGTATAGATGGTCCACTGGGCGTGCCAGATTGGTGCATAAAATTCGCGTCGAAAAACAATAATCAGGAACGGAAATTATAGCACAATCGGTTTTATTTGTTTCAAATGCGATTGTTCAATCTCTATGATTTCTTGAACTTGCCTTTTCAAATATAAATTCAAGGGCTTTAAAGCTTGTTATTGAATCTATGATGAACTTGAACTTTAACTTTAACTTTATCTTGAATTTGACTTTTTTTTAAATTAAAGGGCTTCAAGCTTTTTCTTGAATTCGGTGGTCTTGATCTTAATCGTTCTTGAAACTTGAATGCTTGAATTTTTAAACTTGTAGCTTTGTAGAGAATTAAATGGCGTTTGTACCACATATTTCCTCTAGCTTCTTGTTTAGAATTTTCTAGTCCCTTTTCTGATTTATGAGGACCCCTATTTATAGTTTTAGAATAGAGGAGTTGGATTGGAATAGGATTCCGTTTGCCAATCAGATTTAAGTGACATGTCATGTAGGCTTTATGGAGCAGACTTGTCATATTTAACACATGTCATGATTCTATTGGTTTCTTATTTGACTTGGTATGCCACATCATTTTCCCACATGGTACCAAGATAGGTTGTAGAATGAGATGAAATTGGGCTTAACAAATTGGGTTTATCCATTGTAGCCAATATCAATTAATTTAGACTTTAATTAAATCCATATTTATTAGACTTAAATATTTAACTCAAATATATTAATCAACAATATTTATTTGAATTAATATATTTATGAATTTAATATAATCCAAATCATTTTATAAATTTATATTTTATTTTGAATTTAATGTTTTTTAATATGAAGGAAGAAAATAAAAGTTCTCATAATCTTTCGCCATGATAGATGGAAAAAAGTTGTATATTTGACAAAACATTTTCTAAATATACTCACATTTATTAGGAAAAAAGGTTGTCTTTCTTAAAATAAATTTTATAATTTTTTAAAACATTTGGCACCGTTGTCTTTACTTTCCCTAACTTCTCACATTGATTTATTTTTTATTTTAAAAAGAAGAAAATATTGTAAATTAAAATTCTACATAAAATTCCTAAACGTCACTTCTTCTATTCCCATTGAAAAATGGATGGTCCTTAGTATTTGTTATTTCACACCACTAATACATAATAATTTAGTTTTTTCTATTTTAATCCTGAGGGTTACTCATTTTTCCTAATTATTAATTATATCTCCCTTTTCCTTTTTTATCTATTCATTTTTATTTATCCATTTTAACAAACAAAAAGAATACAAAAAGAATGAATTATTTTATCTATTAATACTATCAATGTTCCCCTTGTTTCTTGGTATGTAAATAGGAGTTTTAATAATTCTAAGGACCTTATAATTTTAATATATATAGAGTATAAATATGTGAGAATTGAGAAATACATCCTTAATCATCTATATTCCCAATAAGGAATTATTATTCCGTTTGAAATGTCGAAAAAAAATATTACTCTTAAATTAATAACATAATTAATAATTACACCAATATCAATTTAAACAATTATTATTAAGAACTAATTAAAATCTCGAAATTTTTTTCGCACAGAATTCTTCAAAGTATTAAGAGAAAAACATGAACAAATTAAGATTGTTACAATAACTTTTACAAAACAATTTTGACCACTTCAAATTAAAGTTCTAATTATCCCCCTATTTATTAGTGTTTTCTTTATTTCATTTTATTTAATATTTGAAGAGTCAGGTAATTTTTTCTACTATGATTTAGTAAAATATTTTGCATTTTGGATAGTACTTACAAACATGTACAGTTTCTTAAAAAGAAATTTGCAAAATCTATGTTTAAATACCTTTTGATTTATTTACTTGTTTGGTAATAATTAAGAGCATTTTGTCTAACCAAACAAAATAATTCAAAAACTATAAGAGCATTTTGTTTGACCAAACTTTTATCATTTATTACTAATATTTTTTTTGTAATCTCTGAAATATTTTTAGCATTTAATTATCCCTTTATTCCGCATTTTTCTAAAAATGTAAAACTACCTTTAAATTTGTAACTTCTTGTAAATGAATTTAAAATACTTGTTTAACAGATTTTACCAAACGCACTAATTGTTAATTATTTTAACATTTCTATCCAAATATATATTTATTGTGTGTTTGTAAAATCAGCGTCTAACATATTAAGAAATACTATTGCGTATTTTTTTGGGGCCCACTTTTCACAATATAGGCAAACAAAAAATTCATATTGTATGTTATAAGACAAAGTTTGCATAATTGCGCCCCATAGCAAACATAAAATTGTGTAATTCCGCTATACAGATATAATTTTTATAATTCTCTGGCCTAAATTGTATAATATCGCTGTCGCTATTTCGCTGCAAGATTGTATATTCCGCTATCCTAGTTCACTGCGATTGTAATGCACATTGTAATATTCGCTGGCCTATTTCGCTGCAATATGTTTATTAAAATGTTGGTTTTGCATACATTGAAATCAGCATTACAGTATGTATACTTGCCTAATTATAATGTATACCGCAAGAAGCTATATGTTTTTCTCTTACTTTATCCCAAAACAGAAACCAATATACACTTATGGTGGTATAAACTAGAGAACATTGTATTTCACTGCAATTGTATAATTCGTACTTGATAGATTTCGTTGGCCTTTTTCTCTGCAATCTTTGAAGTAAAAGGTTTTGTTAATTGTATAATTAAGTGTATAACACAAGATATATTTTTGCATGTGTATATACAATTTTCTCTGCGCGTTATACAAACAGAAACACTTATACACTTCTGTGTAATAAAGCGAGAGAGCGAGCGAGAATTGAGAGTGAGGATCGAGATTTCTTCTGAGAGAGAGGACGCTGGACAAATTTTACTCACCGTGCTATCGAGCACATGTAAATCAACCCTAGCTCTTCTATTTATTTTAGGTTATTAATTTGCTATTATATACAATTTTCCCTATTTTTTTATTATAACTAATCTAAACGGTTCTAAATCCTTTCACTTAATATGAAAAGAAGGTATTAATGGTATGAAACGACAATGAAGTAATATAAAAAGTTTCATTTCGGATACCGATCGATTTGGTCATGTACTGACCGCGTCATAACCTTCATATTTTCTTCTAATTTTATCTTTACTTATTATTTAATAATTTTATCATATTCTTTATCCTACCTTTTTAAGATAATTCTATCCTTTATCCTTCTTTTTTTAAAAAAAAATTTGAAATATAAACGTTGTATTGAAACAATACAATACTTTATCAAATATTATCAAATATGTGTAACGATCAATAACCGTAATCCATGTTATCAGCCTCATTAAAGTGTTTTAGTTCTACTACTTAGAAATGTTAGAAAAGCAAAAAAATAAAATAAAAGTTATAAATGTAAATTTTATTTGTATTTTGGACCAAAATAGATAAGCTTTATTCAATTATCCTAATTTCGAAATACGAAAAAATCAATGCCAATTAAATACGGAGTTAGTTAGTCATTGGATCGAGTAAACCACAATATTAGCGCAATATGCCTACACTAAAGTAACCACAATTTTTAAAAATAATATTAAATTTATCATAATTTATAAATTTATTATATTTCAACCTAGTGTAATCTCTACCTATATATATATATATATAATTTTTTCTCCTTAAATCATCTATATTCCTCAATAAGGAATTACTATTCAGGTTGAGATATAGAAACAAAGGAAAATATTTTCAAGTATGGGAAGTAGTAAAAGTTCGGAGAGTAATAATAACAATACTAAAAACGTCGATGATTGGCTACCAATCACATCAAATAGGACTGCAAAATGGTATTATTCGACGTTTCATAATGTCACAGCTATGGTTGGTGCTGGTGTTCTTTCTCTCCCTTATGCCATGTCTCAAATGGGATGGTATGTATTTTCTTCGAATTCTACCACTTTTCGATAAGATAGTAGCGTAATTACGTAACTGTGTGCATTCTTTATAAAATTTCTGACTCTATCACTGAATTTATGTTCATATGGTATAAATATAATTTATATAATTGTAATTGAGTAATTTTTTTTAGAGATAGAAATCTTTTAAATTGAGGTGATAAACCATTATAGTTCATAACATGGTAGGGTAGTATCTGGTTTTACATTTTGACTCTCAGTTGATTTTTTTAGAATTGGATTTTCAATGTTATATTTTTTATAATAGGTATTGGGGAGGCGTAGTATTGCTCACATCATGGGTGGTAACGTTATATACATTATGGCAAATGGTGGAGATGCACGAGATGGTACCCGGAAAAAGATTCGATAGGTATAACATAAATAAAATAAAATAAAAATTCAATTCATCCAATTTTCACTAACTTTTAATGTCTTTATTATTTTAAATCTTAGTACCTTAATTAATTATATGAGATTTCACCTTATTGATGAGAGTCTGATATTACGAAACTTTCAATCTTGATTTTACTATGAATAAAACTTCAAAATTCACTATTTTCATCCCAAAAGAAGAGATATTGACATATTGTCATAAATACTCGTATACATGAAACCAATCTCATCTTGGTCATTTACTTTCATAAGTAAATTATAAATAATTTTTTATATATATATAAGATTTTTAAAATTATTTATAGGAAAAAAAAATATATTATGTATGTATAATAACAAAATTATGTATATTATTTATTGGTTTGGATCGGAGACACAGTGGTAATCGGTGTCCATATGAATGAAAGGAGTTCCAAATTCAAATCCCAAACACCATGGACACTCTTAGTAAAACTTTTGGCTCCACCACTGAATGAGAGTTCGATTCTCACATTGTAGATCATGATTAGACTAAATCGATGAATGAACGGTTTAATAATTGACTGAATTATGATTTTATGAGCTAATTTTATCGTGGTCTGTGTTAGGTACCATGAGTTGGGGCAAGAGGCTTTTGGTGAAAAGCTTGGTCTGTGGGTTGTGGTTCCTCAGCAGTTGACAGTAGAAGTTGGAGTGAACATATTGTATATGGTGACTGGTGGGAAGTCACTGAAGAAGATTTATGACACTGCATGTCCTACTTGTAGTCCATTGAGGACTACTTATTTCATCATGATTTTTGGCTCTGTTCATTTCTTTCTTTCACATTGTCCCAATTTCAACTCTATTTCTTTTGTCTCTTTCCTTGCTGCTGTCACATCTCTTAGGTAACACATTTTCTAGTATGTCTTATTCCTTTTCTCTCGTATGTATCTGGATGTCTGATGTTGACAATGTGATGATGGTGTAGTTACTCAACGATAGGATGGGGAGCATCAGTACACAAGGGAATAAGTCCAGAAGTTGATTATGGTCCAAGGGCTTCAACACAAATAGGAAGAATGTTTAATGGATTTCAGGCATTAGGTGAAGTTGCATTTGCATATGCTGGACATAATGTTGTCTTAGAAATTCAAGCAACTATGCCATCAACACCAGAAAAACCATGCAAAAAACCAATGTGGAAGGGAGTTATTGGTGCCTATATTATTGTAGCTATATGTTATTTTCCAGTTGCTTTTGTTGGCTATGCAGCTTTTGGTAACACTGTGGAAGACAATATCTTGATCTCCTTAGAGAAACCTGCTTGGCTTATTATAATGGCAAACGCGTTCGTCGTTATTCATGTTATTGGAAGCTATCAGGTTAAACTTATTTCATATTGACTACTCGATAGAATTTGGATTATGTGATGTGCGTCTAATTCACACACGTAATTTTTTTTTTTCCAGATATTTGCTATGGGTGTGTTTGACATGGTAGAATCTTACATGGTCAAGGGACTGAAATTTGCTCCATCTAAAATACTACGATTTACTGTTCGGACTGTTTATGTTGGTATGTCTTTATTATGATTTTATTTGGTATATTGAGCTCGTGTCATCATAAAAAAAATTTAATTTGACGAACCAACACTTTTTTTTTTGATGTGAAATGGTCTTTAATAGGACAACAAAGACAACCTCGTGTTAACATCAAAAATGGTATGCAGATATCCTCCGTCATATTTTTGAGACATTGGTGCCCCTGTTGTCCAAAAACTAGAACATATATATCCTTCATACTAACGGACATACATGTGTCATAATCTTATTCACTAATTCGACATTTATTAAATATTGGATCGACGGATAACATTGTGTCACGTGTTTCTATTTATTCTTCCGTTAGATTGAATGACATATACACTCTAGTTTTTGGATGATAAGGATACCAATGTCTCAAAAGTATGACAGAAGATATCTATATACAATTTACGATAGCTTAAGAGTATATTTATCCCTTTTTTCTTAAAAATTGTAGTTATTTCTAAATTTTTGTGAGTGAAAGCAACTTTTTAGAATTTTCCAAGTTGAATCACAACTAATTTTATGATCAAACATGATTTTCAGAATTCATATTCGAGAAAGAGTAAAATATATTCCTAGTCAAAAGACTACTAGTGTGATTTGTTTTCAATAATCAACTTATCACTTATTAATTGTTTTATTTTTGTATTGCATGTGCAGCCTTAACATTGTTCCTTGGAATGACATTTCCATTTTTTGGTGGACTACTTAGTTTCTTTGGAGGATTTGCATTTGCTCCTACTACCTACTTTGTAAGCCAAATATCTTGTGTCGTTTCTACACCTCATATAACTAAAATAGTATTGGTGATCGATGGATTACAAAATCAAATCTTTCAAAAATATTATTAGTTAATCTGATTATCGATTTTGCATATTATACATCGATAACTTTTAAGTCAAATTGATAACATTCACATTCGAATCAAATCTTTTTCTCTATTATTGTAGCTTCCTTGTATCATGTGGCTGGCCATCTACAAACCTAGAAGATTTTCATTGTCTTGGTGGACTAATTGGGTATGTTACAAGAAAATTATTTTTGAGAAATTGATGAAATCTAATTGTTTGTATTGTTAATATTATAATTTTGTCTTCATCTTTTTTTTTATGTAGATATGCATCTTGATAGGTGTTCTTCTATGTTTTAGGCGGTCCCGTGTGGTTGCTTGAGACATCCTCATAGCTCATGGCCACAACTTACAGTTCTAGTCATAGATGGTCTTTGGAAAATTAGTTTAAAATAATAACAAATAAATTTCCTCATGACAAACAATTAGTAGTATTTGTCAGAATAGAGATAATTAGTTAGGTAAATCACTTATTATTATTTTTTTTAGTTTTATGTTATTGTTGCAGAATCTTCATTTTTAGACATAAGAGACCTGCAAAGATCTATTTCTTTTATTCATTTTTATAAACGATTGAGATATCGTAATTCCTCGTGTTGTTTCAAATATCTTGCTATTTTTAGTTTGATTATAGTATTAGTACTTTGATATTCCATATCAAATCATGAAATCTTAGGGGATATTTAGGTGATTTCATATTATGAATTCGTATTCAAAACTTCTGATTAAAAATGGAGGCGTAGAGGTATTTACCCTAAAAAATATAATGAGGTTTCTATCAATTCAACTACTTTGGTTTCTTTTATTACTATATAAATAAGTTAGAAAAATTAATTTAATTAATTTTGCCCAAGGGAAATAGACTATTATAGTAAAAAGAACAAATTATATTTTATTATGTTATAGCACATTTAACGCATTTTTGAAGTTACTAATCGAACTTATTTTATATATAATAAATAACTACTTTAAATTTATAATTTATTCAAGTGACCTAATAGTATAGAAAGTTTTTTAATATTATATCATCTAATTTCAAAAAAAAGTTATCCCGCGGTTAATACTAGTGTCCACGGCACTTAGATTATTTGTTAAGACCCGGGCGGCAACTTGACAACTTACTCTCCTCAAATCTTTCATCACGATCTTGTAAGCTCAGTAAGCCTTTAAGACTCGAAAACGCTAAGTAGAATGCAAAGAAGACTTAGAAAGAGCAAAAGAGAAACTTTAGAAGGAATGTTTGTATTAGTTTGTGAAGACTTGCTTTACACTTTTGCTTGGTTTGGTCATTTACAAATTAGAGGCCCTTCTATTATACTACCTCTAAGGGCTTAAGTGGTAAATAAATTTACTTACAATTCCTAATATTACTTTGTGTCCCTATTCTAGAAAAGTCTACACGTTCTAGAATATTCCCATCATTCAAGAAATATCTAAATTATTCTAGAGATTCTAGATTCTTCTAATCTTCTTGCTTAATCTAGAAGGTTTTCTAAGAGTTTCTCCGCAACCTCTCCCCAACTCTAGCCCCTTCCTCGTCTTCCGGGACGCAAAATTTAACTAGGATGTGGCGGAGTTGGGTGACACTCTCCCCACCTATTGATGCGACGACCGCGACCGACCCGCGTCGCAGTCGTCACTTCAATCGTTGACCGAGTTCGTCTTCCTCGGTATTCGCGACACTAGTCCGATTGTACTCGATTATGCCTCGCTGAACTCTTAAGTTACTTCTTCATCTCTTCTAACTCTCTAACTCAGGTTTCACGATCACCCAAACCTCCTCCTACGGAGGCCATGCTCCTCGGCGACCTCTTGTCATCACAACATTGTTCCCATTCATTCTTGGGAAAAGCAACCGGCATTCTTTAGGCACTACTGGATGGCGTAAGGGACTTACTTACCACACCCATTTTCTTTCCTTCCTTCAAACTTTGTATGGTAGTTTACAACTGTCGACTTTCGTCCTTCTTTCGTACGGGTTTTCCCTGAGTTGCATGGCTGGCCGTTGTCGTGACTTTCCCTTCCGTCTTTGGTGCCTTACCTAGGGGAATCATGGCTTAGTTCCTCCTTCTCCATGACCATAAGTCATTGGAGGTAAGTGATCGATTACCGGGTGGACATCCTTTAAGAATCCCGCCCAGATTATATCAAGAGATCTAAAGGAGCGACAATGAAGTTGGTTTACCTGCCACTCCCTAGCGTGATCGTATCTTAACGCGACTCCACTCACAGTGAGTTTGGTGTGCCTTGACCGTCTTAAGTTTGCTTATACTTGGACTGTAGCCTCAGCCCCAACCTTGTCGCTGCCGTCTTGGCAATATATTGACCGCTCTCTGCACCTGTGCGACCTATAAGCACGAGCGGGTCTTCCATTGATCGTGATGTCGACATACTGCGCGCCACATGTCTTTGGCTCCGCATGCCTTGGTTTCGCATGCCTCTGCTCTTCATGCCTCGGCTTCTCTTGCCTTGGTTTTGCATGCCTCGGCGGCTTCGGTGGTTGCCTGGTGATAGCTCCGCATAAGCCTATCAAGCCCAACTGCTTAGTCTCCAGGACTTGACCTTGCTCATGTGCTTCCTTAGCTTTTCCCTCTCGTAAGACAGCACCAAGGCTCTTCATTCAGGCACTTGGCATAGCCCATCTCCTGTGCAAGGCATATGTTATCACCATCTCCCTTGGCAACCTGTGTCTTCCTCACCGTGTTGTCATGTTCTCCAGACTTCTTGTCGTTGGACCTATAGGTATCATGCTTCTGAGGCCGTTGCTCCTCGCATTGCCTCTTGGGTTGTGGTCGTTGTTCCTCACATTCGCCATGATCTTCCCCACCATTATCATGACTACTTCTTACGTCGTCCCCTCCATCACTATAAGTCTTCTCATGCCTGAAGTCTGTCAAAGCTTCGGCCTGCGTGATGGCTTCATCAGTCGTCCTGACCTATCGGCGTTTCAACTCCGTCCTGGCCCAACTTTGCAGCCCATCCATGAAGTGGAACAACATATGTTGATCCGTGAGGCTGAGAATCTGAAGTGTAAGGTTGGTGAACTCCTATACATATGTGCGTATGTTGCCCGTTTGCTTCAGTTCCCTAAACTTGCGCTTCGCCTCATTGATGACATTGTTAGGGAAGAATGCTTTCTTGAACTCCTCGAGAAATAGCTAACCCTACATGTTTAACTTCAATATGTCGATTGTTAGAGGTATTTACCCTAAAAAATATAATGAGGTTTCTATCAATTCAACTACTTTGGTTTCTTTTATTACTATATATAAGTTAGAAAAATTAAATACATTACTTTTATGCCCCAAGGGAAATATACCTTTATAGTAAAAAAGACAATGAATATTATTATGTGATACGCCATTTAACACATTTTTTGAAATGAACTAATCAGACTTATTTATATATAATCTAACTAACTTTTAATTTATACTCATTCAGTGACCTAATGAGATGGGGAAAGTTTTTGTTAATATTTATTAGTTTCGTAATTTCAAAACAAGTATCCCTCGGGTTAATACCTAGGCTTTCATATACAATGTATACCGGTTTAGCCAATAATTGTGTTATAATTTCAAAAGTTAATATACCAACAACAAAATCTAGTGTAATCTGACTAGTAGTTTGTGGAGGATAATGTAAGCAAATTCTATCCTCCTTCCTCTATAAGATAGATAAGGTAGATTGTTTCCGCTAGATCATCGGCTCTAAAGAAAATTATCTTTGGGCTTCTTTATATCGGGCCTGTTGAAACTAATTCTGGCCAATGTTCAAGCCTTCGGCGAAAAAAAAAACCAAACAAAAAAAAAAAAAAAAAAAAAAAAAAAAAAAAAAAAGAAAAAAAAAAAAAAAAAAAAAAAAAAAAAAAAAAAAAAAAAAAAAAAAAAAAAGAATACAATAGAATAGCCCAACTATGGTATCGTTAACCCAACTATGTAGTTTTGTTTTTAGCATTTTAATCCTCAGTTTACTTGCTTAGATAAGCAAATTCTTTTTACAATTTTATTCAGAGAAAGAAATACAGAAAATATCTCAAATTTGTTCTTCAAGATTGTTATGTCCCGAGCTTACACCCTGGGCGAGACTGGCACTCGAAGACCATTGTTGGTCCCAAGCGAACCCTTGACCTAACATACTTACTCAGCTGAAAACTTAAAGTATTAAGAAAAGACTTCAAATGTTAAACAACTTAACTGTCTCAAACTGAACTTATAATGTTTTAAAAATAAACATTTAGTTTAGCCAAAGTGGCTACTCAAATAAGCGAGGGGACGGGATTGTAATATGTGATTGCTGCCTGCTCCTTCTACCGTCTTTCCCCTGAAAGGACTAAGAACAATACTATCCTGTTTATGAACCTCTAAAAACAAACAGGTGTTGGGCGGCCCCAATCTTCCTAACAACTGAAAACTAGAAAGCAAGTGATAAAAGATGTCATTTGGAATGCAAAGAGACTCAACAACTGATTCTGAGCTGCTCATTGGATTAACAGTGCGTCAAATGCCGCTCTTAGTTACATGCGTCTACATCGTAAGACGATGCAGACCAACTGACATCAATACATTAAATGTATGAGTATGCGATTCGGAATGCTAAAACACAAACATAGGCTTGAAAGAAAATCAAAAGAACTTACCTGGCTCAACTCAATTATACATGACAGGACTCATTTCAATATAAAACAATTTAAAACAAGGGCAATATTAATAAAAGCTATTTAAAAAACATGATGTCAACTCTATATGTATGCAAAGATATAATGTACTCTGAGATGTATGTAACAATACAAATAAACTGTGTATACAAAATACAATCAACTTATGCGGGAGTTTCTCTAACCGACAATCATCACGTAAGAGTTATTGTGATGATACAGCGTTTTGCCTCACACCACCAGAGTCGTCTAGTACCTTGCCAATAGTATAGAAAATGAACTACTAAGTGGATCCACTATTCTATGCTAAAAAATACTAAAGGGATCATCTAAAAAGTATGACCCTTTTCTACCCGTGGTGGCTACATGGTTTATGAGTTCAAGTTAGTAGACATTTTACCAATTTTTCCTTCCTGTCAAATTTTTTTCGTGTTGAAAATGGTAAACATAAAATGGGTCATCATTCATCCGCCATATTTGATATGGTAAACTGGGTTGAGAAATACTATTTTAAAGCCATATTTTACTCATCTTCAGGATACATAGTTTTTCTTTACTTGAGAATTCATATGGAGAAAAGAATTTAGAGTCTTTTTTTTTATATGAAAGCTGTTGAAATGCGTCCTTTAGTTTTAATTTTTATTCTAAATAAAAAAAAACCTTTAAAAAGAACTTCAGGGTTGAGGATTAAGCCACCACTATACAAAGTAGAGCACTGGCAATATTACAGCTCTAAGTATATGAGACGACACTTAGCCATAGTTTATTATGGAACTTAAATTTTTCTTTTTTTGGGGTTGGGGGTGTGGGCTGGTGGTGGTGGGTTGGTGGCGGTTGATGGATGGAGTGAAAAATGACATTTTGAAGTTTAAAATATATTTTAAAACTAACTTTAATTTTTTTGGAAGCGTGTTGTGGAGGTCGAGAGTTGAAATATAATAGGTTTTAATATGAAGTTTTTGAAAAACTCGCTTCTAAAACTTGGTAACATAAGTTCTTTTTGAAAATTTGGAGAAAACTTGCAATACCCATATTAAACCCGTAGTTTATCCATAATATACCCATATTTTAATAGGTAAAATATGGGTATAATCCCAAATATTACCCATATTTAAAATCACTCTTTCAATCCATATTTGATGGGCTATTTGGCGGGTCAATGAAAAATAGGCTTAAATTGCCAACACTAGCTCAAGTTTTGAGAGATGGTGACTGAGAAATGAGGAAGAAAATGAAAAAAAAAAAGATTAAATGTGCCTTTCACAGCGCTGATATTGAGTGTATTACACTTACTCTGTCATGTTAGTAAAAAGTGTCAAAATGACGCAAAGAGATATTACATGAGGTGTCTAAAATGAACAAAGCTTAGTTAAGATGTCTAAGTAAAAATTGATGTCAATTTTAGGGGGTCACTAATGAAGTTCACTGTAATCTTAAGGCACAAACTTAAATTTTCTAGGTAAGAAAGGAGTACTTATTGACCGTTTCAACACAACTTTTTGTGATCTAAACTCTGAAACGAAAAGAAAGATATAGTTCTAAGCATTACCTACAAATAGTTAGTGGTGAATTTATAATTTTAATTGAAGGAGTTTGAAACATAAAAAATAAAATATAATACTTGAAATTTGAAACATCAAGATGCATTCTAATACTTAAACAACTAAGCTAAGCTAATTTATGTATTCACATAATTCAGAATCGATCGCTATACACATAAAAATCAAAAAATTATCTTCTTTTATAGTTTTTTCTTTTTTCTTTTTTTTAATAGATGACGTTCTGGTACACCTTCATAATAAGTCATGAGGACCTAGATCCACTCCTTATATAGCTGATGTCAAAATTTCTTATAATACAAATCAATATAAATATATCGTATAATATTATGATATCATTAAGATCCCACAATCTATACTTAAAAATGAACAAGTAAAAATATCATCTTTAAGTTTAGTAGTTAAAATCAAATGACAATATTTTACTTTTCTTACCAACTAATTTGCAAGTAGATAATGTATTCAGAAAAGTGTCATTTTATTAGACGATAACTTGTAAGTAATCTATACAATTTAAATAAAAAGGTAGAATTTAACAAATTCAAAACCTTCATAAAATGGACAAAGCCGGTCAACTATATTAATTAAGTGGTTGATAATTGTTCACACGATTCCATTATATTAATCTTCACAAAAATTTTATCTATGTTTTATTTTTCAAAAATTAATTTTTGACTAAATTTGAAGCTAAATTCAAATTTAAATTATATTATATTTTCAAATTTTAGCTTAGATGTTCAAGAACTTGATGAAAAATATTATAAATTGTACGCTTTTTTAATATTAATATGATTTAAAAAATACATTTTAAAAGTTAATCAAAGTACATGTAATTACTTAGCTACAATAAAACACATCAATTATGATTTATGTTTGATGTAAACATTGTATTTGGGTAAATATTTACCATAATTTAGTTTTCAAATTGATGAAGCAATCGAGACACAAGTATGATGTAATTAATTAGATCACGTTAGAGTATTGCTATTGCTAAATTTATTAGCTCCACTAATTTGAAATCCCAGGGTGTAGTGTAGGATATAAATTTTTAGTAACGTGATTTAAAATATATAATTATAAAGTATACACAAATTAAAAAAATCAATATATGATAAACATATATAAGAAAAAATAATAAAAGGTAACTTATAGAATTTTTATTATTTTACATTTAAAAAAATAGAAACTGCGATGACAAAAGTATCTTTGAGGTCTTGAGATATATATATATAATTATATATAGGTGTAGCTTCTAGACAAAGATGAGATAATTATACTAAATTATATGAGTTAAAAAACGTACATATGCTTATTGCATAATTTACATGACGTCTGTAACAAAGGACGAATAAAAGAAAAATAAGTTTAAAAAAATGAGCAAAACATAATTTCACTTGGAATAAAAATAAACTTGAAATTTTTTATAAGATAGATAGTAAGAATTTATGTGATACATATATTTTTGAATTTGATGATAACGTTAGCTTGAAAATAAAATAATTTATAATTAAGTAATTTTAGTAAGGGCAATATTTATTTATTTTTTGGGTAGAGAAGTGGACGCTATTCTCTTAACTCCCAAAATAAATTTAATAACGCCAACAGCACATAAAATATTATTTATATTATCAGTACAAGTTAACAGTATATTACAAGGTATGGATCAGATTCAATAATATTTATCAACATTAACTCTATAGTATGTTTTATTTTTTAAAAAAGAAAAAATTAGTTGGTTGAGTTAAGTAACCTAGTTTTGCATGTTGACATGTCAAATATTCTTTAACATTTATTATTTTCTTTATTATTTCATGTATATATATTTATGTACAAACAAATAGGGTCTTACATCTTAATATATAAAAATATGTATCTACCTTTCTTTGCATATACTTGGTAGTTGTAAATTAGATAAACCAATTCCATTCTTTCCTTAGAATAAAGTCAAAACTACTTTCATCTTACAATTTTCATACTCCTTAAAACCCAATTCTTGATTTCAATTATCTAACACAACAAAAAAAACATTAATATTTTTGTCCAAAAAAAAAAGTTTTTTTCAAATGGATTCATCAATTGTTTGTGAGCTTGAAGGAACTCTATTAAAAGATCAAGATCCATTTAGTTACTTTATGTTAATTGCATTTGAAGCATCTAGTCTTATAAGATTTGCAATTTTACTTATGTTATGGCCATTAATTAAATTTATTGGAATTTGTGGCCAAAAGGATAAAGGGTTAAAATTAATGATATTTGTGGCTACTATAGGTGTAAAAATTTCTGAAATTGAAGTTGTGGCTAGGGCTGTTTTACCTAAGTTTTATTTTGATGATATTGATATGAAGTCTTGGAGGATTTTTAGTTCATTTGATAAAAGAATTGTTGTGACAAAAATTCCAAGAATTATGGTGGAGAGATTTGTTAAGGAACATTTGAGAGCTGATGATGTTATTGGAAGTGAACTCGTAGTGAACAATTCTGGCTTCGCTACTGGATTTGTTAAAGACGATTTCGACTCGATTTTGGAAAGAGTTGGTGCTTTGTTTGATGGTGAAACACAACCTAGCTTAGGCCTTGGAAGGCCTCAAGATGGTTCTTCATTCCTTTCCCTATGCAAGGTACGATATCAATATATAAAAAAAATTATATTTAATTTTTGTCGTTTGCTTGAAGTCGAACTATATATATGAGAAATCAAAGAGCTATTTGATGCCGATAAATATACAAGGAATTACTAGATATACTTTTTATGTTCATGACACCTAAATTCTTTTAACAAATATATGTTCAAAAATTAAATTTTTTTTATTATATCGTCAGTATGTATAACTTAAACTTTATTTATTTAATTCAATATTAAAAATGAAAGTATTTTGTTTAGACATTGACATAATATTCCTGTATATAAAAAAAAAATTGTTACGAATGTCTCAATTTTATATAGTCGAAACAATAGTCACATTTTTATATATATGTAGCAATAATTCCATATGGTAATTGTACCAGAAATAACTATATATTATATATACATTTTTTTTATAACATTGACATTAATTTTTATTTTATGTTTTTGTTATAAATGTCAATTGAAACAGGAACAATTACATCCACCATTTATGACCAATAAAAATCAAGATCATATTATCAAGCCATTACCAGTAATTTTCCATGATGGACGTCTTGTTAAACGTCCAACACCATCAATTGCTCTATTAATTCTTTTATGGATTCCATTTGGTATTATATTAGCAACAATACGTATTATAATAGGTTTAATGCTACCATTATGGATGGTACCCTATTTAGCTCCATTATTTGGTGGTAAAGTTATTGTCAAGGGCAAACCACCACCACCAGCGTCAACCACTAACTCGGGCGTGCTCTTTGTGTGCACACACCGAACCCTACTGGACCCTGTGGTCCTATCCACCGTACTTCAACGTAGGATACCGGCCGTGACGTACTCAATCTCTCGATTATCAGAGATTTTATCTCCGATCCCGACCGTTCGTCTTACGAGGATTCGAGAAGTGGACGCGCAAAAAATCAAACGTCAACTCGAGAAAGGAGATTTAGTCGTTTGCCCCGAAGGGACGACATGTAGGGAACCGTTTTTACTGAGATTTAGCGCGCTATTCGCTGAATTAACCGATCGAATCGTACCAGTGGCGATGAATTATAGAGTAGGGTTTTTTCATGCAACAACAGCTAGAGGATGGAAAGGAATGGATCCAATTTTCTTCTTCATGAACCCTAGGCCAATGTATGAGGTAATGTTTAGAAGTCCTTTTAAATATAGTGTAAGGTTCGGATGAACCCCTCGATTCTGTCTGACTCTGCCGTCAAATATATTGTTGATTCATATATTATTATATTTTTCAAACAGGTAACATTCTTGAATCAACTACCAGTAGAAGCCACGTGTTCATCAGGGAAAAGTCCACATGATGTTGCAAATTATGTCCAGAGGATTTTGGCAGCAACATTAGGATTTGAATGTACTAATTTTACAAGAAAAGACAAATATAGAGTTCTTGCTGGAAATGATGGAATTGTGTCACAAAATTCTGGAACAAATTTAGCTAATAAATTTAACAAAGTGGTGGCCACTTTCAAGCTTTTTATTCACTAAAAAAAAAGATTATGAGTTATTTAATTTTTTTTTTTGATTATATGTTTTACTTATTATTGTATTTTTGTTTTATTCTTCATGTCTTTGTGTATATATATTTAATAAAATAGATTAGATTAAAGAAAAAGACTGAGGTTGTATTCTTTGTTTTTTTTTATATACATATATATATATCATCTTTACATTCTTTTTTCATGATGATGTTAATTAATTTCTAAAATTATAGTTATTCATTGATATATTAAGACTTATTTAAACTCTATTGAACTAGGTCTTTTTTTAATTGTGTCATGTATAGTTGGATACTTTGAATTGTAAATACTAAATAACATCATTAAAGGACGTAATCAAAGGTCGTAGTGCAGCGGATGGACTGCTCCAAATCTATTAAAAATCTCGATTTTAAATTTTGAATATAAAAAATATTGTAGCATGGAGTATTTCTTATGGAGCGCGAGTATAGATAATGCAGGTTTTGAACATTCGATGGAAAAAATACTCTTCTAACTTCTATTGAAGAAGTTCTCTTATTTGCATTCTTTTGAAAGTTGATAACCTATCCGATTTCATCGATATTTTAAATTGATTAATTTAACTCAACGTGAAAATAAAGTTATACTTTCAATTATCAAAAATGAATTAAATCTTAGAACTCGTAGCTAAATACTAAAATTGATCACTAATTCTTTTTTGCTACGAGTTAGCAATAAATTTATATTAGCTACGAGCAATTTAGCAAGTGAATATAAGGTAGATGAATTTGTTGCACAAAATCAAGATATTGGTTTCTTCATTGACATAAATCAGTTTGGGCCTTACTACAAGTATGTGTGGGCTCATAAATGGGCTCTCTAACCACATACCTCTAAGTAAAATTCACAAAAATAACCACTTTTTAAGTTCTTGTATTGAAAAAAAAAACAAATTTCACATATAACAAACGTAAAAATCATATTTGTATGTTATAGCTATAGTTTGCAGATTTGCAATCCATATCAAATTTTATGTTTTCTATGGAGCTTTTCATTTATACAATTCGCTACAAATATCTAATTTTATACAAACTGTTCAGTTTTGTATAAATTCATTTATACATTGTAATTTGTATATTAAGATCTGTATTTGTATGATATAAGTGTATAGGACAAAAATATATTATTTGTATTTGTATATACACTTATCTGTCGCTTTATACAAACACAAACGCATTTTATACATTTTATATCGAAATGTATAAAATGGCTAATTGTATATCAAAAAATGGCTAATTGTATACTGGATCAGATGACAAAAAAAGAGGATGTTTGCTGCGAATTACAACTAAAATAAATTATGACTATAGCATTTATTAAATTAATAATTTGCTATTTTATATAATTTTTCCTTGAAAAAAATAGTTAAATTGAAAAGTCTATAATAATAACTATTTTTCAAAAGATAAAAGTGAGCATGGTAAATTTTCATAAATATACACTTTTTTAAGTTTTTATTTGGAAAAATAGTCATTATAATAGAGTTTCAAATTCAGTTGCTGAATCACTAATATATAATAATGAAATTTCATTTGTAGAGTTTAAAACTCCATAATAAGCTAATTCTTTTTAAAGAAAAGGCCAATAATAATCAGTGAGCGCTATTTCTATCGACGAAACATAAACTTTTTTTTTCTTGTTGGTGTCCCCACAATTTAATAAATGTGTTATAAAGTGGAGTATGGTCGTTAAAGCTTTACACATTTAACTTTAAACATTAATTTCTTTTTATTTTCATACTTTTTGGTCAAAAACATAAAGCTATTTGAATCTTCTTTTTTGAAAATAATCTTCAAAAGTTCTCACACTAACTTTAAGAATTAACATTAGCAAAATGACAAGAATAACCAGTTGTAACGCACGACTATTTTGTTCCTTACAAGATTGACCAATTTAAAGCCTAGCTTTTCTTCACCTTTTTTATTTACGTCTTTCCCTTCATTTTTATTTATTCAATATAATATTATATAGTTATATTGTTATATTAATCTGACTAATTAAAATTTGATTTAACCATTTGTTGAATTATCCAATATAAGGTGTGGGGTTAGATGTTGATATTTAGTTGTATTATATGATTCTGAACGTTCAATATCTTACACTATAACAAAAATGATCATTAGTGACATTTAATAATTAATTGCCGCTAAATATGTATTTTTAGCGACAATTGTCACTCTTTATATATGTTTCTAAAGCCTTTAGCGACATTGGTTTTAATGACACTTAACTAATGCCAGTAAAGATATTATCACTCTTCATTAATCTCAATATTTAATGTCTCTAAAAGTTGTTTTTGTTATAGTGATAATTAATTTTGATGGTTGAGTTAAAACTCAATATTTATTTTCTTATCATGTTATTAGTTATACTTATTCAAATTCTCGGTTTATTCGATGTACATGATCCAATTGGCAAAACTAGCTAGATTTACAAGATGGTATTAAATTGTCTCACATTAGATGGATATAGATATTCCATATAATCTCAAACAGTTTTCACTTGTTTGAACTAGCATTTTTACTAAATTAGATTTGTGGTGATTAATCTTTAATCAATTCTCATTTCAATTAAACTATACTTTCTTATTACTGAAATAATGAAAGGAAAAAAACTATACTTAATTATTGAAGAAGGAATCATTCTAAAAAGTCATTATATTTTCCATATGAAGTCACCATGCAATAATAATAAATATACTTATTGTGTAGAGGACCCAAATGCCGATAATAGGATGTGTCCGGAAATGATTTATAATTTTCTTTATGTTTGATACGTTGATCAAATGAAACAGATGATATTTCATATTGATTATATTTTATTGAAATACGAAAAATAAGTTCCAGAAATGATATCTCATCTTATATATCCACTCACACGTAAACGCCACCACCCTAGCCTCGGTGCCACCTCTTATAGAAATTATCTAGAATATACTATTTCTGTTTCATTTTACGTGACACTTTTTGAATTTTAAGATTCAAATAAATTTATCTTTGACTGTAAGTTTTTCATAGATCTTTTAAATATTTTGAATTATTCAATTATTGTGACTTATAGTACTTTTTACGTAGTTTACAAGTACATAAATTTCATTTCAAAAAAATTAAAGATTTTATACACAAATTTTCAATCAAACTTAAATTATTTGACTCTCGAAAAATAAAAAATTTCATGAAACAAAGGAAGTATACAAATATATTTTTAGAATAATATTTTTTTTATTTACATTTGGAACATAAGAAATTCACTTATTTTTCGAAAAATTATTTTCCCTCTATCGAACACACCTAATATATTTGTATCATTTTCTAATGTTTCACTTATGTATTATCCATGCTTGAAAACTCCATTTTTCATTTCTCAAGATTAAGAAAAGTGTGGTGTTTGTTTGATTAAACACATGAAAATGACTCATACTTTTTCAAATTCACTATACAATATACATTTCTTGTAACTTTTTTTTTTTCTAATTGAGATTCACTACCTTTTCACTTTTGCCATTTCTTTTAGATATCATATGAAATTAAATTATTTTCACATATGGTCTTGTCAAATATCAGAGTTATATCATTTTCACTTGTCTAAAAAGGAAGAAAAAAAATGAAGAAACATTACTTGAAGAAGAAAACTCTTTAAGGGATTTTCTTTCTTTTAAAAGTTGATAAGCTATTGGATAAGGATTTAATTTTTTTTGCATATCTTTTATTTTAATAAGTAATAAAAGTTTTTATGATAAAATCACAAAAAGCAAATGTTAAACATGGAAGAAAGAAATAGCATGAGATGTAGACTGACTTTTTGCAGTAAGAAATTTATTGGTATTTTATTTGGATATTGTATTTGACTTAATTTTAGATATATTGTGTTTGAAATTTCATATCATTAAAGTTTAAAATGCATAAAATGTGGACAAAAATGATTGAACTTTTATCACATGTATGTATGAACTTCAAGTAAAAAAATAATTCATGAATTTTAACTTTATATTATTTAAGTAAAATAATTAAATTTCAGGTATAGATGTCTGAATTTTTTATTGAAGTTTAAAAAAAATGTTTATACTTCATTAGTAATAAATATTTGAACTTTAATCATGTCTATTACTATTAATAAAAAAAAATTTTCTCTGAAGTTCTCACTGAATAAATATTTAGTGATTATTTTTATAAATATTTTAATTGAATGAAAACCAAAAAAAAAAAAAAAAAAAAAGCAATGTGTTCATATGACATTAAAGTTAGGTATATGTACACTTCGGCCACCTTTTGCGGATCCAATTTTTGATATCAGTATCCACTTTGGGCCCACTTTAAGAATGGGCTTTGTAGGTATTTCATGTGTTATGTTTAGTTGTTTCCCAAAAATGGTAGACAAATAATTTTAAAATTATCTATATTTTAAAATATTACGTATTTTATTGTGAATTAAATTTTTTTTGTGTGTCTTTTACATTTAGATACATATATTTTTTGCTATCAGATACACAAAAATAGAAAGAAGAGGTGAGCGAAATACGGGAGGGAGGTGAGTGAGATTTATATGTATCACAATAACATACGAATCCTACTAGGTATATACATATGTATGTATTTGAAGTGATTCACATGTATCTGAGATACCAAATACACGGGAGAGTAGCGAGTGAGATTTACTATGTATCTCAGATACATGTGGATACATATGAACCTAGAATGAATTACACCTGAAATTGATTTCATATATCCGATTTACATATATCTGGAAATACCAAATAGTAAAATTGTATACATATACTGTAAACTAGAGTTTATCTAAATAATTAACTCTAAACTACTGATATATATATATGTAAGTTCATTGATAATTTAGTATTCTTTCAAGTCATATTATATGATGTTTTTAAATTTATTAGAATCTTTTAAGAAATTTATTCGTGCATAAAGTGGGAGAATTTTTTAAGATTAAAGTAGATTTAGTTAGAATCAGTTCCTTTAAGTGTATAATTATAGAATAGTAATTTAAAATTGTTTTGTGTTATATAACGAAGAGTTTGAAGAAGACCTGATAAAGATAGGATAAGATTAATTTTTTTATTTCTTTGAACAAAGAATTTTTCGTATAATTTCTTATAGTTAATTTATCATTCCGTAACTTTATTTTTACCTAATTGTTGAAAGTTGAAACTTGAAAAATAGTTGATTCTTTTTCGTTTATAGGTAACAATAAAATATCATACCATACAATTCAGTATAATTTGTACACAATAATTTTAATTAACTCCTTTAGTTTCTTGCTAATTTTTTCTAAACATTTTTTTAATAATATGTAAAATTATATCATTCTTTTATGAAGGTTGAACTAAATTTTGACTTCTCTTCCTTCTTTATTTTATTTTTAGAAAAAAAAGCTTATAGAGACTAATTGTATCTAGAAGTTTTTTGAAAAATAAATAAATAGTCTTAAAGATCAAAAGTCATAGTCCCCAACTGTCAGCACTTATTATAACAAAAAATTAAATCTTCATTCATATAGGCTTCATTTAATTAATTGTTGATGTCAACCAAAATGAAGATTAAATAAATGATTAAAAATGTCCATTACGATTGTTGAATTTAATTATTTCTTGCGTTGGTGGAATAAATAACATATTATAAGTATATTATAAAAAAAGATCGTGTATACACTATATAATAAAAATATTATTTATGGTAAATCTTCAATTTAAAATTCAAAGTAAAGAATAAACACGACATTTAAAAAAAGCATAACTATAAACTATAATGATATTAAGATGGTAAGAAAAAATAATATAAAAGAACCAATAATTATACTATAAATTAGTTATAGAAAAAAAAACAAGTATAGAGTTAATTTGATTAGGGTTTCAAATAATTAGGTCATACTTAATATGATTAAAAGATTGTTATACTTAATATAATATAATTAAAAGATTTTTATGACTTTTTTTTCTTTTTTCTTTTTGGATGAATTGGAGGTGGGGTCTCAAATATAAATTGTTAAAAAAATAATGTTTGCAAGCTTGAAGCTTTTTTTAATCATTCATGTTCCTTGTTACCATAAGGTATCTTTTGGATTTAAAATTATATGTTATTGGCACAACATATAAGAATTTTATATGATCAATGTTATTTAATAAGTATATTATAACATGTTAATTTATCTTAGTTGATATTAGTATATAATTCTATAAGAGATTTTCTTAGATAATTTTTTTAGGAAAATAATATTGGTGTATGGATACCACAATGCAGTGTATACGAATTAGTAGAATTTAATAATTTTGACATAAAATTTAAATTGTAGTAACTTTTTTCACTTAATATGTATACATAATTTAATCAAAAACACAATATATTATTTTTCTAAAATTCAATTCTCTTAACTCCATTTATGTATTGTGACCTTATTTTCTAATTTTTGCCTTCTCTTATAATGAAACATTTTAATTAGATCCACTTAAGTATATTTCTATTCGATCCTAGCCACAAATCTATGTCCTAATTATCTTTAGAATGAGACCCTTGAATCTTTTTGAGTTTAAAATTAAATTTTTAACATGTTAAAAAAATGTGAAAAACATAATTGAAAAATAGGGATTCGAATTGGTGACGTGAAGCTTAATTTCAGAGGCATTTGATATTGCATTATCAGTTTCTCCTTGATATTGAAAGGATTCAAAATATATATATTACAGAAATATAAAAAATGTATCTTATATATACAGTTTAATTTTTTACCGATTCAATATCGGCTCTTCTCCTATTTTTTTATTTATGAACTCTACAAACTCTCTTTAGTGATCAGGATGTCAACCATATCGATAGTAGTGGTCCTTCTTTCATTGAATTATCATTTGTTTTGACAATTTAAATTAGACTTTGCTTTACAAATAAACTTTTGGTCTTAATATCAAACTAGCTGATGAGTCAAGGACACGTCAGAACGATCAATAGTTATTTATAATTAGTTTCATTCGAGAATTTCATATCTTCTATCACTTTTTTCTATTAGTTCATTTTTTAAGTCTATTTAACCTCATTTCATTTCACTATATAGCTACACTAACAGATATTACATGTCATTTGTTCACACATCTAATCACCTCACATGATTCACCTATTTCATCGAAAACTCTTATTTGTTAAAGGAGGAGCACAATTGCTTCATTTTAACCAAACAACATTATCTATGATGCCTGGATAAACACAAATAATAATTTTTGAATCGAAAATTTTAAAATTTCAAATCACGAATCCATTTGAAAGCTAGTTATAACTTAGTCATATATACTTCTCTTCTTACTTGCTTATACTTTTAAAAGTTCTAAATCCTAGCTTGGCACACTATGAAAGTGATGCATCTTTTCAAAAGAAGAAAAAGAAGAGGTTTTAAAATCTTTAAAGCCCTCACATTTAGTACCAACTTTTTTAAGAACAACAGTTAGCAAAATGACAAGAATGACTTACTGTAAAGCATCACAAATTATAAAAGACTTTTTTCTTTTTTTCTTGTCAATGACTCATAGAACCATTCAACTTTACCAATATATCCCTCAACAACTTCAATTAAAAATAATTGATAAGTATATAATACATGTATAATTCATAGATAATATGTGTATAATCAGTATATAAGTTAGGTATAGAGACTAACATGGACAAATATCACTATTAGAAAAGAATTTTTCCTTCGTAAATTAGCGTATCGAATCAGCTTACCAAAAAATAAAATAGTGAGAAAGATAACTATTCAATTTTTTCGTATGTAAACAGTACATCATTTTTTCACCGATTTAATTAAAATATTTGAGGAAACAGATACTAAAACGTGCATCTTAAATTTATTTTTAAAAAATAATAAACGGTTTAAAATAACCCCTCAATTTTGGTAGCTTATTGCACTGTCTTTTATTTGAGTGGGGAAAAATGCAATCTTTTTTCAGTTTTCTTGTCTCTCATAAAGAGAAACAGAATTTTCTGATTAATTCATTTTGATTTTTTGATCTTTTATCAAAAAAGAAGTAAGTAACAGATTTTCTAATTTCAGTTGAATTGGATTTCTTACTGAGAAAGGAAATTATATTAAAGTTTTTTTTTTTCATTATATATGTGGTCCAAAATGCAATAATAAAAATCATGAACCAAAAGTATAATATATAGTTTTAGTGGACCATACCTACTATTGCAAAAATCAAAGTTCCACTATTAAAAAGATACTAAGCTAAATATAGGATTTAACTAACTATATTTCTATATTGAACCATGCATAGGTTAGGTATTTTAAAAAAATTGCATTTTTATTCATGAACAAAATTTGCTAAAAAGGCAGAGGGTTTGCTAAAGAAGTTCGAGAAGAGGAAAGAAAGAGATTGCAGTGATGAACTATATTTTTTTCCAATTTAATGTATATATGAAAAGTTGCAATAAAGAACTATGTTTGTTAACAATTACAATTTATTTAATTGATCGACCTGATATGATTATAACTCCAAATATAAATAAATAACATGTTTATGCTCTAATGTGAGTTAGACAACTGATCAATTAATAATAAATTGAGTCTATTTGAATAAGACAAATTTATATTAATTATTTTTAGAGTATTTGAATGCACGTTTAACGTCATGTTAATGTCTTCATGTTTGCAAGAGAGATACAATTCAAAAATTTATTATTGTTCTCGTTTTTTTTTTTTTTTCTTTTTTGTTTTTTTTTGAGGCTTAAATAATATCTTTATTTATATTACGTGATCATACAATCATTAAGGTACTCAATGGATATATGTTATCTACTAAAACTTCTTTAATAGATTTTCATGTATATATCAAGGGCATCTCCCCGATCCATTTTCCAGACGAGCCCCTCAATCAAATTCATAAAGTTGTTGAGTTGTAGCACGAGTAACTAGGCACTCAAATAGCCAAAAAAAGTGTCAATTAAGAAAATCGAAAAGACCGCCTGGCCGAGCAGGACGGGTTGGGGATCATAACCCAAAAAGATACCCTCCTCAAAAGGTGCTAAAAATCAAAGATACCGTCAGGGATAGAATTGAGAATGACATTAAAAACAACTATGTAGCGCAGTCTAATCCTCGATCCATTCTTGCCATACACGCTCTGGCTTAGAATCGTCGTCGAGCACATCTAGCGAAAAATAGAAAAAGCTTTCTGGAGTTTGTTTCCAATATCGGATACACCTTTTTCCCTGTACCAAGTACAAGTCAAGTTTAGAATTTACAAAAAAAAAATCAGTGTTAAAAGTATTCAAATTCATAAATTCACTATACGTTGATAGATGGGGAAAAAGCTTATCTCATTTTTTCAATTGATAAACCAACGCAAAATCTTATTTTTCCAAGATATTTCATTTTAAATTCTTTCTTTAAAAGAATCTATTATAATTTTTTGAAAGTTTTACATGAATTTCAATAATACTCATGTCATCAACGTTGACAACAATTACAAAAAAATCGAGATTTAGACCCTCTACTAGAAATATATATGGATAAATTAGATTATTTTTGTAACAATTTTTAGTAGATATTCACTCAAACGATTATATCGCATGCGCCTTTAATAATTTAATTTGTATAAGATTTTTGTGAAATTTTATCAAATAATTTTTCTGAAATTTTATACGCTTCAAACCTTTTTAAAATTTTAGAATTTTTAGTAAGACTTTTAGTTGTTTGATGAATCATACAAATAAGTTCTAATTTTACTTTTAGATTTTCTAAAAAGTACTTTGATCCATTAAATTTTTTAAAGCATATTTTCTTGATATAATTTTTAAGTTTTTACTTCTAAAATATTAAAAATATCAATAGATATGATTATAGATAGATTTTAGTAGTAATATAATTTAACCAATTGAATGACCTTTATAGTCTTTTCTAAGGCCTCAAACTTAATATTTGAGAATAGATATTTACTTAAAGCATCTAAAGAGTGTCTAAACGCATTTCGACCTACTTGATCAATTTTTTAAAAAGTCAAAAATATTTTATTTTAAAGAGTTGAGTTGTTTGACCAATTTTTAAAAAGAAAAAAACAGTTATTTTTGAGTAGTAATAGAAATAGTAGTTTCAAAAGTTGGAAAAATACATTCTTTAGAGAAGCACTTTTTAATAGTTCAATTACATAAAAATTGATGCTTGAGTATTAATAAAATATATATTACAAAACACTTACTATAAAAACAAAAAAAATTGAGACTAAAATTAATTAAGAAATTGAACAAAATAAATTATAAATTACAACATAATAATCTCTATATATTATTTAATCATAACATAGTAATTCATATTAATTATTAACGGGGAACTTTCACAAATAGTCATTAAAATTACTTTAATTAGTACAGTTATAGTTTGCTAATTACGATTCATAGTTATATGTTAGAGGAAGGAGAAAGGTGAGGAGAAGACATAGAGTGGAGAGATGCGATTGAATATGTATATATGTCGAATTGTATATGTATATATAATTGCATATATGTAACTGATATACATATGTATTTGTATATCTGACGAGCGAGATTGAGAAGAGAATCGATGAGAGCACGAATGAGGGAGCAGCCAGAGAGTGGAGAAGAAGCGTGATTGAGTGATTTATATCTCTACATAAATATGGATTTAGTATAAATAAAACAAGGCGAAGGGCTGAAAGAGAAAAAAGAAAAGGTGCGCACATAATTACAACTAAAATTAAACTACAAGTCATAATTAATTTAAAGTATAACTACGTATCCACGTAAGTTTCCCTTTATTAATCACCACACAACTAATTTGGATATCACTAATTTCAGGATATATAATATGCAAAAAGTTGTATATAGATAGCCTATGAAATCAATCCATTAATTAATAATTTGCTTAATATATGTGTAGTTGCTTTCAAACTTCTTTTTACTTTATACCAAAAATAATAATAATAATCAAACTTCCCCACTAAGATAACAAGGTAGTAAAAGCTATATGTATATATATTACAAAAAATAGTCACACTCATTATTTTCAACTCAAATTTTATAAATGTAGAAAATTTTCAAACACATTATATTTTTACTAAGTTTGTAAAACTCAACCAACATCAGATTAAATGGAGTCAAGGGTAAAACAATATGTTAACAGGTTGACTCGCGTTTTGGCTCTTCTAATTTAGCAGTGATTATTAACATAATAAAAACATGAAAAAATAGTTGCATATATATAATTAATAGTATATATATATATATATATAACTAATTATGCTATGCCATAGTTAATTGTACTTGAAATTATTTACATACATTGCAACATTATTTATTTCTAAAAATAAAAAAAGCCAAAGAAAAGTGTAAAAATTACAGTTGATAAGATATGAAAAGTTTTGAGGGACACAATGGTGGTGGCTATACTATATGCTCATACATGCATTAAAATCTCTTGCATTAAGCTGATAATACAATTTATCATGTATTAGTAATGCATAACATAATATTAAATATAGTAGGAATAATGAACAAGTATCTCTTCAATCTATGTCAAAAATTTCAGAGACACATTTATACTATACTAGTTCTTATTACCTCCTGAATTTATTTCATTAATAATTTTCTACCCCTTTTCGGTTTACGTGACACTATTTTGTGGGTTCAACACTGATTATTTTTTTTTCAAATTAATACTACGTAGGTCGAAAAAGAATAGAAAATTACTTATAAAATAAGTTCAGGAGAGTAATAGAATCTTAACATAGTACAAATGTCTCTGAAATTTCGAACATAAATTAAGAAAATACTTATACATTTTTTCAATATAATACATATTACTAATATATGCATTAGCTATATATAAATAAAAAAGGTGTACCAAATAAAGTTATATATGTATATCCTATCAAACCCTAAATTTGTGATTTTAAATCTAGTGGAAAAAAAGAAAAAGAAAGAAGTCATGAAAAGAAAAAGAAAAATGAAAGCGCCATCTAAAATTGACTATTCTAGAATTGGATAATTCTAAAAAAGATCTTATATTCTTATTCTCACTTAAATCTATACAAATTCCTACTTGTAAAGAATCTTTTTAATGCTATTCTTTAGGAATTAAATAAAAGTAAAATAATATACAGAGTTTAAATTTACATAATAAGTTCTGCGATTTCTAGAAAAAAAAAAAAAACCGATCACTGCATAAGTTATTATCCACTCAGAACAGAAACAACTTTTTTCTGATTTTCAAATCAAAAAAATATTGTGAGAGAAAATATATTACATAAAAATCTAAGGATATGTACTCTAAGTACGTCAAATTTAGAGACATATTTATATATCATTAGGTCGACTTATCCTTACAGAATCTTATTTTACTAATGACTTTTTATTGTTTTTTTGCTTACGTGACACTATCATGTGGGTCCAATACTGATTGACTTTTTTTTCAAGCTAGTGTCACGTATGTCGAAAAAAGGTAGAAAATTACTTATAAAATAAGTTCAGGGGTAATAGGACTTTAGAATATCGAATATAGATTGAGGGGATACTTGTACATTTTTTTCAAAATTAAAGGAAAAACATGATATGCATTTATCCAAAGATATGATCACTTAAACATAGTAAATTATAGATGAAATCAGTTATGAAAAGTTAAAGATTACATGAATATATTAATAAATTCAATCGACATAAACTAATAAGACAATTTTCAATTATCTACTCTCTTTTTTTCTATTTGTGACTTTTATGTCCTTCAATCTAAGGACATATCTTCGATAAGTTAAAAATGTGTCATATCTTAATTCCTACCTAATCATGTTCTTTTCCTAATACTTATTCAACATCTCTCTTGCCTCTTTTCGATCTCTATATCTAACCTTTCACACCTCCTTACTGGATGTCTGGATCAGCTTTCCAGCATTATTATTTCACTAGTCCAAACCATATTACATACTCTCTCCTTATACTTCTCGTCATAGAGATAGAGGTCATCTACATTTTGTTTTCGATATCCTCATTCCTAAAGCTATTGCTCTTAGTATGCTCAAACTTTTATCTCAACATCCTCATTTTTTTCCATTTATATATCTTCTAAACATGTGATTAATTTTCTCTGACCAACACTTCGCCCTATATAACAAAATTGATCATACCACTATTTTATAAAACTTACATTTAAATATTGATGATACCTTTTTGTTACACAAAATATCGAATACAACCCTTCACTTTTGTTCATACTCACATCAATACAATATATATTTTCAATTTTCTTAGACTAAAAATAATAAATAAAACGATAATTTTACTATCAAATTTCCCACACACCATTTCTCCAATAACACGTGTCAATAAATGCCAGCTTCAAATGCACGTCATACTCCTAGTCATCATTTGTACGTATTTTTCCTATTTTACCCTCCACCCCCAAAAATATAGCCTCTATATCCCTTCTCCTTATATTTGTCTTCACCCCCCACTCTTTCTCCTTCTATCTCTCTCCATTTTCCCCCACTCTCTCTCTCCCTATCCTAAAATATTCCCTCATTTTCAAATTTTGCTAAACAATTTCATTTCTAAGTCAAAGTTTTTGCCTATTCCTTGCGTGGATTGACATCTAAAGACTCTCTACTTTTTGAGGTTTAATTGTTGGGAAATCTCGGCATCTGACTAACTGTGGGATTGTAGAAGAATCTGTTTTTGGAGGATTGTTGGAAAGTTGTTGAATTTGGCTGAAATTTTTGGATCTGAAAGTGGGTTTTGAAGAATTCGTTTCTGGGGTTGTGGGAATTTTGTATTGATTGACTTTTGGATTTCAAGTTCAGATTTTTTTTTTCTCGATGTCGTCAACGTATTGGTGTTATAGATGCAATAGGTTTTACAGAGTATGGAGCGAGGAATCGATTACTTGTCCTGATTGTAACACGGGATTTGTTGAAGAAATTGAGGCTCCGACCCGATCCACGTTGTCCGGGTCACGGCGTCGTCGTTTCCCTCCGGCGGTGATGCAGACGGCAGCGCGGGACGTTACGGATCAGCTCCAGCCTTCGCGTTATGGTTCCGGGGTACAAGTCGGGTATGTCGCTTAGTAGGAACAGGAGAAATATGCGTGATACGCGTCGCGTATTAATCCTGCTGAGAGTTCCTATAGACTGCGTTCTTCCAATGGATGGTGTGGCAGTGACGGAGAGACGGAAGGTGGGAGCAGGAGGCGGTGGAGGAGGGGGGTTTGAACTGTATTATGATGATGGACCGTGGTCGTTTGCAGACTTAACTAAGAGTATGTCCTCGCCAGTTTACTCAGGGTCGGGTTTCGATAGGCTTTTGGATCAGCTAGCGCAGATTGAAGCTAATGGTATTGGAAGAATGGAGAATCCACCAGCTTCAAAAGCTGCAATTGAGTCATTGCCAACAATTGAGATAATTCATTCTCATATTGTTGCTGAATCTTGTTGTGCAGTTTGTAAAGAGGCATTTGAGTTAGGCACTGAGGCCCGCGAAATGCCCTGTAAACATTTATACCATTCATGATTGCTACTCCAGGTTTCCGTTGCGCCAATTCGTGTCCAGTGTGTGGAATGAATTGCCCTTCACGAGAGGGTCCGGATAGTTGTCGATCCCGAATAGAGCACAATAAGTGACAGAAGTGAGCAGAGTGTAGCAACAAATAATGAGGTGGAAGAAAAGAAGCTTGCTTGGATTGACAAATGAAGAGATTACCTGGTGAGGGATTTGCCTGTTGATGACGGTTATTAGCGTAAGCGAGAGGTGGGGAGAGAGCTCTTCCTGTTGTATTCACTGAAATGGATGGTGGTTTCAATAATAACAACAATAATGGAGTTCCAAGGAGGATTTCATGGGGTTCTAGAGGAAGCGAATCGCGACAAGAGTGCAGTGCTTAGAGAGGTTTTTTCTGGCAACTAGTTTTCGTAGTTGTTCGCGTGGTTTGCGTTCATCATGGCATCAAAGCTCTAGTCAGATTCTCAGGATTAAAATCAGCCAGAATTAGTGTCATGTCATCATGCTCTTTCTTGCTACAGCAAGAAGACGCAGGGGCTGGGGTTTCGAAGCTAATAATGGAGTTAGAAGATGGTAACTTGAGTACCGGTGGACGCAACAAGTTTATCATCATTGTAAATACACTGGAAGTGAATGCTGGCTCTTCAATGGCAAGCAAGAATTTATTTTTGATATTTATTAAGATGATATTTATGCAAATGAATTGAAGATCCTATAGCAGGGGAGGATGACATTGGAATATATTAGTGTAAGAATTGGCTCCCTGCAGTGTAATTCTTCCTTTTTATTCTTTTATCTGTAGTGTCTTTTAAATTCAGCCCCGCTTGTTCGATAATTCCATTGGAACTAATGAAGCTTTACATGAATTCTCAGTTTCTTGTATCATGGCTTCTTTTTTACTTGGAAATTCAGGTACGTCCCACAATAGGGACCCTGCAATTAGTCTTGGCTTGATAGTTAAAGAGACTTGCTTTTGATCATGTAATCAAATTGGTCATTGAAGCTTATAAATAGTATGTTGTTGTTCCTTTTAGCAGAATTCTCTTTGTTCTCTACATTTTGTTGTCATTACTATTGTTGATTGATTTTGGTGGTTCATATGATTAATACGATAAATGTTGAACTGTTGTATTCTTGGTGTTTCGGTTTAGGAGGGAAGTTTTTAAAGTGGTGTCGACTCATAGGTGATAATCAACTCTTGTAAGCATCAGTTACAGGCTTACAGCATGGAAAGGTGAAATGAGGTCGAAATAGCAGGCCATGTTATCGTATACTCTGAGTCTGATGGTAACATAAATTAACCGACTGATAGATATGTTGATTTGCTTTTTGAAAGTTACAGGTTAACGATAAGTTAAAGTGATTTTGATTGATAAAATGAGCCTATGGCCCACTGGGGTTAAATCTTGTGCAAAGTGGGAACTTTTTGATAGGTGTTACATAAGAATCCATCTGTTGATAAAAAAAAGTGCCTTTCAGTGGTGAAATGCATGCTGATGTAGCTCTAGCCTTCTTGGCTAAGACTTTGTAGACGTGTATTCAATGAGGAAACTTCTTCAGGACAGAGGAGTGTTTCTAGCTCAATCTTCCTGGATATGAATTATAAGTGGAGCTGGGTGTATCAATTAGAATACTTTGAAAAAGAGAAAAGAGGCTGAGTTGAAAGCGTCCTAGCAACGTTTTATTAGGATGGGACCTATAATAGTCTGGTGTGATTATCATTTCCGTTATTTCTTTCTCTATATTGCTTTGAAGTGTTTTTTCTTGAGCTAAGGGTTTATTGGAAACAGCTTCTCTACCACTACTAAGGTAGTGGTAATGTCTGTGTGCGCTCTACTCTCTTTAAGACCCCACTTTGTGGGACTACGCTGGACATGTTGGTTGCTGTTCTGTAAAGTGATCCCATTTGGGATGCTGGCAGAAAACTAATTTGTAATGACAGGGTATAGTTAAACTCTGTGATCTCTCCATTTCCTATATATAGTTTATAATATGAGTGATTGTTCACGTTCTCCTTTGTTCAATTTCTTAAGGTGAAAATGGTAGGTTTCATGTATGGCTAGACGTGGACCATCAGCTGCTTTGATTAGTTATGAACTCGATGTGAAGTGGATTCTTAGCCGTATGATACATCTTTTGGCAGAAATGAGGCTTCCGAAAGACATTCTGTTTTGTTGCGAACAGACTGCCTCTAAATCTTGTACTATTTGTTATCGCTTATCTAGCAGATTGTCCGGCTAATAATTGATGTTTTCGTCTTATTCCTGGTGTGTAACGTTTGCTTGTATACTGAAACAAACGTGTTTGGCTCTTTCATTAGTGAGTTAAATGCTTATGTAATTGTTATTCGTGTTAACAGTCTGCACTGTGCCATGTTATGACAAGAAACTGGGATTTTTGGGACATGTACACCTTTCATTTGTCCATCAAGTGGATCTGTCTCTTTTGAATGAAACATACAGAAGAATACATGGCTATTTGACAACAGCTTATTGAGTTTTTTGGACCACTAGTTGGATTGTGTTTAAAATTATAGTTTGAGAACCTCAGCAAGCTCTTTTAAGATTCTAAAATTGGACCTGTATAGCATATGGGGTCATCTAGGCTGAGTGGGATTGTAAATTGTACTCTGGTGATAAATAAAAAGAAAGTTTCTAATGGTGGAATGAATACTGTTAAGATGACATTAAAGAACCTCTGAGAAGAAGCCATGTGTTGGGGACAAATCTTCTTGGTTAAGAAAAGAAAAGAGGCTGGTTTATAGAGCACTTTAGTGATTTATTAGGATGGGGGACCTATTAGTCTAGTGGGGCACACACTTTAAGAGTGTGGCGTAGTGATCAATAAAGTCGGCTCACCACTATGATGTCTCAGACTTCATTGAACGGTCCTACTTGATACACGTTGTTGGTGGGAGGTGATAGATATTCTACGGAGAAGTGTTGTGGTGGGGCAGTGAGTATGTTTTGGTGCATTACCTATCTGCTAAGAATAAGAATTAGTTCTTGTTTCAAGTGAAGAGTATGTGATTGATACAATATTTGTTTTTTTAAAGTGATTCCATTGAGCATGGTGTTGTTGTTTAATAGTTTGTGATGACAGGTAATGAATGATCTAATCAGAAAGGTTTCTGCAACTGGATTTTTCCATATTCTGAGGGACCTGCAGAATGCTGTACTGCTTTAGCCTCAATATATGTGGCCTCCATGTCTAATACACAATCAGTTTGTCATTTTCTCGAAGATCGTTATGGATATGGGGCTGTATTATTAGTGGACCATGAGCTGTGTGGACCTTTGGTTAATTGTATACAATCAAATTATAGTAGTGGAGATCATTTGAGGCTCTTTGCTAAAGGACAGAGATGACCAGAATGCTGATAAAAGAAAGGGAAACGTAAGGCCGGATGTCGTTGAGCATTTGATTTTATATCTCCTGTAAGACTCAAAAATCGTCGTTGGATGTTTTCTACATTGTTGTTTCGTTTTCTTGATATGGAAGAGGACGATTGGGTGCAAATCTTGCGTATATACGCCATTATCAACTGCATCGCGTGCCTTGGCGTTTGAGTATGTTATGTTTGAAAAATAAGCTAGCATTGGAGCTATTTTCGGTGAGAATTTAGCTCAACTATGGCATTTGGGTGGGAAAAGGTTCATATAGGCAATACCGATAAGTTGTGACTCGTGAAGATTCATCTAGTCGACTTCAGTTGACTTGATATCAACCATGGGCGAAGCTAAGGGACGTTAGGGAATTCATTCGACTCTCCTTTATTGAAAATTTACATTGCATATGTTACATAGTGGACATCAAAAAAAAATTGATATGTTGTTTGCGTTCACTTTTTTGTATTTTGAATTTTTATAATACTAAAAAGTGGTTAGTTGATTAATGATGTTGTAAAATGGTATATAAATGATGAAAGACTACTCAAATTTTTGCTTAGGTGACATGAATCTAACATTCCACATAAAAATTAAAGAAACTTGACTTTCTAATCATATTGTTATTTATATAATTTGGTGAATAAACTCTTGTGAGAAATAAAAGATCTTTTGGACATTATAATCTTCATTTTGGTTTTATAATCTCTGAGCATAAATTAAACATCTATGGAATGACAAATCATATCAAAAAGTTTTGAGAACGTGTCATGTGATGACAACAAATTTAGTTTTTCTTTCGGATTCTTACAGCTTGTTTTTGCTAATTAAATGGAAATTAAGGGGGCCTTAAATCATGGGATTTGTCTCTTCTTAGTAAACATTCCCAAGAATAAGTGGCTAATTTTTGGCATCTTAAATTAATATTTTTGGACCAGCACTCTTTTTGTTTCAATGAATAATAGGAAAAGCTTACTCTAATTTCATGACAGAATGATAATTATTCATATATTAATCAACTTTGTACTTTGGAACACAGTTTCGTCCATTGCCTTTTTTCAATTTACAATTACTCTTATTTTTGTACATGGTTTCCCAAATGATGCCCAATATTTTTATTGGAGTCTGATTAATTAATTCGGAAAGTACTATCTTCCAATGATTCTGTATAAGATGATAAGAAAATAAAGGGAATCTCTTTGACCGTTAAAATGAGGTGACCCATTTCAACCATTTTGGCTATCGTAATGGTAACTTATAACGATATGAAAGCTTAGAAATATCAAGCAAAAAAGCATAAGAGTTAGCATATTTTGGCACTAGTATATAGTATGTAAATATATTATAAATGCATAGGATTTTTACTTAGCTTTGCCTTTCCCTTTTCCTTTCTTTGCTTCAAGCTTGGCTTGGATACGAGCAGCTGCTGCGGCCTTAGCTTCTTCTCTCTTCTTCTTCTCTTCCTCCTTTGCTGCAGCTGCCGTTTCTCTTTGCTTCTTTAGTTCCCTGTTGCCGACAATTTGTTTGGTCGAAATTCCATTTAGTTGCTTCTTACAGAGAATAAAACCATGTTTTTCGAGCTAACAGAAAGAAAGAGATCACTTACTCCAGCCTAGCCCTTTCATCTGAAGCACTGCTAACACTAGAACCTTTACGTGGTCTACAAGCCACCAGCTCAACTTCGAAAACAAGGGTTGCCCTGTATTAAGATGTTTCAAACTCAAACAATTAATTACCACAAAGAACACCATTCCAACCAGCTCGAAACATTGATCGTCTTGCTACCAATCAACGTCATGTTGCTTTAACATGCTAGGAGTGCTGGAATGACATGGAAGTTGGTCTTAGCGACTAGATGAGATTGAAATGCTAAAAAGGGTGCCTAGGTAAGGTGAAGTCAATCTACAGAACCCTAGGCTCCCAGTCCGGTTTAGAGTTTCGCCATTTAGTAGAGGGGCTTTATTTTGCACGGTTCAAAGTGGACCTCTGATTATTTTCCTAATATAGAAACATTGTTGTTTTTTCTCCCCTTTCTTAATACACGTACGGATGTTGGGGTTAGGAGAAGCCAAGAATGAGCACGAATTCTCCTCTTCAGTTTAAACCTCATAATGGAGACAAATCCAAGATTTGAACTTAATGGTTTTAACTTAAGTTCTTAAAACTAAGCTTATCATACTCCCAAAATTGCGAATTGTAGTTTAATGTATATTTGTTTTAGTGGTTTTGCATAAACATATCTATGTTCGGTGTCAATCGCACCTGAGGGTACTATCAGCTATTTTATGCCAAGAGACGCTTACAGGATGTAAAAAAGATTTACAGGGTTAACTTACTCAGGGGGGATATCGGGTGGGGAGCCAGCACTTCCATAGGCATACTCTGGCTTGCAGGTAATTACAGCTACTTCACCAACCTGGAAGATCAAATTAAAAAAAGTTGAGCACTAATTTAAACTCAATGTACAACCACCGCAAGTTAAAGATATCGACCTTCATGGTCCTCAGTGCAACATCCCAAGCCTTAATAACAGAACCAGTGCCTATCTCAAAGGAGAAAATTGTATTGTCTTCACGGGTAGTATCAAATACTTCACCAGTATCAGCAAGAGTGCCTTCATAATGAACTGTTTTGTTACCAAAAAAAACAAAAAGAAAAGATTAATATGCCGAATCTTGACTAAGATGTAGCTATTTCCAGTACTACTAAAAAGAAATATGCGCTATTTAGGAACTGAGAAAATGTGATTTTGAAGATGAAATAGCTGAAACAAGCAAGACAGATAGTACGGAGAAAATGGTCATTTTCAATATGGGGATCACAAAACAGAGTTCTTAGCTTAAATTACTTTTTCTTTATATGTTGCCAGAGGAGAATTTCACATGATTGTGATTATTTCTTAAACAAAAAGCATCTTCCATTATACTTGAGCTCTTGTGCAGGCATTGAGACTGCACTAGTAGTGCATAGGTCAATCCAGGGACAAAATTACTTGGTTTTCTAATACAAAATATTGGTCGGTGTCTATTATCTCAGTCACAAGCATTAAGGAGTAACACAATTTAGAAGCTTATGTATATAAACATGTCATTCCAGTTCACAAGTGGAAGAGCACACTTCAAGACTTCTTCAGGTGAAAAAAGATCTCAGATTATGAGTTTTATCTCAAACACAACTTTTCTCAACAGATACGCTTGTCAAAATCTAATAATGATCACTCTCGAATTAGGGATGGTATACTATTACGGCATTTGAATTATCCGATGGACTTCATAATGGAAGTGGAATAGCTGGAGCTCCCAATTGAGGCCTAATTTATAGCAGTAACTGCATTGAATGTACTAACAATGACTTTTGAGGAATTATTGCTTCAAAATTCAGATCTTTACACCTCTTTTTATCCAATTAAGTTTCTGAATTTTTCTTTCTTTGCCATAAACTACGTTCTTAAAGTATTTTAACCACCATGTTTTAGAAGAAAGAAGGCCTATTTGCTTTTCAACATCAGCATATCCCAGATCTTGAATAGCTATACTTTCTCTATTTACCCCAATAAGTTGAGCAATATGTTTTGCTTTCCTCTTTGATGTTACAAGGAGCACCCATGCCTTGCAAAGGGGCAGTAACTACAACACTTTCCCCTTGCAAAGAATTGACATCTGTACACCCATGAAGTAATGGTATACACATCTTGTTCTCTTAAGGTTCTATGATTGTAGAGGTTGGATTATTTAAAACAATGTTTGAGAGAGTGATTATTGAGCATACCAATGAAGGAAGACACAACATGTATTTACAGTCTCAAACAGCATGGGTGAAGGATGTAATGGCACGAGAGCTATAGTTACACGGTAAAGGCTCATCATGCATTCAAGTGTTATCCTTATAACCATACAAGTAAACTGTTATAAGAGATGTGCCGAAAAGAAAATGAGAAAAGTGAATAGAACATAGACGGACAACACAAAACAGAAAGAATGTAGACATTTTATGTAAAATGTCAAAAGCAAGCTATGTGACCCATACCATCAACAAGAGGAAGACTCTCTGAGGGAGCAATAGCATCAGGTTTGGATCGTTGCACAATTTTTTTCATAACACCTCCATCTCCAGTTAAATCAATTGCATCACCCATGTTATACAACTTTTCAGCAACCTGGCTGGTAAAGAACATCGAGTCAAGTCATGAGCAAAGGATGTTATTCACATTATATAAGCAACTAACTGCATAAACCACACAAAAAAGGGGAAGGAAATGAATGGGAATGTTATGAGAAGGAAATAGTTAAAGAACAATAGTTTTTTCGGGTAAACTGCATTATGGGAGAATTTTTTTTTTGGATAACCGAAAAATCCGTCTTTGACCTGCCCTTTTGGACCAATCACAGCCTTCTAACTCAGTGGATAATGGGCCCACCCCTCTACCCTACTCCACTTAAATACCAAGCTTCGTTTTGCACAGAGTGGGGCTTGAACTTGCTACCTAAGCCACAAATCCTCCACCTTTTGTCACTCGAGCTAGGCCTTGGGGCACATTATACATCAAAGACATATTTTCACTAAATATGCAAATGTCCTAAAACTGAACCAGCTTTAAATCATCAAAAAGAAACTAGACCAGCATAATGAAGAATGGTAGGGCAAAAGAGAGAGTTCTGTAATACTTTATGTACGATTAATGGGCATGGCTGGAACTTTTGAACTGCAGAGTTGCCATATTTCTCTTGCCAAGCCTATAAGAACTAGACTACTAGTTTGACCAATAATTATTTCTTTCAGCATTTTTTAACTTTTCCCCTTTTAATAGTTATAACGTGGAATTAGTCGAGGTGCGTGAAAGCTGGCTCAGACACCACGGTCATCAAAAAAAAATTATAACATGGAAGTTCAGTAATGAGACTTCTTTTTCCTATTTTGTTTGAATTTTTCATTTTAGATCATTCTTTCTGACCTCCAAAGAAACTCACAATCCTAGCAACAGACCGCGGATAAATTCTCAATGTGTACAAGGTCCATGCAGTCACATGGAGTCCTTGTTGGATAACCGACAAATTCCAGAGAGACAATGATGCACAATTCGAAATTAACTGGGTAATGAGCCCCGCCCTCTACCCTTCTCCATTCAAATACCTAGCTTTTGATGCAATCACGTGGACCCCTTCTCACCCATACATCCCACAATCTGACCCCCACTTCACAGCTAGCCATATAAGTGAAGACGAGTGGGAGTTCACAGCTGGGAATTTTTATATGATTAATATAATCAAAATAAATAGGATTTATCACTACTGACAGCTAATTATATTGAATAATCTTTTACGCAAGTCAATGGGGAAACTGAAATTTCGTTCTCTTTTCTTTTGGAATTCTCTCTCGTTTGCAGCCAATAATATGCCTGACTCCAGGAGAGTTCATGTGCCTTGTTGCCCCGGATGATCAGCCCATTTTATATCATACCATTCCTTTCAGAAGAGTGCCGCCTTAAGTTGCCCCATTTTGGCACATAGACGCGGCTTTCTTAGAAAGGTTTTTTGGCAGCTCTCTGTCCACTCTCAAGGACGGTTCTTCTTCAACAAGTAAACCTAGAGATAATTACACAGATCTAAAGCCTCTACTTTGATACATGGAAACTCTGCAAGTGTTTTGCCAGCTGAAGAATTTCACCAAGCATGCCATAGGCCTTTCTTTGTTGAAAAGTTGAAACATAATTTGAGAACTATACACGTCGTTGTTTGAGCTATCAAGTGACTTGCACAAAATGTCTCCTAATAACCTCATTTCTACAAAGTACGAATAATACACCTAATATGTACTATCTAATACTACTATGCCACAATCCCCCAACTGGTTGAAGTCGGTTATATGACTCGTCCATATGCATTCTGATGTACATCTAACATTGACATGCCAAAAATATTTGTCTTTTTAAAGAGAATCCAACCATCAAATCTCTAACAGTCAACAGGGGATTGAAAATTGGTTAGTCTTCCTTCAATTTTTTTTTTAAAAAAAAAGCAGATTAGAACACAGTCAGAAGCAAAAGTTGGCACTGCAAATTCACATATAAATATAGACACAAACGAATCCAATATTCAAACTTTATGAGTTCAACCTTTAAAATACTTAGCACTGAACTCATTGTATTTCTTATGAGATTCGACCTACTATCTGTTACAATTTGGTAAACTTGTACTAGGTTCAAATGAATTCGCAAGTAAAAGTAGCTACAATTTGAGCCAAATTGAACTTAGACTACACCAGGTAATTCAATTCACAGTGCAAAAACCTTGCAGTCAAATTAACAATTTGTATTCTACCATTAACAATATAATGCAAAAAAAATGTTAGGTTTTTCTTTTCAGAAGACAAAAACAGATAACTTACAGTTCAATTTCGCCGGAGATTAAAAAAATTAAACGGCAGAGGAAATTTACTCCGGTATCATCTGAAATTGGACGGCAAAATCAATCGGTATTCGGATCCCAAATTGGAATCCAATTGCTTGTTGTAAACGCAAACAAGCTAAAAGAGGAATATGGGCTTGAAATCCATAGGCCCAACTCACAATATTGCCAAACAAGGTAAAATTAAATTTAAAATTTCATATATGGCAAACGGATTTTATGAAATTACATTTTGTGGTACACTTTACATAATTACATTCCATTAGTATAGTTTAGTTTGTTACGTGACTTTAAATTTATATAAAACGTTTTTTTCAGTTAAATCTATACAAAAAATTATTTTTTTAATAAATGGTAACAGTAGCACAAAAGATGGTAACAATAAATTTACATAATCTAATGATTTAAGCAAAACATTCAAAATCAAATATTTTTTCCCAAAAAAAAATTCTAAAGCTATAGAAAGAAAAATACGAGTTCAAAGTCAAATATTTTCTTAATTTTTTTAGATAAATCTATGAAACACTCACGCATATATACATATATATATATATATATACACACACAATATTTGTGTGTAACTGATTTTGTGTTTTAAACTGTATATCACCATCATAATATGTATTTTTTGATTTTTTTTAGGTAATCTATTTATATACAATAATTTATTATGTTCTTATTTTTTCTTTTGTATATATCTAGGAATTTGTAGAATGTACAATAATTTTGGTATATGTATATTACAGTTATATATGTGCATCTATGATTTCTAGTTTTTTTAAAAAATATATATATAAATAATTAAACTAATTGTATAATCTTCATTTGTTAATTGTATATATAGTAAGCTTGAAATTTATTTCTATATTTGAGTGTGTAACGTTTATATATACAATATTAAGGTTCATAATTTTTTGTATATATCGACGAATTTGTATAATGTATTATAATTTTGTGTATGTAGTATAGAGTGATTTTAATAAATTTCATTTATACAAAATTAAATAATTGTATACAAATAGCTGTTGTCTCATAAGACTTTGTATATGTTACCTTAATATACAACTCACTATATACCTTACTTTAGTAATTGATATACAACTAATAGAATATACAATTAAGAATTGTTTCATAATACTTTGTATATATATTACCTTAATATACAACCTACTATATACAAAACTTTGTAATTTGTATATAAATTACACTACCTGATGTTCTCGATATTCTTCAGATTTGTCCAATTTTGATAAAGCAAATTCAATCTCCTCTGAATCAATGTTTATGTATTTTCTTTTACTTCCACCTTCGACAATCTTAATGCAGATAGATTTCGCGTTGTTGATGACTTTATGAATTGCCATTGAGATATATTTTTTCATGGATCTCAATGCTTCAATAGATCGTTCAACTTAAACTTGTTTATATTTTGTCATAGACCCTACATTGACCCCAAAATCCTGAGTTAACCCAATTGAAACGAAGGTGGATTATCAATAACATTGACATGCAATTACATTCTGATTTTGAAAAACTTGTAAATATGATAAGTAATAAAGTTTTTTTAAAAAAAAAAAATGTGAAAAAACTAACAATCATACTACATCTACAGTTGTTATAAAAGGAATCAAGAAGAAAAATATTAAAAGTTATGAATTTGGCGGTTACCTGCGAAAAGTGGAAGAACATGAAGGTCAAAATTTTTGCAATGAAAATTCAAATTAAAAGGGAAGAGTAATTTTAGGAAAAGTTATGGAATGAAATATGAGAGATAAATTTGATTTTGAATAAAATTATATAAAAATCTTTGGATGATTATTTTTATTTTGTATACAAATAGGTAGTGGGTCTCATTAATTATAGCCAAAAAAAATAAAATTGTATTTATTGACCATAAATAAATTAAACTATACCCTTATTAACTAATTACATAGGGATGTTTGTCATCCTATGTAATTTTCCCAAATTACTATTGTATAGATTTATTTTTAAAAAGGACTTTTCCAACATGAATCTCTATAAATAAACTTACTTATGTTTTCATATCATGTTTAATATTTAACAAGAAAAAAAAAAGAACACAAAAAAGAAAAGGGTTGTAACCACAATTAAATAAGTTTTCTCAATTTGCCAAGTCGATAGTTAGTAAAATTTGCGTGTACGTTTATATATTTGAGATATTTTTGCATACACTCAAAATAACAAAGTTATACAAACACAAATGAACTATACATATTTATACAAACTATATTATAAAAGATTTAAACAAATTCAAATTATACAAATCTGTGAATTATATAAACTCAAAATCCACGTAATTATCACTGAATGTTGATCGCAAATGATAATTAACTAAATTATAGTTGTGATGACTTAATCGTATAATATTCGCTTGAAGAATCACCAATATTTGTTATGGGAGGAATAAGATCCTTCTATTCTTAAGTTTGGATCATTCCTCGAGCTTTGAAATTAAAAAATATTTCGATATAAGTGTTTTTGCCTATTTGACCTATTTTTTGAATTTCAAGATGGAAATTATTTATTTGTCTTGGAGGAAAAAAGTAGTATTTATATGTCAATTATAATCTCTTAAACCCCCCCCCCCCCCCATTTGTTTTTGTTTTTTGTTTTTTGTTTGGGTTGTGGTGAGTTTGTGGAAAAAAAAAAAACAAACCAAAAAACAACACACAACACAAAAAAAAAAAACACAACACACAAACCATTTTTTTTTTTTTGACAAAATTTTTTTTTTTGTTTTTTTTTATTTTTATTTTTTTGTTTGGGCTTGTTGGTGGTGGTTTTCGGTTTTTGTTGTTTTGTTTTTAATTTTTGGTTTTGTTTCTTTGTGTCTTACCCTCGCACATACGGCCTTTTGATACTTTTTTGGTTTTTTTTTCTTTTTACGTTTGGTGGGTCGGTTTGGATTCTATTGTGTTTTTTATATTCTGACGTAAATTTAATTTTGACGAGGTTTCATACTTTAGTGTGTGTTTGGATATATATTTTGAATTATTTTGTTAGCTCTATTGTTGTTTGTTTGTGGTTTTTTTGTGTGTTTCTTGTGGTTGATTGTCTTTGTGTGTTGTTATGTGGTGTGCTTTTTGTATCGGGATGTTGTGGTTAGGGGGTGTTGTTGGGGTTTATTTATTCCTTTTGTTTCTTTAATGTAGTAGTTTGAGATTTGTGATATATGTTATCAGTTGTTTATTGGTTCGTGGTATATGTCGCATTCCGTCTTGTAGGAAATTATGGCTTTTGTTCAGTGGACTGTGTTATTTTGGATGTGTATATTGGTTCGTGTTAGTGTTTCGAGTGTCGAGTACAAGGCATTTGTGTGTTGTGTTTTCTTTCACCCCCCCCCCCCCACCCAGCCCTCTCCCTCTTGACCCCCCCCCAACCCCCCCGCCCCCCCACCCCCCCCCACCCCCCCTCGCCGCCCCCCCCCACGCCCACACCCCCCCCCCCCGTTTTTTTTTTTTTTCTTTTTTTTTTGGTTGTCTTTTTTTTTTCATGAGGTTTTTTTTTTTTTTTATGTTTACTTTTAATTTTTTTGGTGTTGTTTGTCTTTGGTGGGGTTTGTTTTTTTGTGTTGTTACTGGTTGTTTTTTCATTTTGTTTGTTGTTTTTTTTCTCTTTTAAAAAGGTAGAAAGTGAGGGGTAGTTAGGGTTCGATATTGTGTGATTTTGTACTGTTTTGGTTTTGCTTGGTGTCTGTTTGGTTAAAGAAGGATTGGTTTGATTTTTGTGGGTATGTTTGGTTATGTTTTACTGGATTGATGATGGGGGGGTTTCTGGTATAGTGGGAATTGGTGGTATTGTTGCGTTGGTTTTTGTGTTATTTGTGGGTAATTTATTTTTTGTGTTTTTCAATGGTGTGTTTGTAGGATTGTTGTGTTTTTGTTATGTTATTTATTGTGTTTGTTGATTTTGTTGGTTGCTTCTTTGTGGTTTTTTTTTATGAGTGTGATGTTTTTTTTTTGTTTGTTAATGAATTTTTTTTTTTTTTTTAAAGTATCTGTTTTTTTGGGGGATTGTCGCCCCCCCCACCCCCCCCCCCCCCCGTCCCCCCCCACCCCCCCCCCCCCCCCCCCCCCCCCCCCGCCCCCCCCCCCTCCCCCCCCCCCCCCGGGTGCCCCCCCCCCCTTCCTGACCGGCCAGCGAGCACCCTCCCCCGCCCCCCGGTAATGCCCCCGACCCCCCACCTCCCCCCGTTGGCTCGCCCCCAGACCCCCTTCGACACCGCCACGCCCGCCCGCTATGATGATGCCATCCACCCCCCCCCTCCCCCCCCCCCCCCCCCCCACCCCAAAAAAAAAAACAACAAAAATTTTGCCTTCTTTTTTTTCTTGACTTTGTTTTGTTTTTTTTTGTTTTTTTTTTTTGTTTTTTTTTTTTTTTAGTTATTTTTGTATTTTTTTGTTTTGTTTTTTTTTTTTTTTTTGTGTTTTTTTAATTATCTTTTGTAAAATTATTTGAAGTCATTCAATCCGTCTAAAAACAATTTATGAATCGCTCCGAATGATCACAAGAGTTGTAATTTAATGATAACTTTGTTATTCGTAGAGCCTTTGGCTCAGCTCAAAGCTGGTCAAACGACTTAAAACTATTTTTAACTTATTATGCTGTTTGGCAATACTGAAAATACTTATTTTAAGTTTAAAAAAACTTAATTTTCGCCAAAATTAAAAGCTGGGGTAGATTTTTGCTTTTCTTTTTTTAGCTTATAAGCTTGTTTTTAATTAAAAGTTGACCACTTTTTATTTTTTTGCCCTTTAATATTTTTATACAATCTCCATTACAACATGACCCTAACATCCTCTTTCTTCCATTTTTCCCTTTTCACGTTTGGCATAGGCACTTCAGCACTTTTATCCAAACACGTAAAACTGCTTTATTTTAAACATAAGTTTCAGCACTTTCAAAAGTACTTTTTTAAAACTGCTTTTATTAAGCCCATCCAAACGGGTCCTTAATTAGGTGTCTTAAATTCGAATTCTAATATAAGATAACTTTGATTAAGAAGCTCTAAACCACCGTCTCCAAATGTGGCATATCGCTATATTTTATAAGTAGATGATTAATCCACCTGCCTACAAGTCAAAGTGATTTATAGTAAGTGTATGCTCACTCGAAAGTTTAAAGAACTTTCCTTCATTCGCTTCATGAGAGCCTCACAAGAAATATTAAATTTCATTTAATCGAGTCCCAATAAAAATACTAAATATCAATTAAAAAAAAAAGTCCAAATGTCATAGGCCAGTTGAAAAAACCAATCCATATTTAGTCAAGGAGGCTTTACAATAAGGTAATTAGGTAATCAAGAATCAATATCATTTTGGACCCAATCAACTTGGTGATTCACATCCAACACCTTTTGTCCAACAAAAAGCAACTTAATGGGCCAATGGCTCAAATAATAGCCCACCAACTCATTTATGAAGGATGTTACACACTAACCATAACAATCCATTATATATACAAAGGATACACTTGTTCGACCTAGCGATTTTGATCCACACAATACATCAAAGATATATCATTTCATAAACATATTTTATTCATTATATAATATAAATAGTATTATATATATCTATATATCTCTTATTTGTATATGCTAAATCCTAGTTATTACTGCGCACACATACATATACACATATTGACTACATATACAAATTCAACCTCTATTTTTTAAACGTAAAACATATATATATAACGATTGACTACACATATATACTATAATAAAAAATAAGCATATCGATAGAAATCGAATATTAAATAAAAAATAGAAAGATATATATTTTTCAAATAAAAATAGAACTTTTCTTTGATGGAAGAAATAGTAAATGTTTAGTCAATAAAGCAAACTATATTTATTGCAAAATTGGCCCCCCATCATAGTCCATTCATGTTGGGGTGATTTTAATACATTGACCACAAAGTCTTTAATAAATACAATGCATAAAACATGAATAAGAATTGAGAGTTGCATGTGCTCAATTAAAATCAACTTTCCATTTTAGGCTATAGTTTTATTTGCTCATTTCCCATAATTTTCTTATACTTAGGTAATTTATCAAAAGTCACATCTCATTTTCTCACCAAGAAAGAAAAAAATGAAAGAAAAAAGAAGAGGAAATAGTGACCAACAACTTGTGTTGCTAAATAATAAAAATTGATGGATAATTTTATTTAACGATTAATTATTTTATAAAAAATAATTATGAGCTATATAATAACAGATGTCATAAACGTTAATTAAATTTTTTCATTTAATTTTATTTGTTCACTATTTCAAAAAAAAAAAAAATAGATTCACTTTTATATATCAAGAAAGAGATGATTATTTGTTTACATATTTTATCCTAATTAGTCTTAGTTATTTATCTACCAAATTACTTTTTCAAAACCTAATGCTCTTATGCATCAATTTATATGAGAAATAATGAATTTATACGCTAAAAATGAAGTCCATGAACTCATAATCTCTTTATTAAACGTAGATATTTTATGTATATATTTTTTAAAATTGATATGATATTATCTACCGTCTATATATATTCACGTTATAAAAATGTTAAATAGTGCATTTGATAAGACGTTAGTCATACTTAAAAAATAAGTCACGAAAAAAGTTATATGATTCAATGTTTTTAGAGAAAATGACAGATGTTAAAAACATGTATTATGTTTGTTAGTATCTTTTTTTTTATATATATGAAATTGATATAATAGTTGATTTGCAACTTATATGTTATTAAGAAATTTATATATTATTTTATAGAATAAGAAATTGACTGCTAAAACCTATGCATAAAATAATGAATAAGTTCTCCCATAATTAATTAATTTTGTATTATTAATTAATATATTCTTAACCATATGATTTTTTAGAAAATCAAATCCAAATTAAGATAGCTGTAGCAAGTCTTTACTAATAATGACTCGTGAAGATATTCCAAATTTAATTGGTGTCAATGAGTCATCAGTCTTTGTATTATTCGAAACATTTTTTTTAATTTTATAAAAAAAAATGATTTGTCTGTTTCAATATGGTTCTGGAAAAATCGACTTCCCATATGATAGCATAGAAATCTTTCTTAAAAAAATAAAAACTTTTATATTCTTTTTATTCAAATTAAGAAATTTACTTTCCCCCAAACAATGAACGTTCACTTAACCAATCTAATTTGTTTTATAGGTAAGGTAAAAAAATTCGTTTTAGAGTTATTGGCTAAAATTATTTTTTAATTATAATCAAATTTAATGTAAATTTTTATATTATTTAAATGAACAAAAAAATCTTTATACTATAAAAAATAACAAGAATCATTCTTTAATTTATTTTTATTTAATTGTATCAATAAAAAATAATTTGTCATGTCTTGCCACGACGAGAAGATCAAAGTTTCCTAAAAAAAATAAGGAATAGATAGAACATGAATCTATCGTTCTCGGGATTTAAATTTTTTGTGTTGTCAGTTTATATGCTTGCATCATTAATTATATTGACTTGCAACAATACATGCATTTTGAAATATTTATACGAAAGGTTCCAATATTAGAAAGATTATGAAAAAAATTATTTTAAAAGTACTACGTCCAATTATTTAGAGATTTCCTTTAATAAAATATTTAGGGCGCATGTACTTTATATACAATACAATTCACATTTTATACAATGTAAAGAAATATTGAAAACTTAGTAAAATTACATAGGCGTTAGTTATGAAAATAAAATAAATAATTATTGTACATATATTCATTTGAATTGACACATTTAACTTTTTGTTGGTGGCGTTATTTTTTTAAAAAAATAAACGGAAGGATGAATCTTGCAACTTTTTGTTAACTCAAATATGTTTTTTGTTCACTTATATAACACAAGAATATACTTTAAGTTTAGATCATACTTCAGAGATGATTTTAGCCAAAAAAATTTATTTTTATTATAAAAATTATCAAAAAAACTATTAATTTGACACGACGTAAATTTGAATTTAATCATTTGTTAAGTTATGATTTTAAAAGAGGATTCTAACTTGGATCGATATATCGTATCTTTTGTTTTTTGTAGTGTAAAATTCTCACAACTCTTGTTTCGAGTACGTAGACTCAACGATATCTTGTTAAAAGTTGTCATATCATTTTCATCCTTTTTACTCTATTTTATGTAATTGGGGGGGGGGGGCGTGTTAATTTTAAAATATCAGTTATTATAAAATGACAATAAAATTGAGGATAAAGTAAAGAAAATTAGGGAATGGGATGAATTATGAAGTGATGAATCAAATACCCATAAAAAGAAAATAGATAATCAATTAATTGATTTTTTCTAATTTGTTAATATCTTAATTAATTTTCATATTTATTCTCTAGTTATATTGAATTCTACTATTCATACTTAATAGATGATATATATCGAAAAAGGTTCAAATATGTCACTGAATTTTTAAAAAATTTATATTTATATCCTCCGTTATAAGTTTGATAATAAAATTCCAGCCAAAAAATGCTAAAAGTTATCTGAAAAATAAAATTAAAAAAAATGACATAAATAAATTTTTTCTTACCCTTTAACAACATATATAATACATCAAATTTTTTTAATAAATAACCTAATCATTCTTTTTTTTTATAACACAAAAGGATAATACTGGGGTCATTAAATAGGGTTAAAGGGAGTATTGATAGGAAGAAGAATGAAGAATCCCATGTGGTGATCTCGTGAACCGTTGTCAGCCAAACAGTGTGTGTACATTTCCCAATGCAATTAGTTTAACACTCTCCGTTTTAAAATATTTGTCATGTTTTACTTTACGAGAATCAATCTAAATAATATTATTTTTGACGAAAAAGATGAAAATATTTAACTTTGAAAATGATATTTTATTCGTATAATATTTAATACTTTCTCCGTTTCAAAAAGATTATCCTAGTTTGACTTGGAACGGAGTTTAAGAAAAGAAAAAAAAAATTAAAATCTTGTGCTTCTAATTTAAAATGATGTCAAATGTATCAAAATACCCTTTAATCTTTGTGGTCTTAAACATGTTACGTGGAAAGTTAATGTTAAAGTGTTACCAAAAATGAAAAATGGATCATTCTTTCTAAAGCAGGCTAAAAAGAAAATATGATCATTTTTTTTTAAATGGACGGAGTAATGTATTTTAAAAGTATGTATATGCCTACATAAACATTATAAATATTGCATAATTATAAATAGTAACACATCCACCTAGACATATATATACTTTTAAAATACTATTAAAATATAATTGGTAAAAATAATTTTGACTAAAATTAAAATATTTTACCAATTTTTTTTTGTGTGTGTTTTATTTGACTAGACTCTTATACTAAATTCTTATGCTTGTCGATGTTTAAGTAATCATGTTTTTTAATGTTTTACTGTTAAATAATCATCTGGACTCGTCAAGAAATAGTGATCATGTTTAAATTTTCAAATTATAATCAATAAATGTGAAATAAATATTAATATTTTCTTAAGGCAGTGTGAAGTCCGCATAAGTTTATGTATTTGATTTGTAAAAAGCTAAATGTGACAAGTATTTCAAAAACAAAGTAAGAGTATATATAAATGTAATTTAACTTACTTACAATAATATATAGATTAGTTGTTAATCTTTACTAAATCAGTAACATTTTTACTAAAATAAGACATATTTAAACTAAACCACTTTCTGATAAACTTTTTTTTTTTTTTTTAAATTTGGATGCATGTTGAAGATATCGTATATTTGTATAACTGATAAAGTTAGTGATACGATTTAGGACTTTTTTGGTATATCTGTTGTAAATATGTATAAAATGCAATTTTTTTTATATGGAAATAAATTTATTTATTGCACCAATCAATTATTTTATTTTTTTTTAAAAAAAGATGCTTTGCACCCGAAACAACAAAATTCATTTTAAAAATATTTTTTAAGAGGAAACAATAAGCACTAAAAAAATTTAAAAGCAAGAAATATATAATAATTTTGCATTTAAAATAGACTTATATTTTATCTACTAACTTCCTCTACAAAATATCATTTCTCGATCTAACAAAACATATCGTATCAAAAAGATTTTTTGAAGATACAAAATAAAAAGTAAAAATATCAAGAAAGAGCTATGTTTGTGGGATGCCAAAACATTACATTTATCGAGGGTAAAATTACTATATATTTCACTACACTTCAATTCAAAATATAATTTTTAAATACTATATAAAAAAAGCTTTTACGTAACGATAACATATTTAAAATGATTTTCAAATGAGATTTACAGAGAATAAATAACAATAACATATTTAAAATGATTTTCAAGTGAGATTTGCAGAGAATAAATAACAATAATATATTCAAAATAATTTTCAAATGAGATTTGCGGAAAATAAACGTATGCCACCTCAATTACTGATAAAACTTCTATATATTTTCGTTAATTAATTAACAAAATCTATATTTTCCACATCTTAAATATTCATGTAATTAACTCAATAAATAAATAAATAATTTTTTAACAAAATATATAAAATAGGAAGGTCAAAGTGGTCCATTAATGGTCAAATCCCTGAAGAATTCAGAAGAGCCGTGAACATCGAGCCATTTACTTCTCCAGCTATTAAGCCTATTTGCTATTTTTTAAATAATTAATTATTAATTATATCCTTAATAATAATTTTAATTTTTTTTATAATAAAATCTTAAGATCATTAAATTGTTATTAACATTAAAAAAATTCAAAATAACAACAATCTATAACTAGTCCATTCATTTTTATGAGTAGATATTATTCACCATAATCAATTATTATCAGCAATAACGATCATTCATATTGTAGTTCGTCATCATAATAACTATCACTATTATTATCATCGACGATTATCAATATATAAAACATCATTTTATGTTATTAATTAATTACTATTATATATCAATTAATGTTACCATCTACTATAATTAATTACTAGTCACAATTATCCATCTTCAACACCTTTACTAACTACTAATCAAATCAGCACCATCAGGCCACACCTACTACGTAACACTAACATCAACAACCATATACCAAAAATTTTAAATTATCTTATTGTTATATATACAATTATTATGCTATTAATAAACATTTAATTAAAATCAATATTTTAAATTAGAAAATTAGCACATATGATGCACCTGCAATCATGGTTGACTGGGAAATACTTTTTTTTTTACTTTCGAACCATCAAAGCTTACATCAAAAGCACACGAATCTTACAGAAAAATAAATAAATAAAAACAATGAACTTTATTTTTATTATTTTTTACTTTTTAGTTAATTAACATCCAATATTAGGATCCACTAGGGTATAGATTTGCACCCAAATAAATCACATTTAAAATATCAATGTGAGATGAATAAATATTTTTAATGATAAGAGAAATTATTTCTGATAAAATCGAATCAAAAGAAATGAAACCTAACAAAATGTTCTTTTCAAATATCTCACTTAAAATGAGATTGTCTTGGGACAAATTGGAACAAAATATAAGAAATTTCATTTTTTCAAGCTCTAAAAAAACCAATTTTTTTTTTAATAATAATAGTGTGAAATATCTCAACAACACACATCTTGAACAAATCTCACCAATCATATTCATGTGATAATGGAATTTTTTTTTAATGAAATTACACACAGAGATTCAACATTACCAACATTAAACAAAAAAAAACCTTTTCTCCTTCAAAATTGAGGATAAAATCTGGAAAAAAAAATCTAAGACACAAAAATAAAAACAAACCAGTATTATTTTATCTATAATAAATTAGATTAATACAATCCAATTCTTGTAAGTATGTTATATACATTTTTTTTTCTCTTCCTTTCTCGGACGCTGGAAGTAAAAACTATCGCATAGAAAGCAAGAGAAAAAATATATATTTCTACAAAAAAAAAAACCAACAAGAGTTTGCGGGAAGTAGTAAATACTCTTTTATCTGTAACTAAAGGTCTCGAGTTTAAGTCTTGAATATGAAATCGTCTTTGCTCGAAGTAATACAAACCCTAATATGGCGAATTATTTTTGCCACTTCAAATATCTTCTCGGTAATCACGCCAACAAATAAGCATAGTAACACAACGCCTCATAATATAAAACTTTGCTCTTTGTTCTTTGACTAAATTAGCACATTTTCTTGTAAATGCACATCTTTTATGATGATTTTTGAGGAAATTTGGGGTTTGTTTTTTGGAGAGATTGCATTTGTCAATTGAATTATCTAAAGCCATATGAAGAAATTAAAATGGGCAAAATTTGAGGAAAAAAATGAAATGATGAGAGGGTTTGATGATCTATTTTTGGGATTTTTGGTATTTTTGATTATGAAGAAAAAATTGGAGTTTAAATTAATGGGAATTTTTTTTTTTGGAAGAAGAAGAGATAATGAATTTTTGAGAGATGGGAGTTTGGAAAGAGGCAACTAGGGTTAGTATTTATAACGGGGTTATTCTTTGAGGGTTGGTTCGGTTACAATATTTAGTTTATTAATAATTTTTTATTGATAAAAATACATATTGTAATTTTAATTTATGTTGATTAAAATAATAAATATTTATTTATTTTTAATTAACAATCTCGATTTGAGCTTTCTAAGATACATAATCACCTTATATTTGGGAGCCTTTTACTTTTATGGTAATATTTTTCAATATAAATATAAATTTTAATTGTAATTATTAAATATTTAATAATAAAATCATAATTTTTATTTAAAATAAAAAAATATGAAAAAACAAGCTCCTAAAAGATTAAAGAGAATTTAACATCTATGGTTTGTAGATTGTATATGAAAAGCTAAAAATATTTATAAACAACGTAATTTTTTACTCAATAAAATATAAATAAACACCTTAATTCTATCTGGCTTCGCGTTAATACCCATCGAATAATTTAAAAAAAGGTCGTGAGAGGGGTGACCGATTATTGTTTTTCTCAGTTGGGGCCTTCATTGCATTGAGAGTACCACCATTTTAAATTTACCCTATTTTGTAAAAAACAATTGAGAATTATTATATTATATAGTAATATGTTGATATAAAAACAAAAATTAAATGTGGGTTCCCAATGTATACGTCATGAATTTTAGTTAAATAAGGTAGAAAAGAAATGGGTTGTAATTAATGTGATAATAACAGGCAAATCCCACTGATGAGCTAAGCCTACACTTCTCAGTCTGTCATTTTCTTATATAACACAAGTAATTCAAGTACAAAATAACCTATAGCACACCTTCGTTTTTGAGTCGATAATTTATCAGAAATAATTTTTTAAATTATTATATAAATTAAAATTAAAATTTATATATATTTTATTTTTTTATATATTACTATTTGTATTATTAATCTCGATAAATATGTTATATTTATTGAATGTAGAATTTTATATTGTATCGATTATATATATGTATACATATACAGGGGCGAACCTAGAGTATGTCGAGGGATTTACCTGAACTCTCTCAATAAAAAATTACGTTATATGTTTAAGATATTTTTAAAAAATTTATATTTATATATTAATTTTAAACCTTCTGATAAATATAAGATTAGAAGTTGACTTAATAGTTCACGAGTTCAAATCAATACTTCTTTATTTTTTTCCAAACCCTCTTATAAAAAACTTAAATTCGCCATTGTGTATATAGTTTGTATATTAATTTTTCACTACTTAGTTTTTTGTGTTTCTACATGTATGATGTTGTTTGATTAAATTAAAAGTTAGAAAATAATTCCAAAGAATTACGTCCATAATTAAATGGTTTTATTAATTATTCCTATTATTATAAGATTGCATTTATAGTCATGCATCAGTTGGCATCAGTGATAAACTGATAAAGAAAATTAATTAAATGGTGCATTAATTAAGAAAGTAGCAGGTGAAAGGTGATGTATGCAGTACGTAATTAGGGCTAAAAAAATATTTAAATTAAAAATAAATATTATTCACTAATAAGTAAATATTTTGATGATTGGTATTACTGCTTCCTTCTGTCTCATTTTATATAGCACTTTTCATATTTTGAAATTCAAATAAATGTATTTTTGATTGTAATTTTTCATAACATTTCGAATTATCAATTATTGTCAAAGTAATTTCTTTAGATAGTCACTCATGTTTGAGAAATTACTTAGGAATATCACTTATTTTTGTTTTAGGACTACAATATCATCCAACTTTATTTATTTTTCTTAAACTATACTTGACACAAAAAATTTATCTCTCTCTAATTAGGATGTCATGTCACATTATTTATTTTTTTAGTATTAAAAAGATTTGCTTTTAACTTATTTAAACATTAGGTTGCAATATGTTTTATTATTTTCTATTTATGTTTTTTGAAAATATTTTGTTTTTTAGATATGTAAAAATAATTTTTAAAATAAATGAAAAAAATATCTCATTTCTACAACTAACTACTAATGGACTGTTCTAACTATTTTTTAAAAATAAGTCTTTAAATTTTTTAATTAATTTTTTACATAATAATTGTAGTTTTTTTATGATGTATTTTTTCTTCTCCTATTTCAAGTCCAGTTTGGATGGGCTTAATACAGCACTTTAAAAAATACTTTGAAAGTGCGAAACTTATTTTTAAAATAACGTTTATGCGTTTGGCTAAAAGTCTGAAGTTCTATGCCAAACGTGAAAAAGGAAAAATGAAGAAAGAATGTTAGGGTTATGTGGATATTGGAGATGTATAAAATTTAGGCAAAAGATAAAATAAGGTCAACTTAAAACAGCTTATAAGCTAAAAAATGAAAAGCATCCCTACCACACTTTTAAAAAACTTTTGGCTTAAAAAATCGTTTTTTTAAACTTAAAATAAGTTCTTTTGAGTATGCCAACAGCTAAAAAGCAAAAACCAGCTTTTTTAAGTCAGTTTGACCAGCTTTTTTAGCGAGCCAAACAGCGTCTTGTTAGATCGTTTCTACCGTCCATTTTGTTTGGAGGCATTCCCTAAATCACTGAAAGTTTGTAAATATATAAATAGACATACAAATTTATTTTATAAATAATTCAATTTCATAGTTTTTTCATTTTTTTAAAAATGAAAACCTTAAAATTGAAATTTGAATATTTAAAAAAAGATCTTCATTTTTTTCCATATAGCCTTTACGTTTTTTATAAAATAAAATAAGTTGATTTCATTTTTTTTTTTTCCTTTAAAAATTGAAATTAGAGGCATTAAATCATTCATTTTTTTCCATTACAAGGTTTTTTTTATTTAACAAAGACTTTTTTTATAATTTATTTTTCCGAAATGAAAATAGCTATATTAAAATTCATGTTTCTTTTAATTGTATTTTAAAGCATATTTAAAAGGCTTTTTGATAGATTAAAATTCTTGAATATTTGTGGTGCTGAAATTGAAATTAAAAATAAAGCATATTTACTTCTCCTATTATATATAGATAGATTTTTTTTAAAAAAAAAAATAGACAAACCCACATATTATAACCCAGTAAAAAAATTACATTAAGAGCTGTAATATGAGCTCCTCCGGTTCTTCAAGAAAATATGTGGGTTCCTCTAGTTTTTTAAAAGAATTAGAAAAATATTAATAATAAATTAAAAATGTGACATGACACCGTAGTAGGAGAGAAATAAAAAAAAAATAGTGTATTTTTTGTGTCAAGTATATTTTGAGAAAAATAGGCAAAGTTAGGTGATATTTTAGTCCCAAAACAAACATAAGTGATATTTCTAGATAATTTCCCAAACATAGGTGACTATCTAGGGAAATTACTCATTATTGTGACTTATAGTAATCTTTACATAGTTCACAAATATATAAATTTCATTTCAAAAAAAATTGAAATTTTCATATGCAAATATCCAATCGAAGCTAATTTTTTGACTCTCGAAAAATAAAAAGTTTCACATAAAATTTGTGACTTCCGAAAAATAAAAAGTGTCACATAAAATGAGACGGAGGAAATATATGAATATTCATATTATAATCAATATCTATATGTCTCCTTGTTATTGCTAATGATATTTAATTATAGGAGAAAATATGTTTTGATATTTAGCTTGTGCTCTAACATAATATAAATATTTATATTTTCATCAATTAACTCAGTTATTATTTGTGTTGGATATATGTATATTAAAAATAATTTTGTATGTTTTTTTAATATACGTAAAGTTTTATTATTTTCGGTGTGTGTCAGAAAATTACTCAATATATAAATAAAATCAACTTTATATTGATATACATAATATTTTAACACTCATTAGAATAAATAATCATCTATAGCGTAGTGGTAACGTTATGCTTGAAACAATACATTCATATGTTTGATTCCAAGAGATCACATTTTTTAAATTTTTTTGACTTACTTAAAAAACGTGAAATTTAAAAATAAAAAAATAAATAAACATTGATAAAATTATTGAATTCATGAAAAACGAACAATTACAAAAGTATCTAGAAGTATAATATGAAGTATAAAATACAATTCTGAATATACTATAATAAAAATAACTTTTAGCGGCATTAAATGTTGACCTTATAAAGAGTGCTAAATACTTATCGAAATTAATTAAGTGTCACTAAAATTAATATCGCTAAATGCTTTAGAAATTTATACAAAGAGTGATAATTACCACTAATAATCATATGTAAGCGCTGACATTAAAAATTAATATCGTCCACCAAAATTATTTTTTATTGTAATGGTATTTTATAGGCACCTATTTATAAGATTTTTTTTAAAAAAAAATGCAGACTGAATATGAGCCACATAATCTATAAAATATGTATCTTCCACAATTTTCACAAAAAGAGCCAAATAAAAAATGAAAAGCAAGAAAAGCCAAAAAAAAAAAAAAAACAGAAAAAAACAAGTGCATATGGATTTATTATTGGTGGGGATATATAATTAGTGGAGTGCTGATTATTAATTAAAGGGAAATGATTTAAACTATTTTTAAATTTATACGAAATCTAAAATAAATATCCTCCAAAAGATAATCTTCAGTCTGCTCCATTTGTTAGGAAAATACATTAAAATTGAATTTGATGTCCGGTTAAATTTGATTTCGTCTTTGAAAGTTTTATGTTAAGGATAAAATTGCTCTCAAATAAAGAAAATATTAAATTCATATAGATTCAAATTCGAGATCTCTTAATTAAGAATAATTAAACGTTTCACTACCATCCTCACCGGTCAAAACCACCATTGTAGACTAACAAATATCAATTTTAAAAAAAATTTGCATTTATAGTCCAATTATGTCCTAATTAAACCAAGTTAAGCTACTAGTGGATTTAGTATACAAATTTTATAAATCCAGCCTATAAATTTAGAATTGTACTTGTTATATTTTTAATATTATAAATCGAACATATTTACTATTTATTATAATTTTAATTAAGGAATAAATTTTAAAAATCACATAGTTTTAATATGAAATTACAATCTATTCCTCTTTAGTCTGTAATTATATTAATCTGTTAAAAAATAACACAAACTGGATACATTAATATGTAATTCGAATACATTAAAGGATATAACGGACGCATTACAACATAAACCAAATACATAATATGTAACTCGAAAACATAATATGTAGCTCGAATACATAAAAAACGAACTAGCTCGAATACATTATAAAATAAACCGAATACATAATATATAGCTCGAATACATTAAAGAAACGAACTAGCTCGAATACTAAATATTAAAAATTAAAGCAGTTATAAAACCAAAAAAATATAAAGTCAATTTATATTTATTCTTTCCCATGCGTAGCTGGTCAACAATCAACATCCATATTAGATTTCTAGTGCATATGCTAGATAAGATTTGTTTCTAGTTGCTTTCAAAAATTGTTAACCATCAAATTCATGCAGATGGACATGTTTACTCTTGCCATTTGTGAGTTCACATAAATTTAAAATTACTTTTAATTATTATTCTTATATAAAGCATTAACTTAACATTGTAAAAAATCGTAAATTTTAGATTCTAAATTCATTATCTGAATGCATATTTAAAATTCTAAGCTAGTTGATAAGAACAATCAAGAAGGTCATTTAGAAAGAGTCTTTATCTCTACGAGATAATAAGATGATCGACCTACATTCCATTTTTACTATATCTTAATTGTGACTTGTGAGGTTTCACTATTATTGTTATTGATCGATAAAAACGACCACTTTGTTGCCAATGCACATGACTTTTATGTGTGTATATACAGTTGCATAATAGTTATGATAATAGCGTTAATATATATAAACAATTTAAAAAATATCATCAAAGTGGTGCAGCATATGATGTTGTTCCTTTCTTTATTTCGAGTTTAAGTATAAAAAATATTCTTTATATATTTTTTTTTGTCCAAATAAGTTCTTAAGAAGTGGAGTTTCACTCGACAAAAAGGGTTTGGACTGAAACCATTCTCAGACGGAATCGACTGACTTCTAGTTGCATCGGATCTAGAGATCTGTTGCCAATTCTGATAGAAGGAAAAGAGTAAAGTTTAGGCTTTACCCAATAGTTGTTGAACCCGAGGTTGATAATAAACTGAAGCTGTTCAGTCTTCTAGCATAGCGGAGTGAGATATATCGAAGAATGAACTTAGCCTTCAACCACAAATGAGATCCTTTATACAGCCGATTGCCCGGAAGCAAATTAATCAAAATCTAATATGAATATATTACGTCTAATGAAAAATAGATAGAAAAATTCCAAAACAAAAAAGGATAAGTAGGGCTTATCTTTACTCTTTTATGATCCATCCAACCCTAATAGAGGCCCACCAATGACTTATCAAATGGACTCCATCAATTATGAGTCCTATTTTTTGGGGCACTTTAAAGTACTTTTATGTTTACGTGGCTACTCATGATTGGATCTAATATTTTCAATATAAAAAATAATTGCATGTGTAAGAATTTATCATTAATGGATTAAATCATTTTCTAAAAGGGTGTATCAAATTTATTTGTATTAATTATATTATTATAATGTAATACTATTTCTTATATCATCACTAGAAATTAATATGTTATAAAACTTCACTTATTATTTCATTTATTAAAGATTACCAATCAATTTCAATTAACTTGATCTGGATTTGTCTTTTTATTAATTCTTATAGAAACCTAGATTTATGTTAATATGCTTTTTTTTCCCTATTCCAGTAAAAAACTATTGATAATTTTGTCGAAAAAATAAAAAAAAAAGAAAATTATAAATAGAAATAATTTGTCACAGACAGAAATCTAGCAAATTAAATATGTCCTCTTTATGATAATATATATAAAAATGCACATTATAATTAAATAAAAAACCTTATACATTACGTTAATAAGTTTAACCCCTAAAAATTAATAATTTTCCCATTTAATTTTCGGATCAACAAAGATTTTTTTTTTTTGGAAAAATTATTTGAATTGATACCTTTTAATAAAAAATTATTAATTTTAGCGATACTTTTTATTTATTACCATTTATAACAACACTTGTTAAATATGCAATATGTATTAAAAATGAATTATGTATACAATAAATATGTATTATAACTATTTTTAAAAATATATTATGTTTATTTTGTAAGAAATTGACACATTGTATTATAAGTGTATTAAAATAAGTGATAAATGTGTTAATCATCAATAAAACTTGTATTATATGTGAATAAATAAATTGTTCTTTGTAATATGTATTTAAACTATATTAAAAATGATTAAGTGCAAAAAATGTTATTGATATGAATGATAAATATTTTCTTAATAAATTATATTTACGTAAGTTTTCAATTTAATTTAATTTTCTAAAAAATTGACTCTCTAGCTCTGCTCTAATTGTACTACAAAGTTCTACATTAAAAACCTTCTAATATTTTTTTGTATTTTATTTTTTTAAAAAAAAATTCTGACATCGTCACTAATAATACGATTCTTATACAAGCCATAATAGGCAAATATCTCCTCCAATTATGAACTTAATATCATTGTATTAAACAAGAGCTAAGATCAAGGAGAAATCACTATAAATAAAAGTCTGATTAATTAGTTTATTAACTAATAATTATGGAATCAGATTGCAAGCTGACAACAAACAATAAAACCAGCCCAATGATTTTGTGTCTTTCTTTGTCTATTAACTCAATGATTAATTTTTGTGTCATAAATTGTTTGATTAATTAAATTAACTTTGACCATATCTAAATTAATTCTAGTTGCTTATTTTAATTTGTTGTTAATCTACTGTGATAATTAAGTGAATTTTAGAAGATGGTATATAGTCACATGGAAGCATATGTGTTAATTGTTATATACATAATAAAAAGAGTAACAACTTAAATTCCTTAGTAGGGTGCTTATTGAGTGGTTTGGTTTAAAATTTACATGTAATGATTTGATATATTGGTTATAGATCTTTATAAATGCTAAATCATCGTCAAAATAATAAGATGGTTGATTGATTTGATTAGATTCAGTTTAATGATTATTCTTCGGTTATAGAGTACAACATCTCATTTAAACTATATCTAAATTCGATAATGACTAATAGCAAATAATAAAAGAGAGGATGTGTACGAGCGTGTTTGTTCAAGTTATCAAAATCGACTGATTTTGATTTTTTGAGATAGACTTCTTATTAAAGGTATTTTGAAAAATTACTTTGGAAAAACAATAATTTTAGAAATATTATTGTCAAACATGATTGTCGGAAAAAGATATTACTGTTCAAACTCTTTAAAAATATTAACAAATCCATGTTGAAATAGTGTAATTCCTAAAAGAAATTCAACACGAATGCATGCAAACATCAACAATAAAGAGTCCGAGCAACAAAAAAAGGTAAAATATATAAACTAAATTCTTTTTCTCCTACTAGTAAGTTTTTTTTTTGTATAACCTCTTTTTTTTTTTAAAAAAAAAGAAAAAATCTTTCATTTTTTTATATATATATTTTTTTGCTCATTTAGTGACTTGATGACCCATTGGCCATATATAATGATATGCTAAAAGTTGAAAACATTGAAGTTTCCAATATAAAGTATGAACATACTTTGTTTTTATTTTATGTTATTTGCAGTCTGAATCTGATAATAAAAACACAGACCTTTTTTCTTTAATTATTTTCTTGGCAGGCACCTTGCCTTAAACTACTACCACTCAAGCTAGTCGTTTTAATTTAGGCATAATACATAAATATGTATTTTAATTTGGTTTCGAATCACATTTATATCTTTCAATTTTGGGTGTCCACAATAGACGCTTAAACTTTATAAAAATTGAACAAATAGACCCATGTCCTCATGTTATTTTTTGTCATACATGGTGTGCCCTACGTGTATGGTGTCATTAGGAACTCATACAAGCGTTTATTTTATTTAAAAAAGTTGAATAGTTAATTGCTTGTTTGTGGCATTATGAAAGTTAAGGGTATTTAAAAGCCAAGTTTAGATTCGCAATATTGTATTATGCCTTTAAATTTATTGTTCAATTTTCGTTTTTTTTTAAAAATAAAAATCTATATCAACATAAATATTATTTGGATAAATGATTAGATTTACTTCCTAAATTATGTAAAATGTATTAACTTTCTTTGTTTTTTTATTAATAAGTAGGAGTTTTTATCTTCATTAGTTGAACTTTTTTTTTGTATTGATCGAAAAAAAAATGCCTTACTTTTAAATGAAGAATAAGTTTAAAATAGTTATATAGCATCTTTTATTCTTTTACATTACATAGTTTAAAATAAATTTGCATTATTTATTTAAGAGTGTCTTACTTTTTTCTTTTTTTTCTTTTTATCATATATATATATATTATCTCTATAAATCTATATATATATATATATATATATATATATATATATTGATCCTTTTATGGTTGTTTTTACGACAAGCAATGAGCTACTAACCTATAATTATCAAACAGCACTTGTTGTTACATGCATCATGCATGCACTGTTTTGAGTTTTCGAATCTATATTGATTATTAATACTTTGAGATCGTTATTTTTAATATAATTTTAAATATGTAAAATTTAAATATTTGTTCAATTTTGAATGCTATCTCCTTCGATAGACGAATCCTATGTGATATAAATTTAATTATAAATTAAATAATTGCTAGTAAATTCCAAATAGTATTACATGATTAATCAATATATTATATGGGTCAATTAATCAAGATCTAGATGCTTAGTGGATTGTCTCAATCATAAGGTTTATTTAATTTGATTATCTTGTTACTCTAAAATTTGTCATTCTTGGTCATCTTATACTTTGCATATATACACTAATTATTGAAAATCTAGTGTCCCACAATATGATGTTTTTCTTAATTAGTGATCCACCGATATGAATATGATCAGATGTTTGACATTATTTTATCCTTAATTATTGTAGAACTGTTAATCTCAAGCTATCCAGTTGAGAATGACACTCTTGGAATTGGATTCAGAAACATGTAAATTCTTAATCAAATTTCAATATGAATATCGAATAACGAACGAGACAAATAAAAAAAATAAATTAGTGATCAATTTAGTTAAAGACTGATTTAAGTATACCTACTAGGAATCAAGCTTTATAGCATACGGCGCGGCGCACATTATATTGTATTATATTTTGCTCACAAAAAAACAATTGTTGTATTGTTAAATTCTTCACCTACATACCCTTGATTGGAAATTGATCTTGTTCATCAATTAATACAAAGTAATCACTAGTTAATATTTTAAATTTAATTTTAAAAAATCCACTAAGAAGTCATATAAGAAACAACATTGGACAATTGTGTAGGTATTATTATATTCTTGATCATAGTTTACATGATATTTTTTTAATTAATATCATTACTGTTTTTATATATGGTCCCATGTGGGAGACATTGTTCACGAACTTGTCAAAGTGTTTGTTTGTTTTAAAAAGGGATTCGAATCTATATTGAAATTCAATTAAATTTGAAATTTGTGTTCTGATTAAGGATAAAAGAATTTTAATCGTCTCCCCTTAATTTATTTGTTTGAGTCTTTTTTAAAAATAATGACAATAATTAACTTTCTTTTGTTTGATAAATAATATTTTTGATCGTCCAACTTCCGATAAAGTTTGGACTTAATTAGTCCCAATTGTAATATCACTATTAATGATAGAAAGCTTTTTCCATTACGAATTAATAGCAAGAAATTTGTATTATAAAATACATATAATTTTTCCAACAATTTTAAAAAAGTTTGATGGGAAACAGATCATTTCAATAATTCGGAAGTAATTTTTAAATTTTAACTTTTCACGTGATATGTTTAATGCAAAGAAATCTTACTCCATTTTCCTTTTTGATCGGCTTTGATTCATCCTCTCAATATCGATTGAGTCTATATCAAAATTTCGAGAAATCAAAATATGAGGATTGAACCATTTCTCATTTTATCACTCTTTTCCAAATTCAGTAAATATTGATTGATCGTATATTTCATTATGATTCTATGATTCAATATACATGTCTTTCTTCGATAACGTCCTTTTAGGGAAAACCCAAAAGTAAAACAAAGACATTTGGGTCTTGGTGTTTGGGCCGCAACATTTGTCCTTCTTTAAGGCCCAAACTTTATTGAGTTGGACCGGATATGATTTGGGCTTATGCAAAACAAATATTGAAACGAAAATTACACATTTGATCGCACGTCCAAAAATATACATTCAGTATACCATACATATATTCTGGTATCTTTTTTTATATATTTTTATCACGAAGGATTGTTAAATTCTTCTTTATCAAATAATGTCACACAAATTGAAACATTAATATAAGTAGGTGTTTGGTCATGCGATATCATATCACGATATGGTATCGTGAGATGAAATTAACGTTTGGACATGCGATTTCAAGTTGATTCTATCTGATGATTCCATATCATGAGATGTGATTCCATATTCTCCAAAAATCATGATATGGAAATTCCATATCATGATTTGAGATATTTTAATACAAAAATTGATCCACAAGTTTATATTTTGTTAAAACAATCCCATATTTATATATACTAACCATTTATTTTATATCTAAATAAAATTTATAATGACATCGTTACTTTTTAAAATTTATTATTTTCACCAACATATAGTTACTTTAACTCACACAAACCGATTTTTGAGTAATATTAAAGACTAGTACACTACAATTTATGTTTATTTTTTTTTATTGAATTAAAGTTTGATGGATTAAAGTTAGATGAAACAACTATTTAAGTGAAGTACAAATAGCAATGTAATAATATATAATGCCATTTTATAAGTTTTTTGTTTATTTGGTTAGATTGGATAAATAATTGGGATTATTTTAATAGTTTTACAGCTTACAAAATTTTTATGTTTATGAGAAAATATATAACATTAAAATTCCATATCGCATATCTAAACAAAATTTCAATTTCATCTCATAATTCCATATTATAATATTATATCATGATCCCATATCGCATGGCTCAACAGAACTAAATATCTCTTTTACTTTGGTATATGATCACATGATGATTGATATGTATATCCAACATTTTATTAATTTGTGCATGTGATAAGACTTGGGAATGGTCACATCAACATATATAATAATATATATGTTCACTTTAACACTCAACCTATGGCTAGGTAGCAATAATCAATGAATGGAACATTATAGTATATGATATGAAGTTAGAACTATACTTCAAAAAACATTTCACTAGAAGAAACCAAAATAGAAACCTATTTTCTATGTAGCAAGTACTACTACTATTGATATCATAAATGTATAAGCACAGCCATATCTCTAGCTCATATTCTTTCATGAATGAAAAGGCTAAAATATAATTTTGATTTGACTACCTATGTACCATTCGATAATTTTAGTTCAAATTGAAGGTTTTTACATAATGAATTAATGAGAAAAAAATGTGTTATATAACACAAATTTTCACTTTATTTCCTTCAAATAAACGTTGTTATTTTTTCACTAGTTCAATTATAATTCAATGAAGAGAGCTATTGAATATTTTAAATGTGAAATAAGACCTTGTAATTTGGGATGATACTGTTCACATATTGATCACTTACTCTTTTCGTTCACTCAATAGCTTTATTTCATAAAATTCATTAAAAGAATATAGTTACAATCTCAAACTTTTAAAATTTTATTTATATTCTAACTTCACCTTTTAATATATAAGAATAAATGTGATGGATTCCCTTGGCAACAACCATTGTAACAAGTAGGCAAAGTTGACGTACTATAATGATATTGTATCAAATTATACAAAATAATACCTTTCCTTTTAGTTTGTCCTATAATAAATTATACATAATTAAATATTTAGTAAGTAATAATTTTAATTTTGAAGTGATGAAGTATAATTATAGAAATATCTATGACTTATTTAGATGTCAAATTTAGAAATTTATTATATCTTTTATATCTAATGTTAAATTAAAATAAGTCAAACAAATTAAATGAAGATTATTTTTTTTTTAAAAAAAGCAAAGATAGAAATTCAGTGCAATGTAGTATCCATTGTACATTGTAAAAATATGTTTGGATTGATTTAAAAAGTAAATGAGATTTACTTTTAATTTTTTAAAATAATTATTTTTAATTTAATTAATAACTTTTAAAAGTTCAAAATTAACTTAAAAGTAAATTTGATCGATTTTTAAATTATTTTCGAACATGCTCTAATATGTTTCTACTTTGTGTGTGTTGTGTGTTTTTGTTGTCAGCGTAATTTGAGGGCTATATGTTTTCTGATAAAATATTTATTTCAGGGTTCACATCACCAAAGTTTAGGGCCTATAGGTGTTTTTCATGTAACAACAAAAAAGTGCATCTATATTGAGGTTGGCTAAAACATTCATGTTTACTTTTTGATTTTTAAGTATTATTTCTATCGTTGTAAGATCAGAATGATTATTTTTCGATAGATATGAAAGTTCATATGAGAAATTTTAAAGCAAAATATGATGGTACCGCATTGATTTGATTGGGAAACTCTCTTGTATTATGGAGAGCTACGCTTTTGCGATTTAAAAATAAAGGTAATTTTAGTTCATTTTGATAATGTCGATTTGTGATTTTAAAATAAAAATAATTCTAGTTCATTTTGATAATGTCGATGACATATCTAATGTATATATTAATGAAGAACAAATCTAGTCGACTTTGGTAACATAGAGAATATTTTTATCCAGTCCAATTCTTGATGAAAATAAACACTTACTATTTCATATAGTCTAAGAATAAAATTGGTTTACATGACTATTTTTATCGTGTGATTATGGGGCGAAGGTAATTGATATACTTCATCTGTGTTATTTTATGTGGCATTTTTCATTTTTTCATAATCAAACAGTTTAACTTTTGACAAGACATTTGCTTATGGAATCTTCAAATTTTTTGAAATGAAATTTATATATTTGTAAACTACGTAAAAAGTATTATAAGACAAAATAATTGAAAATTTAAAATGTTAAAATGATCTATGAAAAACTTACGTTCAAGACTTGTTATGAAAATTTTAAACATTGAGATCAGCGGAACAGTATCAAGAGCTGTCACAAAAATGAGACGGAGGAAATACTTCCTTTTCGAGTTTTCGTGTTTCAAATAAAGAATTAATACAATTCATAAAAGAACTACACATAAAATATAATATTACTATCTATGTTTTGAATACAATAAAATCAACCTAAATATTTGAAAAATAACTTTTAAAAGTGAATTAAGAATTAACTGATACATTTTTTACTTGATTTTACAATCAGTATAAGTAAAAGTAAACAATACCTTTAATATAGTGAACAAATAATAATGTAGATGGAGTAATGATTAAAAAAAATTACATAATTAGGCATAATTCACTACTATATATATTATTATTATCTATACTTTTAAAATATTATGTCTCTTACCTCTAATTAAGAGTTTTCTATCATATATCGAAGAAATACACTTAGATACATGTATTTTTGATACCATATATACATAAATAAAAAAAAGAGTCAAGCGAGATAGAAGAGGGAGGTGAGCAAGTTTCATATGTGTCGAAAATACATATGAGTCACACTAGATACACCAAATACAAATATCTGTATGTATATGGTGTGATTCACATGCATATGAGATATCGTATAAATGAGAGAGTGGCGAGCAAGATGGAAGAGAGGCGAGAGAGGCCAGTGACATTTGTTATATTTCTCATGAATCCACTAGGATACAGTATATTTAAAATATATTACACCTAATTTTAACATATATATCCAAAATACATATAACTAGGTATATTTCGAATCACCAAAACATGATAAAATATATAATATTTCAAAATAAAATATATCTAACTGATTAACTCCTAAAAAAAATAGGAGTTAAGTTATCTTATAATTTTGAATGACTGACCCTTATTTCCTCCCTTTGTACAATAATATACTCCGTCCAGAAAAATATCTTAAATAAGAACTAGCTAGGTTCTAAATTTAGAAAATTAGGTCAAATGTCAAAACTAACAAGAAAAGAATAATCAAAGGATGCCAAGGAAGATAATTAGTGTCTCCAAATAGCTTAATGGTCTAATCCTTGCACCTCTAGATTAAGGGAAAAAAGAGTGAACAAGTAATAAAATTTGCATGTAAAATTAAATATTTATTTTCAATAAAGTGAATAAATAAAATGAAATATAAAGTGTAAATATTATTTTAATTTATATATTTTCTTTTCTACAAAAATTTCAACAAAAAGTTTATCAAATTCGATACTAAAAATTATAAAAGTTGAACTCATTAGATTAAAACTCTAACTATGTTTGTATTTGCATGGAGGTATGTTGCCCCTAGTGGCGGTGGATCTAGATTACAATTTTTACATGTTTACGAGAACTCAATTATTTTTACCTAAATCTTTATATATTGAAAAATCTACTAAATATTTGATTGAACAAATCTATTATTATTACTACTTATTACTTGAATTGGTTTTTATGGAGCGAATCTGTAAATTTTAAATTCTGAATGCGCCGCTAGCTACGTGACTCCCCCCCCCCCCCCCACCGCCCTCCCCCCCCACTATGGCCTTGTTTCATCAATCTATTATATATTATATATTATATATCTATATATATATATATATATAATATATATATATCAAGAAAATACCTCTTTAAAGGATCTACTGTGAAAGAACATTATATAAATAAAATTACCGAATTTTCCTGGCAAACAACAGGCATGGTAACGTTGCATACTTGAAACTTTCTTCATTAATTTTAATTAAAGATTTCAAGTTTTAAAGCTTTGAAAATAAATTCTTTCGTTGTTGGGATTATCGTCACATTAAAAAAATGAGAGCGGGAATCACACTGCTGTCGCTGCCCTAGGGGCTTGACTCCTATGCTTATCACTCACCTACGCTTTTGCAGCATGCCCTTCGAACAATACAATTAATAATATATGAATTTAAATTTAATTAGATCACATATAAATTATATCGAACACCAAAAATGAATAATAAAACAAAGGTTATAGTGACGGACTGATAAATTTGACTACTGTATTGGCTCTTCTATCCGTATGTGACGTGCATATAAACAAGTTGTTTTGTGTTTTATCTAAAGAATGATATATTGTTGTTTTATCCTATAATTCTTATCAAATATGTAACACAATCAAACAAGTGTCATCTTTTTATAGATACTCTATATTTTTGAAATATATAATTTGAGTTGAAAATAAAGAAATAATTTTAATCGAACCAATAAAATATGCATGTCATAAAATTTGTCTTTAATTATAAGCAAACCCTAAGCCGACTTGATAAAAACTCAATAATAATCGACTAGACAAGAATTTATTATTTGGTAGGGTATATAGGGAAAATTTATTTCAATTTTGTGATGATTATTATAAACGCCTAATTACAATTTTTTTAAATGAATGTACATAATAACTTATATCGTATGACTTTTCCGATCTCAAAATATATGAATTAATCTCTAGTTCTTTCCTCATCGTAGTCTTTTTCATATTTAAAAGTTTTAAAAGGAGGATTATATTCCACATCTTGAATTTTGCATGCATTTATCTATACTACTGAAATATATACGAAATGTGCACTCAAAAAAAGTATAGTACACTCTAAAAAGAATCAATTAAATATTTACATATAAGATTTCTTCGAAGGATTTTAAATTTGTGATACTCAGACTCTTCAACATCATTATTAGGAATTAATGTGTTGACTTCTTTAATAATGATGTATATTCTGAGAATTTGATATATATTTTTAAAAAGTTTAAGAAATATTAGGATACGTTGTGAAAAAATCAAACTTCCATTAAAGAGTAGAAGCAAATGAAAGGTTTTCATAAAAATTACCATAAATCGAAATGAATTTAATTCTAACATCCCGATGGAGCAACATAAATGTATTTCGAGTAACGGCTTAAAGATCCTAATAGCACATAAATTTAATTAGAACCAACTGGAAGGACAATTCAAGAGCTATATCACAATGTAAATAACTTTTATATCATAATTGTTAATTTAATTCGTTGTAACAAGTAACTCCACGTTATTATTTTCCAAGTTACTTATCTCATATTAAACCTATCTTAGACAGCCTAAAATAACATAAACAAAGTTTAAATATTCTTCAAGAGTAAATACATATCAGTCCCATCAAAGAAAAAACAAAAGTGATTTATAATGAAACCCTTAAACATGACTAAAGTACTATAACAAAAAATTAAAGAAGAAGGTAATAAATAATGTGACTTTATCTTTGTGTATATAACAAATTATATACACAAAAAAGAAAACTTACCCCTTTCAAATTTAATTTCATAGAAGTATCAACAATTAATTAGGAGAAAATAATAATTAGCCATTCATTGCCGCTGCAGCATCATCAAGATTCTCACATCAATAATAATCAATAGAGCCAATATATAGGAGAAAATTAATTAATTAATTTAATTACTTTCACCCCAAACATGGAACTCTATATTTTATATAAATCTATGTGAATCTTGAAGATGCTGCATCTGCAAAAATTGACTGAAAAAAACCCTAAGGCTTTGGAAAATAAATTGAAGATTTATTGGAAGAAAAAAAAAAGAGAGGAGAAAAGGAGAGATGGATGATCAAATGAGTCTAAAGAGGGTTCTATAAATAGTACTTAGGAGTGGGATAATAACACACCAAAAAAAAAAAGAGTTTAATAATATACATGGTAAAAACAATTTTTATATTGTCACATCATATTTTTATTTGTCATAGCAAGTAATATGTTTTATTTTTAAGATTCTAAATCACAAGTATTAAATATTTTTTTTTATTGTCACATCATATTTTTATTTGTCATAGCAAGTAATATGTTTTATTTTTAAGATTCTAAATCACAAGTTTTAAATATGTCAAATTATCTGTAGATATTCTTTGAATGACTTGATGACTAATGTAACGTTATATTTTGAAATAAAGTTTAAGGTATTTACAATGATAGTGTTTATTCTATCATATTGTTAGGGGCTTAATTATATATATAGAGTAATGTAATAATAATTACACCATCAAATCACCTTTATATATTGTAATATATAATTTTTCTTATTTTCAAAATTAGTAACTTCATATTTTAAGACGATTTACTTGTGTGTAATATATTTTTTACATAATATATACTTATAACTTAATTAATTGATAATTAAAATATGTTTGTATGTAGAATCAAATTTTTTATTAAAGGTGATTAAAAAATATGAAGAAGGTAGAATCGCGAAACCCTCCCCCGCCGGCCCCCCCCAAATAGATTCAATATCTTCTATTTACCTAAAAAAAGGAGAATTTTAAAGATTAACTGATTTTCCGTTAAAAAATTGGATCAAATGAACCTTGTATGTGAATGTAAAACTAAGTATATTTGTTAAGAGTTATAGTGAAGTGGTAAGAAATTCTTAATTCATTCTTAATCAAAAATTTCAGATTCGATTCACTTAAATATGAAGTCGCGTTTGTTAGTATACAATACAAACTTTCCGACACGTACTATGATGTTTTCAATATCATGTGATCGATAATGCAATTTTATTTTACCTTATGGATGTTGTGCGTTATAAATGTATAGAACTCAAAATTTTAATTTTAAAAATAAAATAGGTGTAGTAACAGTTAGACATCACAATCCATAGGTTACCAAAAAACTTATATTTTTTTACTGAGTCATCTCAATTTCCACATTCTGCACATATAATTATTGCTACTTATTATGGAAAAATAATAATTTACCAAGTAAAAGGTGACGTTTAGGTTTAGAATATTTGTTGCGTCCTGTACAAGATGTTTTCAAAATTGACATCCTTATTTATGGGAAAATTGACGTCTCAACTTTTCTCAATAGTTTTTAAGGTTTGTTTGTGTTGACGGTCCTCGGTTTACTTTAAAACAGTTACGTTAAACTTTTAAGCTTGTTCTTATATAGTAACGTTACTTTTTTTTAGGAGTTGATATGAGATTCACCTAGAGTATTACGTGTACATTCTTCCTTAGTGATCCAACATATTCACTGAGGTTTATCCTACCATGATTTAAGGATGCAAGCGAAGTGGCTATGATACAATATGTAACGTCGACCCTGGTCTAACTATTAGGATATTATACTCTTTTTTGGTCCTAGACAAACAATATCTGACTCTTGAATTTTAATCTAAAAGACGCCTCAATAATTGTTTCTTAAATCATTTTTACAAGATCTCTAACTTTCTTCTCCTATTTCGAAATGAGATACGATTCAGTGTCCTCGTATTTTTTCCACCAACGTAACCGACAATACTCCATTAATGATATTATCCTTTTTGGGCCTATCACTCTATTGTTTATAAGTAGCCAATATAATAAGCTTACAAAGCTTAGGGAAACCCCCTTTTAGGGTATATTCTTTTAATATGTTCGGATGGTTAAAATTTTGGAAATATTTTTTCTAGAAAAAAAAATAAATTTCTTTATAAAAAAATGATTTTCTTAGTGAAAATAGAGAAAACGTATTTCACAAGTATCATTTCAATTGCGTACGGTTTCTTTCTGTGAACCTCATCCCCCATATATCCCTCCCCCATCTACCCAGTCATAGTCTGTCTCGATACCACCTTCACCTCTACCTCCTATAATATTCGTCTAGATCATATAAAATTGATTCATTTTACTTACATATCGTAATGAAAAACTATTTATTTTTCTACAAAAATATTCTAACACATCCTAATTAATTTCTATTATAAGCACTTTTAACCTCCCACAAAATTTTTAGGCTTTTTGTAGTGTTTTACTCTTTGTAAAGTTAACGTCAAGTATAAGAACTTTTTGAAATTGACATCCATATTTATGGGAATAAACGTGTGAAACTTTATCATCTTTTCTAAGACTTGCTTGTGTGAAGACTCAAGAGAATAAGTATTTAGAGGAAAAAGAAATATATAATTCTTTTTTATTAATTAATGCTATTATATATTTTTTTAATATGATAATGTAATAAATGACTTAATTATATAAATTTTATATACATCGTGGAATTATATATATATTTATTTTCGTGGAACTCCAAAATAACCTATAATTGCTGGTATAGTTTTTGTCACAATTACTATCCTTTGAGTTAGAATTTTGTGGTGAGCACTTTATGCGCACTAAATATACATCTAATGTGTAATAATTTGTAAACCACACAAGAAATATAATTCACTAGACAAGTCATATGAGACAGATTCGATTCAAAAATCCAATGCGATCAAAGAAGCACCGAATAATTTTCGGTTCTTAATGAGGTACATACATTATCTTTTTGGACGAACATCAAATTAACATAATGATATTATTAATCAACATCTAACCTCCATAATGTGGTGACAAAACTTAAAAACCTCCAAAGTAGTTAGTTAAATACCAACAAAAATAATATCGACCATTATATTCTGAAAAGATAATATTAGGGAAAATGGTACAACGGGTGAATTATTATAGAAAAAAAAATATTGTTTTTTTTTTTGAAATTTTGAAAATAACTTTTTTACCTTCAGAAAATAAAAATAAGGTTTATTTGTACTCTAATCTCTCTGAATAGCAATTTTGAAATTACACTAATATGATGTTGTTGTGGGCCATAAAGTCGTAAATCATTAATTTTGAGTTTCTAGCTTTTTAATTACAAATTTTGAAATCAAGCCTCTTATGGCGGAGAAAATCCTATTAAAAGTGTTGCTTTAAAAAATAAAATCTACAATTTATAAATTTAAATTAAATCTAATTTTAATACGAATATCAAACATTAACAAGAAAATTAATTAAAAAAAAAAAAAGCACATGCAAAACTATTGTACCAAATGACAAAACCCAAACATAGGTGGTTGGATTTTCGAAAATGTCAAAGGTTTGAAGTTGATGAAAGATTAAATCAATAAAGTCTAAAAGGAAATGATGTTGTCTGGATATATGCATTAAACATTGAGGCAATATAATGCACCATAATTTCATCGTACTACTTTTTGTTTTTTTTACTTTTAAGTTTTTTACTATTGCTCTAGTAGAGTTAGGTCCATGTTCAACATCTCTCCTTTTTTTCGATTTTCGTTCGATGCTAGTTACTTATTTAAGGATCTGATAAATATATATTTATGCAGGAAAATTTTTTCGTTAAAAAGTAAAACGCGCTTTTATAAAGAAAACCTAAAAATTAAATTTAGGGTCGATATATGATTGTGCATCGGTCGGTTCGATTCTATTTACAACTATATAGATTTGACTTATTGATTATCAGTTTGAAGAGATGTCACACCTTTATAGAAATATTAAGATATTGACTTATTGATTCATCCGTTATCGGTATAACCCTTAAGATTTGACACAAAATAAATTAATGAAAATCACTTAGAAATAAGGTGACAAATCGAAGGAATCATGTACATGAGTTCACAAGTTGCATCTTACTCAAAAGCAAACACTTTTATATTGTAGAATAACCAAGATTTTGAGATAGCCGGAAATAAAAGTAGGAACCTAAGCTCTAAGTCAAGGACTTTATGTATAAAAATGGTATAAATATAATTATTTATTTCACTATCGGATTATCGGTGAACCCGTTAAGATAAAACCTCAAAGCGATAATTCGATAAAAAAAATCAAAACCTTATTTGAATCGCTAAACCAATAACTCATAATTAATATATCAATAACCTTTTTACGCTTAGTTTTTTTTATTTTAATTCGATTTTAAACCGCCATAGGTCGACATGTCTAATATATTTCATAGATGAATCTATGGATTTTTTTTGGTTATAAAGCTTATACATTTTAATTTATTTTTTTGTTTTTGTATTTCCGATACTTGGAAAAAATTGACATGAATATATATTCCTTTTGATATACTTTCTATTTTCTTTTTTAGTTTGTCAAAAAAAAAATTACACCTATATTTATGTATTAGGAATAGTTTAATTTGAATTATTTTTATTTTATTTTTAATAAAATAATTTATGGTCAAATAGAAATATCATCGATATAAGATTTGTTTTAAATTAGATGTTATAGAACTCCTTCGCTATCTTTTAAATTTGTGGCAAGTCAAATACTATCACATGAAAAATGACTGGAATGGATATTTTATCTTCATCTTTGACATATAAATTTGAACTCTTACTTGATGTTAATCATTTTCTTTTTTAATCCTTCTCATAATCAAATTGAGACTCGCGAGATTAGAGTTAAGAATCGCGAATATGAAATTTCAAACACACCGGGTTTCAAGTTAGGTTTTACCAAGCCCACTTTTAGGCCCAAACCAAAGTGTTTGAACCCCTAAAAATCATTTTTTCAGAGCCCAAGTTTATTAGACCATTCACTCTTCAAAGTTGCTTACCCTTAATTAAGCCTAAATCTTTGTGATTTTTCCCTTTTTCTTTAATAATAAGTTACATATTTTGATCGGTCTATAAAAAAAAACAATAACATTCGCTTGCTAATATATAAAATATATACACAATTATGTATAAGAAAATATGTTAATATACAAAAAAAAAATGAATATGTTAGCTCTTATTTTTGTGGATGGCTATTTTTTTCTTATTAGGCACAAAGTACATTTGAAACACTTAAACCATATTCAAAAGCAAATCATACTCTTGACAATGAAGCATTTCTGAAGATTGATTTGTATATCTAGCTAAATCTTCTTGAGAGCGTTGACTTCAGAAATGAGCTTTACAATATTCAATTCAGATTTAGTCGGATTCAATATAGGTATCAAACATTGTGTAGAAAATATATAAAAAAAAACTATTTATATATTTATTTTCTCCTTTTTTTGTTAAGGAAAGATTAATCTCATTTCTTTCAAAATACAAAGTTACTAATTAAAATACAACAATAAATTATTATATGAATAAGAAGCAAAGAATTCCTTCACTTCATAGCAAAAGTTTAAAGCCGATCCAATTTTATTTTATTATAATGATCGTGTCGAGTCAATTTGTGCATACTTTCACTAATTTAATGAGTTAATTTGTTATCTTTCACTAGCACAGGTGTCAAGTGATCGTCAACACTTAGAAACAGAGGAGAATTTTTTGTTTCCGCTGGAATTTGAATTTCGCACCTTAATATTCTCAATTCACTTCCTCGACAACTAAGCCACAATCCTTGGATAAAAATATTAGTGGCGAATCCAAAATTTTACGTTTCTTTAATGTTCTAGACTACAACCATTTAAAAATGGTATAAAGATTGCTTAATTTTAAAATGCTTTATTTACTACTGCTCTATATACTACCTGAATTTTCAAGTGAAACAGTGAGAAGACAACCACCATTTCACATTTCAAAATATTAATTTTAAATTTAACCTTTTAGGTAACAGAGTAACCAATCCATTAACAAACTAAAAAAGTTCTATAATTGAGAATATTTTGTAAACTAAAGCATAAAATCCTAAGTATGCTCTATCATATTCCCACTTTGCTTAATTATACATTATTTATGTAGTTTAAATATGTTCAAAAGTTTTGGCATTATTTATTATGTCAAGAAAGATTCCACTCATTTGTCTCTTTAATTTATTTGAATAATAAAATAATTACTAAGCTTGAAAATGAGGCATCTAAGTTCTAATGATATACTCTCTTTGTTTCTAACTTTCGAATTATGGGATGCAGTTTAATTCGACATTTGTAGTTATTAAACTTTTGAAACTTATTTTAAAATATGTTGATTTCATTTATATGACGATAAAAGCTTTGTATTAAGAGATAATTGGAAGTTATAAGCTAGATAGATATTTAATTAGTATTAAGAATATGTTTGATTTTTGAACTTTCCCACAATTTAGTCATGTTGGAATAATCCTATCAGTTTTAAAAATTTTTTATATAAGATTTGGAAAATAGTGTGAGAAAAATGCAAAATCAACACAAATCATGTCTTATCTTATGAAAAAAAGGACATAATTTGTGACCTAATCTTCATAATTAACTGCTCACCTAATATTCTTAACTTCTTCAATCAACTTATTATCACCCATTAATTAATCTCCTATAATATAATAAGAGTTCATGACCAAATTCCTTTTTCATCAACCAATAGACCAACACTTATTACCATTTGTTGACATAATAACCCAACGACACATGTTGTGATGGGAATTGGGATGGTTGAAATCCATACATCCTCAATTAAAAGTATCGGTTTCGAATTCTAGGAATAAAAAAATCTTGTCGGGGATATCGTCCTAGGAATGGCATTACAAAGTGCAAATTCAAATTTTATCAGATTTCAATATAAATATTGAATATCGGGTGAAGAAAAAATAATATCCACCTTATCACCCACACACAACCAAGAGGAAAAAAAAAGATTTAAAAGTTCACATGCTTGAACTAAAAGTCAAAATTTAGGACGATGGAATTATGTTTAAGCATATATTTGTTAAAATTTAGGATGATGGCATTATATTCTTGATCCATTTACCAAATTCAAAAGAAGAGCTCGATGCACTAAATTTCCGCTAAATTCGTGGGGAATCAAAATCGCATTGAATTTATTGTAGTAAAAGCATGCAACGTGCAAGGTTGGAGAAACACCGAACCATATTGGATCTATAATACGTAGCACATTTTTACAAGGTTGGATTTGAGTTATAGTAATCGAGTGATTCTTGAGGGCCTCCATGGGCCCGAGTTAGCACCTTACATGTCGTGCATTCAACTCACACATTACAAGTTGTGCTCTTACGACTAGATCAAAAACTACGCCTAGGCATCTCTCTCATCACTATTGTTGAATATGAATTATAATATTAAAACCTTAGAATCGTTCTCGTTTGTATAAAAAAAAAAGTTGCAACGACTTAGCAACATATAGTAGATTAATCTACTTGGTTAACAAGTTTGTTAAAGGCATGATTTTAATAAGACAAGTCAACTAATAAAGAGATATAAGCAAAGTACATTTTCTCCTAGGATTAATAAACTCATCATAAAGTTGACAAATTCAACATCAATTCCAAATACTATAAAGTATGAAGTTAATCCAAATCATACTTGTAGTATGTAGATGTACCTTTGTTATAAGAAACGCAGATAAGTATGTGTCATCCAAGACCAACAATCTAAGCACGAATAACAAATATATAGACAAAGAAATTGGAAATAAATCACAAATAAAATGAAATATCAATTGTTAAGTTGTCTTTTAAGAAGTATACAACATGTCTTTGAGACTTGATGACGACACTGAAGCGCCTGCTAAGCAAGGGTAAGATGTGAAATTGCACAATATAAGCATTTGACACTTATACTATATTAGTAGTGATACCAATGGAAATTCTTCAGTGATCATTTTAAGCTACAACTTTAGGCATAGTCAATCACAGATGTAAAATACAAATGGAGGAGTAGGCCTTTCATGCCATAGGATCAATTTAATCACCTATCGGCTCACACTTATTCAAATGTCCCGAGAAAAATAAGTTCTGGGAAAAGGTTGTGTTACCGGGCTATTTTTGTCAGTTAACAGCTACATTGACAACGAACACTACGAGTTATTGCAATGGAGAAGATGAGGCAGCAAATTCCAAGTTCTGCTCCCGCTTATCCTTGTGCAGAGCCATGACATAACCTTTGCGTTGTACCAATTACATTTACGCTATAATCAAGTCCATGCAAAGTTGCAAAATTTGTCTGCAGAACAAAGAATAATCATTTTCATTAAATTTACCTTAGAATCAAATCCATGCAGAGGTGCAAGATTTGTCTGGCTAAAACAAGAAAATAGTTATTTTCTGTTGAAAACCAAAGTAGCTAAACATTAAAACAATACCTTTGTCCTTCAGAAGGACCGGCACCATAGACGATTTCACTGTTGAGGGGCAGAGGCCAAGCCTTGCGGATGAACTTGCTCCTTCACGTGTAATTAGAAGGGATTTAAAGAGCTGCCTTCCAGGTTGAAGCTGCATACATGATACGACCTTTCCATCCCTGCAGTAGCCAATGACCGTCTACATCAATCACGAAATCCTTGTGGTACGCCTTTACACGATCTTTTGCCATCCTCAAAATCTCCTCGTTCAAAGGAAGCTGCCTAAAACCAGCCCTTGTATTTCTGACCTGCCATTGTTTATATGTTTCTGGTCTCTCAATCCTCTCAGCAGCTTCACACGCTACAACATTCATTGCCTCCCTGCCAAATATTAACTTTTCAACCAGCAATCTCTCAGGAATTTCACGGGGAATATTAGCTTCAAGCATATCAAACACGGACGAGTAATGAAAAAGTGCTTCCCGGAATCGTGTGATAAAGAAGGGAGCATTATAAGCACCGTTTACGATCCCCTGTATGTAAACATCAGGATTTAACTTCCGGATGAGATTCAATACAATATCTCTAGGACTATTTACCACCACAGTCTCATCGAGTAGATTCCTGAACCGATACATGCAGTTCACTGCAAGAACCTCATCCTTCTGGATCTTAAGATCCTCCACTTTAATTGTCTCCCACTTCTGTGCTATAGCTATGAACTCAAATGGAACATTGAAACTCTCAGCATAATCAGCTAACCTCCTCCCCGTTTCCTCAACCCTCTCTGCTGGCCGGAAACCAGGATTAGGAAAGTCTATCCCAGTTATCCGGAGCTTGGGAGGTCCACCTGGTCTACTGGAGAGACGTTGTATGAAGCAGGGCCACTGGAAGCCATACATGATTCCAAAATCAATAATATGTACTGTTGATGCCGTTTCAGCAACATTCATAATTGTTTTATTTGAGAAGAAGTTAGTGAGTTTTCTAAACGGGCAGGCAGCAAGAAATAGCTGGTAAGCTTTTAAGATATCAGCTGCTGATGTAGGCATAGAAATAAGATCCTTATAAATCTGAGTACCAGAACCAGCCATCCGTGCCTCAAGACCATTGGCGAAATAATGGGCTAGCCTCTGCATCCCATCCCCCGTCGGAGAAGAATTCTGCCTAATCTGCTTCAGAAACTCATTTGCTGTCCTTCGATCATCTGCAGCAACAGCTTGCGCACCAAGTGTCAAGATGGTTCTCAAGTCTACTGCATCTCTTTTACCCCCCTGTTTCTTTCCACGGGACTTCCTACCGTTAGATCCCTTTAAAAGGACGTTCTCTGAAGCATGTTTACTTGATACCACCTGCCAGGACTCACGAAGAGCAGATTCATTTTTCCCTCCACTGCATAGCAACACTTTATCAAACAAATCTGATCGAACAGCTGATTCATAGAAAACTGCAGATTGCTTGTTACTTCTCTCTTCCATAACATCAACATCATCATGATGAATGTTTTTCTTCCCTCTCGATCCTTCGGGAGATTTCTGTTTCCCACGATCCTCCATCTTCTCCACTGCATATTTTCCGTTTTCATTATCCTCCTTCACCACTACATTATACTTTACATCAAGGAGCAAACTATTGCCTGTAGGAAGGAACTTACTTGCTTCCTCGACACCTTTCTTAAACTGCATGATCGACTCACTATCACTAAATATGTCCGGAATCAGAATTGAGTTCACAGGCGAATCCACATGTGCATCAGTGACAGTTCCGGAGCTACTTGGAGAACTGAGCGGTGACTGAGAAGTCCCAGAATCAACCGCAAATTGTTGAGTATGTGAAGCGTCAGTATCACCAAGATCAGGATTCCAATTTGGGCATAGTAAGCCATCAGTAACATCACTTCCACAACTATAGTAATTATTACTACTACAGTCCACACCGCGACGTCCATCCTGACCTAAATCAAGAATGGGGGACAGAGGGTACTTCTCTCCAATAACTTCGTAAAACGACCTTTCAGCAGCTTGAAGAGCTGCAGATTCTTGAAACATACATGTTTTCTCTTCAATATTCTCTTCCATAAGCAGTTGGCTAATATATTTAAGCACTACATCACTAAAGTCATAATCTTCATGAGAGTTATCCATAGCTGATGGAACGAAATCACCGGGTTCCAGATTTCGTTCAACTAAAGCATCACTAACTCTAAGATGATTAATCAGATTCAGATCTTGAAAAAATAGCTTATCATCATCCTCATCCTTTAATTGAATTCCAGATGTTGCATCATATAACCCCTTATAGTTTCTTCTATCCATGACCATTTATTCTGCAAGAAAAAAACAACCCAAATCCCCAAAACACATCAACAACACATAATCTTTACTAATTATACAAGTGCCACCCAAAACAAAACATAAAATCTCAAAACAACAAACTAGCACTATATTTAAGATTTAAGAAAACACCCTTTTGTTTTAACACAAAAAATACATTATTACTCGAAAATGGGTAACTGAGTTTTAGCATAAAAATGAAATCTTTATCGACAAATTCATAAGAAAAAGCAAAACTAATGCTATCAGTATCAGTTTCTCTAAAAAGGGTGTATTCTTAATCTCATAAACAGTGCTAAAAATCAATAATTACAAAGATTAAGCATTCAATAAAGGATAAAATACTCCAAAACATGATACAGTTTGTATATATATAATTATAATAATTATTTTACTGTATATAATGATGAAGAAAATGAGAAGTACCTGTGATTCTGAGAAATCCCAGATGGATAAAAAAAAGTGTACGAAAAAAAGGGAGATAATCAGAGCGGCGGTGCTTGAAAAAATTAGTGCCACTTGCATTGGACTCATATTTAAATAGGTATAAACCGTATAAAAGATTTGAGAGAAAGAAGATCTCAGCCATTGAAATCACAAAATCAGAGGGAGGGGGGTACTGGGGTGGGGGTGAGTGAGGGGGTGAAGGACTACTATTTATAATATAGTTTTTCTTAATCATGTATTCCATATTTGATATTTATACTAGAGTCGGACTATTTTGAATTCGGGTTGTATGGCTGCACCACATTTTTTGTTACTCCGTTAAATAATCAATGTTCATTATACTATTTTGAAATGTTTAATAATATTTGTCTATTTGATAAATCAATAGATTTTTTTTATTTAGTTCCTAATTTAGCCTTATCATTAATTAGAGTATTTTCCTATTACGTTTTTCAAGATATTATATTTCTTATTTTTAATTGGTGATTATATAAAAACGTATTTTTCTATTTATGTTTCTGAATAATGTGCAAAGTGTTAATAGTGGACAACTATTATTGAATAGATGAAATAGAAACTATTTATTGAAAGAGGAAAATAGTTAGAGCCGTGGGCTCAGCGTAAAAGCTGGTCACCGTGACTTAAAAGCTGATTTTTGATTATTTAGCTGTTTGGCAATACGAAAAATTAACTTATTTTAAGCCAAAAAAGCTTAAAAGTTGGGGTAGATGTGCTTTTTTTTTTTTAGCTTATAAGCTGTTTTTGAAGTTGCCCACATGTTATCTGTTTTGCCATTAAGATGTTTTATAAAAGTCGTCAAATTACAAACATAACCTAACATCTCTTTAGACCATTTTTTCCTTTTTCAGTTTGACATAGAACTGCAGCACTTTTATCCAAAACACATAACTGCTTATTTTAAAAAAGTTAGCAATTTCAAAACTACTTTTTTAAAGCTGCTTTTATTAAGCCCATCCAAACGGGCCCTTAATTATGTGTTTGTTTATAATAACGAAAAAATAATTAGTAAAAAACAAATTTATTTGGCATATATTTGATCTTTGTGACAAAGTTCAAAGCTATATTTTTTTTTCGATTTTTCACTCGGTGTCTAGAGCTCATGTTGGAGCTTCAACTAAATCTAGATCGTGCACTGTCGAGCTTATTTTAGGATGACGCTCTCAACTGAATTTTCTCTATACCGAAAAATATCTAGGTAAGAATGAAGCACTCCTACTAATATAGCACAGTCCGCTATATTTAATCCATCTTATAAGTGCCCCTAATTGATTTGTTCTTGCATATACCAAAAATGAAATTACAATATAGCTCCAGTTTCTTATTCTTTTTTTTATTATTCATATGTCTTTCTTTTAATTTTTCATATTTTTACATGAAAAAATAGAATAATTTTTTTTAAAATAATAATAAACAAACAATCGATAAAGAAGATATTTAAAAACTAAAATTAGCTACTGAATTAAAAAATTACAAATTATGTGTAAGGACGATTAAATATACATATGAACATTATTAGAAAAATCAAATATGCTTTTATAAAAAATTTAAAAATAGTTTTTTACTTTCATTTAGATGAATATAAATAGGGCAACTTTCACATTATCAAACATTAAAAAGTCATAATTTATGCTAATCAAAGTTGCACTAGTGCGTTTCACAGCAAACCCATATATGTAATTCGTCTATACATAGACGGTTTCGAAGCGAAGTGTATAAAACGAGAAGAAAAGAGAGAAAATTATATACCAATTGAATTGTATAAAACGAGAAAGCGGAACGGCAAAAATTGAATTGAATGGTAAACCGAGAAAGAGAGTACAAAATTGAATGTATAAAAACGAAAAAAGCGAGAAAGGAGGAAAGAAAGGCAGGAATTGATTTATAAAACGAGAAAGAGAGAAATTATAGTACAAATTGAATTGTATAAACGATTTTTAAAGTGAGAAATGCAAAAGAGGATTGGGCCAGCGTATATACAATTGAATCGAATTGTATAAAACGAGAAACCGAGAATTATATACATTGAATTTGTATAATAAAACAATAACGGAAAAGAGACTTAGGCAGAAAATATTTTTTGTATTGTAAATTATAGTGTCATAGGACGAAGATATATGTATTTGTATGCGCTTATACAATTTTCTCTCGCTTTACACAATTAGAAACACAATTTATATAATTCTATCGTATAAAGCGAAAGAGGCGAGCGACATGAAGCGAGCGAGAGAGGGAGAGTGGCGAGCAAAAATACAAAGGAGAGAGGGACTTTCAAACAGTTTGCTATGGAACACAAATAAATTATTATATTTATTTTATATTATTAATTTATCATTTTATACAATTATCTCGAATAAATATTAGAATCATCTTATATAAAATGAGTATTAAACTTTAATAAATTACATAATTGACGGATATATCTACTCATTCCCCTTCTACATATTGGGAATATTTCGAATTACCAACAAAATCAGGTGGTATCTATTTGTCTGTAAATTGAAATAAGCATGTGCAAAGTATAATGGATTTTGTCTTATAACAATACCCTCTCCGTCCTTTTTTAGTTGTTATATTAAATTTTTCAAAAGTTAATTAAATTAATTTTTTAATCATTATTAATTTAATATATTAAATTATAAAATTTAAATATTTAAAAATTATACAGAAAGTACTATAAATTAAAATTGAAAAGCATTGCAAGTATAAATGGATTTTGTCTTATAACAATACCCTCTCCGTCCCTTTTTAGTTGTTATATTAAATTTTTCAAAAGTCAAATAAATCAATTTTTAAATCATATTAATTTAATATATTAAATTACAAAATTTAAATATTTAAAAATTATACAGAAAGTACTATAAATTAAAATTTCCTACATATCAAAATAATAAAAAATATATCATTTAATATTAATTAAATTCTCATCGTTTAACTCTAAAAAAATAAACTATAACAATTAAAAAGGAATAGAAGAATTATTTGTGTTTCAACATTTGAAATTAGTGAAAGCGCTTCAATATAAAATTTGATTTTAATTTTGATATAAAATTTAATTTAATTAATCTATTCCTTAAAAAAAATTGACATTGGCAACCTCAATTAAATAAGACAAAACAGGTATTCTAAAAATTTCTTTATATATTTTACTTATGTGTCTTTTGCAATTAAAAGGTTATTCCTTTGTGATCTCTTAATGTGTAGATCTTAGAAGTAACTGTATTAATATCTACATTAGTAATATTATATATGTAATTATATTTTTATTTTTAGTCGCTCAAAATTAAATGATGTTAAAGTTTAGTGTCTCACTAATTTGAATTTAATATAAGATATAAATCTTTTAAAATCATTTTCATAATAATATATAAGACAATTGCGTAAAGTTGAAAAGTTTATTAAAAAGAATCATAATATACACAATACATATAATATATTAAATAGAAGCATCTCATCTGAATTGGCATGTTAATGGCTACCAATGACATTTCATCTCTCACCCATGAGTAAAAAAATTACAGTTTAGTTCATTTCTATCATATTTTTTAAAATTTTAACTATATTAAAAATATATTCAAAAGTCATGTAAGTGTCGTATGTGTAACAGTGATAGTCTTGTAGATTCGTTCTTATGGTTCGATGCTTTCTAGTAAAAATGGTGTGTTTGAATTCTGATCGCTTTAACGCAAGAAAGGGGGACCACTATCTAAGCCTAACTATTCCTCAATGATCGATAGCGTACAACTACTGTGAGGGAAAGATGAAAAGAACCTTATTTAAGAAGTCTGTGTGTGTATATATATTCAACATCAAGGAAAAAAAAAGTTAATTAACACTTTTTGAATAAAAATGATTCCGCAGTTATATGTAAGAGTTAATAATGCATAATTATGTCTTGTAAATTGTTTTATAATTAATTTGTGTCAATATAACGTCGATTATTATTTATCATTATATTTAATCTGAAATAATTAATGTATGAATTATCACATAACTTATACAAATATAGCATTTATTTTATTTATATACACAAAGCAAACTAGCAACTAAACAATGTACAAAACAATAGTAATAAAAATTTCTATCATAAATTGATTTCCCATGCTAACCAACCAAATTAGCACTAAATTAATCGTTTTTTTATCGTAGTTTATTAATATGTGGTTCTTATTATCAATTCATATTTTATTTAATTGTAAAAAAATTAATATAATTTGGTTTCTGTGATGCCACGTACTCCAATGCCACTTCCCTTTAGTAATGTCACTCTTTTTAACTAAAATCCAAATAATAGGAGACTAAAATGTAGACACAAAATTCTATAAAGATAATGAAATTTTGATGTCTCCTCAATTTTTCCTACACAAAATATACTTTATTACTTTATTATTATATAATGGTAGAATAGTGTCTCTTACGGATATTTTTACTCATCTATTATACTATTTTGAGACAGTGTCTCTTACGGATATTTTTACTCATCTATTATACTATTTTGAGACGTTTAAAAAGTTACGTCTTATTTAAGATATTTATTAAAGAAATTGGCAAAAGCATATTTTAATTTTAAAAATAAATAATTTTCTTAACCCCCAAACACCACTTAAATTTGCACCATTTTTGCTATGACCCTAATTGAATGAGATTAATATATTTAAATTATTGAATCGAATAAAATATTAAAAAATTACGTGTAAATTAAACTATAAGTAAATATTAATCAATTCAAAACAATTATTTTACCTATAAACAAAGTACAAATCAAACACTAGTCAAGGCCCAATAACTCCAAATCGACTTTCTAATTTATGAAAGCTACTTCTCAAAGGCCCACTTCTTAGGCAGGATTTGTGAAAAGTCGGGAGTCAAATGGAGGTATTACACAATTAAAATATTGAAATAAATTGAATTAATAAATGAGTGAAATATTAATATGTTCAGATATTGCTTGGGTTGAAACGAATTTAGTTAAATTATGCTGATCATAACTCCACTGGTTCGATTTTTACTAAGTTTAAAATTATTGTTTAATTTTTGATAATTTATTTGACCGTCATAAACGGTAAAAAACATATCAAATAAATAAATATATAATTAAAAAATATTTTTCTTAGTAATCAATCTGGGTTTATAGGCTTCATTTCAGCACAAGTTTAAAATCTGCTAAACTTAATGGAAAAAATAAATCTAATTGATAAATAAAAGGAGTTATTAACCGTTCAAATATAAACAAATTTCTCTTTTTAGTCTATCTCAAAAATACTTTTACTTTAAAGTTTTTTTTTTATTCAATAATTTATAACCATACAAATATCTAAAAATGTTAGATTACAAGTTTTAAAAGTTTTTTTTTTGATCGAAACACTAAACCCTTGACATAAAATAAAGAACAAGTACGAACTTCTTCTTAGAAATGTATCCGAAATAAATCGCACATGCTTCAAGGATTTCATGAAATTAGGAGACACAAATGGATATACCAAGAGAAATGCGGACAAACAACGAGCTACTTCGTTCCTCAATAAAATTAGTTTTGATTTTCAAAAAGATTCTATGTTGAGGGTTGAACCTTGACAAATAATCTTATATATCACTCATCCCATCTTTTAGATTCCGTTTTAGTAGTTGCTAATTCATGTACAGAATGAAAAATTCATTCTTGATTCTAAGAGAATTTTATGAAAGTCTTTTGTTTGCTCTTCTTTTTTTTTTTATGAAAGTTGATTTTCTCAGTATCTTAATTTTTTATCTAATTTTTCTTCTGATGATCGATTCAATTTCTAAATATTAATTCACTGATTCAAATAATAGAGCATATTATAGTACTCCCTCCCATTTGATATATTATGATTTTATCTACTTGAAATGCTTACATTTAAGGGTAGAAAAAATATCATATACTGGCCCCTCACTCTAAGGCTACCTTTCATCATTGACAGATAAGTTTCAACATGCCAGCTACACTTGCTCTTGTAGAACAATATCAAATTATAATAAGACCACATAAAATGAGATGAAAAAAGATATTAAATTGAGATTTTGTATCATTGCACTAATTTTAACATCCTAACAAGAAGTATAGGTCCATATCACCTTTTTGGCCCAATATATGTGGGCCATTATCCACAACAAGTTCTCTAGATGGCTAATCATAGCCATAAAAAAATGCATAGGGTTAAGTAGAGGAGTGTAAAAACTGAATCGATCGGTAAATCGAATCGAGAAAAATGTTATTGGTTTGTTATTATTGGGATATTGAGTTAATGGATTTTAATGGTTTTATAAAAAAAATTATTGGGTTAGCAGTTTGGTATTGGTTTCTATTATTGAGTTGTTATTGGATAAATCGATAACCTATTAAGACTAGTATTTTACTACTTTTATTTGTACATAAATATTATATATTAATTTCTATATCTTACATAGTTAATATAGTCGTCCTTTAACCTTCAATTTACGCTTCAACTTATAGTTGAGTTCACAATTTCACATTATACAAAACGTTAAAATTTGAAGTAAGCATACTTTCTTGTAATTTCTTTGGTAACTTGTATAGTCTTTTCATGTTCCCATTTGTAAAAAATTACATTATTGTGGGTTTCGCATCAAATTTATTACAAAGTAATATATTGTTTATAGTATTTTCTTATTGGTTAAACGAAAAGGACCAACCAGTGGAATAAATGAAAAATGGTAAAATAACTCTTATTGATTTGGTTATTGATTAACATATCTAAAAATCGATAAATAGAACCAATCGACCGATGCACACCCTAGGGTTAAGAGTTAATAATATTTTATTTCTATTTTTTTTCTTCTCAAAATGAAATAATTCATTAAAATTTATACGATCACAGATACATTAGGAAACCTCCATATAATACATAGCTCATCGTTTGTGAATGATAAATGAGAGAGATGTATTCGAAAGGCGAAAAGGTCCTAGAGGGATAACTATGTGTTTAGACGGCGATACGGTAATGACCGCTAGCTATTATGAAAACTAGTTAGGTCTCTTTCATAAAGGTCCCTTTCGTAAAATATTAATGGGAATTTGAATTATATTTTACTATGGTTTAAATAGAGAATAACAATTTTAATAATTTATAAATATCTATACTAATGGCCCCTGTTTTAAAATAATTTAATAGGGTGTATAATTGGAGACTATAAAAAAATATCAAGAACGAAAACAAAACTTGGGAAAACGACGCAGCGAAATCATCGGCGATTCCAAATACCAGCATATTCCAAGGTAATCCAAACACAATTTGGTATTTATATATGAATGAATAGTTTATTTAATTATTATTAAAAAAAAAGAAATGGCTTGAAAGAAAAAGAAAAGAAAACTGATTTGATAAACCTATGCTAACAATTTGTTTCGTGGAAATTGTTTAATGGCTATGAATGCATGATGATTGAACAATGATTGACCTTTTAGTATTAATAATTAGGAATTAAGGAATGAAAATATGCAGTAATACAGTGTTAATGATTGAGTTATGCAGTCAAATATGTGTACGAATTTAAGGTGAGTTGAAAATATTATTATAATAATATTAAAATTAAAAAACCTAAGACATCTAATGATGCATCAAAATAATATGATAATAAATACAATGATTGACCACGATTAAACAATCCTACGAGGGATAACTTCACATAAGTTTTATGTGAATATGTCGTTTAATGGGTTTAATATTATTTTAGTGGTTTTAAAAATGTTGGATCTTCCTTATCGCTAAGAAGTATTAAGTACAGTTTTGTTGTATTCATATATCTAGTTTAAATATCTAGTCAAATGAGATTGTATGAAATACATTAGATTTATATATCAGAGAAATTGCAAACTTAGTCCTGGGGAATTGAGATTTGTAGAAAATTTAAAGGGTGACATGTTTAATTGACAATTGACATTCAAGAATTACAAATGATTATAAAATTTGGAGTGTATTTTTAGGAAGGTTAAACACATAAAAGTGTGAGTGTTGTTAGTTTGAAAACTTTTTGTGACGTATACTTGAATAGATTCATTGATTCGGAAGCGCAAGGAAAGGGAAGGCTCAGCCACAAGGGTAATTATTCGATTGACTAAGCAAGTGGATTTCTAAGGCTTGTTAAGTGTCATGAAATGCGTGATGTTCCCTGTGGTATCTGTTGAGAAGTGACGGGAATGGTGATGGGTTGACTTGCCCACAGACTAATTCTAATGTGAAAGAATGGGGATAACAAAAGGAATGTGAGTAATTGTTTATGTGTGTTGTGTGAGAACGCTGAAGCTCTTGTTGAATCATTGTTGATTAAATTCATTTTGTTGGTTGTGCAAATGTGCCAATGTTATGAAAATGGTCATTCCTCATTTAGTTGTGGAACTTGTCTCTGCCCATTATTCTGAGGCATTGGTTGGACAAGTGTTATGTGGCATTGGAAAGAATGGGTACTAAAGAGGATGTACAATTTACGAGGGAAGTATCGCGCGCCGCGATGGATACTATATTCGCGGGACGTATCGCGAGCCGCGATGGGTACTATTATCGAGGGTGTGTCGTGCGCCGCGACAGATGAGGACAGTATGCCCAATGGGTCCCTTTTTTTTTTTGGATGAGAGACAGCGGGGGTATCACTAGGTCAGACATGCATCATTATACTGACATTACCATTCCATACATTGCACATGATTATCATAGTGAACTTGATATTGTGTTTGTTGTCTTGTGAATGCCTTTTTGTGGAACTTGTGATTGATGAATATGAGCATGTTCTTGAGGATATAAAATTTGTTAAAGGTTGTTGCTTGAGGATATGTAATTTGGCAAGGTATTGTTGTTAAGGATATGGAATTTGCCCCCCCCAAGTAGTGTTGTGCAGGATATGTAAATTTACCACAAAGTGTTGTTATTGAGGATATGTAATGTTCAAGGCGGTGTGAGGATCTGTAATTGTCTAAGTGTTGTTGAGCTACGGCTATGTAAACTGTGAGCTGTTAGGTTGGGTTGATTTTAACGCAGGTTGTAGTTGGAAGGTTCGGTTGGGGTGGTAGGATTACCGTATTTCATCCCCTAGCGTGGTTTAGCCGTTTACTTGCTGAGTACCGTGTGGTTGGTACCTCCCCCCCTTGTTCACAAATTTTGTAGGTTATGATGTGCCTTGGATGTTTGTTGCTACTTGTCATTCTCTTCTTTTATGAGGGCTTTCTTGGGGAATGTGGGTACGCTGTTTTCCATCGCAGCAGACTTTTCTCGCATAATGTATGATCTTGTTCTATTCTAGAAACCAAGTTCATTTGGAGAATTGGTTTTTCTTTTGAATCAATGTAATACTTAGAGACTTGACACGTGACTACCAGGTTTGGGTGGTTATTAACGTTACTTATATTTTCTTCCGCACTTTATTGTAATGGTTGAGTTTTAGGCTGACTTGTCTTGGTGGGATAAGACGAGTGCCATCACGCCCATTTTTGGGTCGTGACAGATACAAATGTATTCAAGAGGTAATTTTTGTAATTTTTTTAAAAATAGATAAAACAAGATGTGTATTTATGTAATTTTTCAAAATAATATTGTGAAGAACTAGATTATCGATTACGAATTTAATTGAATTCACTTATTTTAATTTTATAATTTATCATAAAAGTGCATTAACATGTATAAATATATCATCTAAAATTTAATAAAATTCAAATCTTGAAATTTAAGAAGTGATTCAAAAATAAAATTCAAATTATTTTTTTCAAACTGCTTTGTAAAGTTTTTATTTAAATTGAAATTCTATAAAAAATAACACCTCTATTTGTAAAAATAAAAAGAATATACAAATTATTTCCTTATTCACTTATAAAATTACACTAAATTAATTATTATTATATACTAATAATTTGTAGGATCTAGCAATGATTTCACCATCACAATTCACATATCCCTTTCATTTTTTTAAAGCACAACTTTTGACTAGTCATTTTTGGTCTAATCCTTTTTTGTATTTTAATATAATATTTTTTCTTTATGGTTTTAATTAGATCTAGCCGATAGAATTTGTCAAGACATATACAAAAATTAAGATTGTTCACTTTTGACAAATTTAAAAGATGAAAATTATTAGAATATATATCTTTTTTGTGACAGAAGAATCAAAAGATTCTATTGGTCCAATATGAATATTTCAGATAGTCCAAACTCCTATAATTAATTAATTAATAAAAAGAATATTATTTTATCCACAGTAAAAAGACAAATGTCACAGATCTGGATATTTTTTTGATTAAAAAGTGAATGGATAAGATATTTATATCATTATTAAAATTAAAAAATAAAGAAATTTGCCAGGCTGGTTGCATCACTGGTTTGCTTTAAATTTAATATCAGACCTTTTTTTTTGGGGAAGTTGGATGAAGGTATGTCAGTGGTCTCATGTTGTATTAAATAAGGTAAATATTTATGTCCATAAAAATGTGACTTTATTTAATTTTACGTTCGATTAATTTAAATTTATTATTTTATATGAAAAATGATTTCATATTCATAGCTTAACTTGTGATCTCTAATTGAAAATTGAGAAGTAATTATCATTTTAGTTCAACTTCAAAAGTCGTGATTAATATAGAGGAGTCTAGTATTTAACAGAGGTGAAATGTTAAATTTCTGAATTTGAATTAATTAAATCTCTCACGTAGAGGAGAAGTATGGCGGCCGAGGGGGGAATGAGAGTAGAAAGGGGAACACAGGAAAATGCGGAGAGGAGGAAAGAGCTGAGAGAAGGGGCATCAGCAATCAAATCACTCGCAAAAATAAAAAAGAGTACTTGTCGGTAGATTTATTTTCTGATTACTTTACTTAAATTAAACGTAAGAAGTCAGTTGTAACGACCTTTTTGCTTATGTATTTGTCTGTTCTAGTTTGGTCGCAACTTTAATTTAACACCTTTTATTTATATTCGATATTTATATAATTATATCAAATAAAAATGTTTAGCTAGAGGAATGACAAATTAAAATTAAAATATATGTATAGAATCTAATTATAGTCTAACGTGCTAAAAAATAAAAAGAAAAACTGATCTTGTATCTATTTGTTTGATAATTTGATATGAATATCGAAGGATAATATTTTTTATGAAACCATCAATAGAATTATACTACAATCTTTTGAAGAACCGAAAGGATAAAGTTACGTAAGTCTTTATATCTCAAGCCACAAGTAACGTGTTGCTTAAAGGAAGGGATTACTTCACTGTCAACTTTTATTTATTTATATTTATTTATTATTATTATTGTTGTGTTTTTATTTTTTTTCTTCATATTTTTATTATTTAATTTTCATTCTTAGTTTAAATTTTTTTAAAGTCATAATACATGAATAGATATTCAAAATTTTGACTTCAAACAAACAAGTACTTTTAACTATGCATAGCAATTAACTCAAATTCATTTCTATGGTGTCTCATAGACATCTGATGCTAGTGCGATACACAAATTTTTTGAAAGTATCTAGATAATTATTTTAAGTTAGAATGTTCAACTGACACAGTAAAAACATGTTAAGGTGTCTAGATATGCAATCTTTAAGATTAGAATGTTTAAGATGAAGCTTGAGTCTCTTTCTCACATAATGTATTCAGCCTTTACTCCTTGAAAGGTAGAGAGATTGTTTCCGATAGATTCTCGACCGAAGGACAAGTATATCATATGAAAATTACAAAATGTAAATGAAGTAATGTACATTTGAAATTATACCCCCAGTAAACAACCTAATGTACATGATAATACATTTGAATTGCTGTATATTCTTATCACATGCTAACAATTATATGAAAAGCATAGAACCAACATAAACAGAGAGATCCCTCCTAATGCCCTGTTTGTTAGACTGCTTTATTCAATGAATCATGTACACACTATCTGAGCTGTTGTCTCCAATAGATAAGCAAGATTGCAGTAACAGGTGTAACCGGTGTGCTAGGGGCCTTGCACCTTTAGTTTATGGTTAGTTCTTCTTCTTTGTGTGTTTTTAATTAAGTCACCGGTTATTTTAAATAAAAGAAGACACACAAAAGACAATTAAAGATCATTGGTCTTTACCCAATTTCAGGCGGTTTTGTGGTTTCACACACTCATTTTTATATGTTATGGATAAACGAATTTTCGATGCGTATTGCCATTTAGCCTCGGACTCCTCTCCATGACCATCTGTTATTTTGGCACACTGAGTGCTTTTTATGCGCATAATTGTTTGCTGTTCTCTACGGTGCCACCCAGCATGCAGATCGAGCTCGGTCATTTTTGCAGGTTCAGCTTGATTCTTCACATGTTGCTTAGACCAGTAGTCATGGGCAACTAAGACCCTGTCCAGAAGCTCCTGTGGTACCGGCTCGCCCCTTCTTTGCTGTGGGGCAATGCTTGCTGTATGGACCAATGTCTTCCATTTATCCTAATGTAAACCACGTCACACGAGATGATGAGAAAGAGTCATTCGATTTGCTAATACAGAATTAAGACAGTATAAGATCTAAGCTTATCAAGAAAAACTCATGTTCTGATTTCGCCTCTTCATGCAATGTCATATATTTAGTAAGCCAAAAAGTACTAAACAAGTTTACGATATCATACTAAGTCATTTCAGTATGTAAATCATCTTTTAACAAAATTACGATGATATTAACTTTGGAGCTAAGCATAGCATCCAGAAATATCAAGGATATAGAACATCAATTCTCAAAATTAGCCAAGTCTTCGAGTGAAATAAAACGATATCCTTCCTTCGTCAATGCGGAAAAGATAAAAATGCACTAATTAGATGTCTAACCTTCACGTCAACATAAGTTCGATGGTCAGCATACTCAAAAGCACGGATTTTGACACCGTCCCCCGCCATTGCATGTCAATCAGGAGCGAGCAATAAGAAATGCAGTTTTAGATTGCTGGAGGATCAACAAAATTTACGAACATTGATATTATAGTTCAGATACCTTCCAGTTCCAAGCTGCTCCACAGCTTCAACTAGAGCTTCTACTTCTGCGACTGAGAACGGTCTCCTTGTTCTACGTTGTGAATGTTCAGAACATCTATTTTTTGGGTTCACAGGAACCACCGGATGTGCCTCAGCATTCAGAGGAGAGAGAACGACCAAGGCTCTAGAATCAGAAATAGCTACATCACTTGGAGGATCGATAGGATTTGTAGGTGATAGGGCCAATTCATGGTAATCTTTATCATGCTCATCCAACCTAGTCTCTGAAAGAGCCGATGAAAAACTTGGAAGCTCTAGTTCCATGATAGGACTAGGTGGTCGCCTGAATACAAAGATGCTATATTAGTCCAAGCACAATAAAATGTATAATGGAACAGTAGTCAAAAGCACAAAATGTACAAGTCCTCGACTATACCGAGTTAGTTCATGATCAGCAACATATGGTGACAGAGCAGGAAGATCTTTAGAATGCAACGATGGAGAAACTGGATAAGAACTTGGCTCCAACGTAAAACCCAAAGTATCGAGGTTTCCATTCTGAGAGATACCAGCCTGCTGTAGAGTTTTATTGTCATCTCTGACCTTCTTCCCCTGGACAACCATACCGACACGCAATCCACTTCCCAGAATAGATTTTACAGCCTCCATTACTGTCCTCTACATAACCCCAAAGTAAATTTTGTTTTAATCAGATCTTGGATATCTTCAAAATCCACAAGAGTATACTATTAATGTAAAAATTAATAATGCATAGTTGATAAAGCGGGTCAAATCCCTTGACATGTTGGTATGATTCCCCCGATGCAGAAGATTAAGTAATTTTCATCATAAACCTAACTAAGAAGCCTACCTTCAGGGAACCAACAGTTTCATTTTCAGGGACCTCTATAAAAAGCTCTGGTACTTTGAATGACTTGATGCTAAATTTTACTGAGAAAACAAATCAAACGCGTGTTAAAAAATATCAAACAATGTGTCAAATCAACAAGTAAAAAAGTTTCAATGGTCTTACCATTAGAATCCTTCTTTCGATGATTTCTGACTGAAGCTGAAGCCCCCGCTCCTGTTATGTCTCTCTTGATTCCCTTTTCAGGTGAGTTTGAAATGCTTTTACTATTGGCCTGCTGATCATAAGCGACAACCGAGCTATAGTGACACAATTTTCTTCTCTTTGATGGAATTTCAAATCGGCATCTTTCTAGTGCACATACTCTTTTCCTGTTTCTGTGAAAAGACTTCATTCCATATTCTAAAACACCAAAAACATGCCGTTAGAAGATGAGCGATAACAAGGTAAAAGTAAGTAACAAAATTCTAAGAGGTATAACTCCACTTACTGGAGCATGAACGTTCCCAGTCCTTCAACTGAGGAGCTACTTTCCAGCGTCTAGAAGTCAACATCTTTCTCATACTTTTGTATCCATTACGTGATGTTTGCCTGAAGGCTCTTATGTTTGTGTTGTGTCGATAAGATCCAAAAGAATTTTCGTCATCATCTCTAATACCTAACTTAACGTTGTTCCTTTGCTTTCCAAAAGAAGGCCTAGGAACCGCCCTGTACCAAGGCAACTGTACACTACTGTCTGAGTTAATTGCGGAATTGTTATTCACACATTTCTCAATTGGACCCTTCACACTGCTAGAGTTAGCCAAAGTTAAGTCTTCAGTCTGCTTGCCGTCATCAGTCAGCTGTTTTTGTGTACCTGTATCAGTTCTCTTGTCACAGACATCCTCAAGATTAGAGGATGCGCCTTCTACTTCAGTGCGAAAAATGTTATTCTCTATATGATTAGGTTTATCCAAGCTATACTTGAGATTTGGCTCTTGCACTGCAGGTTCCGGTAGATAAGCGCTTTCAACACAACTCCCCTGGTCAAAGCACTCTGATTTCACAGCTTTATCTTCTTTGAGTTGCTCACACTTCACAACTTCCCTGCAATCGGAGAGCTTATCCTTTTCTATCACTGCATTACTGCAAGCAGAGCTTTCGCTCTCCTGTAATAGTTCACCAGCAACAGTCGCCAGTAATTCAAATGCACAAATTTGATCATTGTTTATATTTTTGTGCGAGTGTCTCCGCTGAAACAAATCGGAATTGCAGAGATATTTAGAAAAACATAAACGAAAAAAGAGAACGAGGACTCGTAACAGAATGGATAATATTCACAATTTGAGCTTACTTACTCTAACTGATCTAGGAGCTTTTGGTATAACAGGAAATTCAAAGCCACTGAAACCATGCCTTACTCTCTTCTTCGATGACATATCTCAGATAGCATGCCAATATGTGATGATCATGTACAATGAGCCGTTGACACCAATATCACTTCAAGCTAGAGAAGTAAATAAAAGCCGGTTATAAATCATACCGTATAGCATAAACAAAAGGCCAAAATATACATCATTCCCAAATCAGAAAATTAAGTACATTCATTGATTACTATGCAAAGGCACGATAATATAATGGCACTAATTGATTTAGTTTCAGGGTGACATTTTATCATTGTACTTTAAGCCCCTTAAGATGTTTGGAGTTGACAATTTGGAATGCTGAAATCATAAAAAAGATCTAGCCTGTTCCTCGAATATATCAACCTGCTAGTTGCAGCCAACAAGAACAAACCGATAACAATGAATACGTTGCACGGACTCTCCAGAATACCTGCCAAACCCATGTCGGATCCTCCAAAAGTAGAATGCACCACTTTTGGAAGATCCGATACACACTCATCCGAATTCGGAGAGCCCGAGCAACACAACTTCAAAAGAAAACTTTCATTCCACAAAGCAGATCCGTCCCTACACCTCCAACTTCCAATCAACAATAATACAGAAAAAAACATACCTAAATCATTTTCCATTTTCACAATTTGATGCATCGAATTTTGCAATTTAAAGTTCAACACTCGGATCATCCGCAAAAAACTCGAAAAATTCTCGAAAAATAAAATATCTCTCGACAATTACCAATCAGTTACACCTGATCACTTTTCTAATGTTACAATTCAACAGTAAAAGAAGAAAAAAAACTCATCCAACAGCAAATTCCAGTTTCTCTTTTTGAGTTATGAGCAAAAACCTCTGTAGGATCCTTGAAATTCACGCAATCGAATAAAATACAAATAAAAATAAAAATTCAGAAAATCCGATCAGATCTCCACAATGATCAAACTGAATTCCACCAACAAATAATCAATCAAACATATCGGAATCAAATACATCGAAATATAACCAAAATTCAATTATTCAACCAAATTACAATCACTCAAATCAACCAAAAACATCAAATCAAACAAATGCAGAACAAATACTCCACATCACAAAAAATCAACCAAACAACCAAACAAAACGAAGTTTAAAATTACCTGATGAAAGAGATCTGGATGTGATTCTGTACAGATTCTTCGAGAATTACGAAAATTTGCACAAAAAATAGATGAAAATTAATTTATGTTGAATTTGATTTTAGTTTTTTTTTCCCTCTAAATGGATTTGTTTTTGGATAGAAATGAAAAACCTCTGGGTTTGAGAAATAAAATAAAACCGAAAGCAACAGTGCTAAAACCCCCACAAAAATGATGTAAGGTAGTTTTTACGGGTATATATATGCTTTAAAATGTGATGAACAAAAAAAATAAAATAAAAAATAAAAAAACGTCCGGTTAAAAGGGTATTATTGTCCGGTCAAACATTGGAAACATCTAATTTTGTCTGTAGTTAATAATAAGAGTAAATATTATTAATGATAAATTCATAATTAAATTTTTTTTTATTTTGTAAATTGAGCAAGTAAAGTGATATCTATTTTAAATATTTCCTCCATTTTATTTTACTTTGTGATAAGACACTTCTCTTTTAAAAAAATAATTATTAGGGATTTATTTAAGTAAGCTAATTTTATTAATTAAGTTTTGAAAATCAAAATTTGTTTGCTTGTATTTTATGTGGTCATTTAATAATAAAGATAGATAGTGAGAAAATATGATAAAATTATATTTTTTTAATTGAACAAGTAAAGTTAATGAAAAATCTATCTTTAGTATAAGGATCAAGTAAATATGAACTTGATGGAATAAATTAGATAAATAAAAAGGGATGAAAGGTAAAAAAAATTTTTCCATTATTTGGTATTTGAAAAGTCATAATATTACCCTATATAATTAAGGTGTGTATAATATTCAAGAATAATTAGTTAATTAATTCTACTAATTTAGAGTTACATGAGAAAAAATATTTTTTTTTAAACTTTTAAAATAATAAATAATTTGAGATAACTTTTATAAAAAATCTCAACAGATAATTTAAGCTGAAGAGATGAAGCGTATCAGGGATTGATATATAGCGAATCCTCTGGAAAGAGAGGGATATCTACGGAAACATGGACACACGCAATGCATGATTGTCGTCAGCTCGTATCATAAGTTGTTGAATTAAGTCTCACAACAAGCACAATTCTTATGTTTAGTTGTCGTTATTGAATTTTAATTGAATCTACCGTTTCTAATTACTTATTTCATAGAAATACAATAACAAAAATTATGAGTCAAACTCAAATAAACTGAGTGATCTATAACCTGAATCAATTATATAACTCTATTTTCAAACTTTTCTTATGTCAATATCATACAAATATAAACAAAATATATTAAATTGAGAAATAGTCTTTGGTTTCTAATTATGTATAATCTCTAAAATATAGGTCCAACAATAAAAATAGTATCATGCCTAAATTATAGAGAGGTGTTTAGTGTAATTAATATTTTAAAAGAATGCTTTATTGAAGAGTCAAAATAGTTGGAAAAGTTTTTCTAAAATAAATTAATTAATTGATTTGTAGTAAGCAATTTTTTTTTGTGTGCGGAGGAAGATGAAAAAACGTAAAAGTTGAAGTAGAATGTAATTTTTTTAGCATGAAAATAATTGTATAAAAATTATATTTATATAAAAATATTCCAACAATATAAATAAAAACTTAACCTCGTACTTTGTTGAGGATGATATATTTATGACAAAATCTTATAAACATCTGCTCTATATTTTGTGATTTTTGTAAAACAAGATTCACGTTACAAATATTATTTTAATTAAATAAAGTAAATTACTCTGTTTAATTAACTTATACTATTTTGTAACGTGATTACATATTCTTCTTTCGTAATTTAATGAAAAAAGCATTTTAAACAGGACTGGTCAGTTACAATTAATCACACAAACTACTCATCAATACTATAAGTACTTGAGATACTTATAAAATGATTAATGTATTAACTTAATCACACGTTCATTCAAGTAGATTCGAGGTAGTTGTTATGACTTTGTGAGGGTTGTAAAGTAGACGTAAGTTTTTGTGATTGAACTTAAAAGGTGGTTGACCGATCAGGATCATAGTAGAGTGGTATGTATTTTTTTTGGTGGTTGACGATCGGATCATAGTAGAGTGGTGTGATTTTTTATTCTAATAAAAGATTTCGATTCAATGTCCCTTGAAGATCAAGTTGTCTTTATACGAAGGCATTCCCTCCCCACACCCCTCCCCCCCCCATGTGTGATTTCCTTACACATTAGTTTTAGTCGAGCTTCAATATAAAATATCGTATATCGAGTGAAATTAACCCCCTCAAAAAAAAGAGAGAAAAGAAGATGATCTGTGTATATGATTGGTTGTCGACTTGTCATTTTGATGTGATGAATATGATTATTCATCCTTAAATAGAGGTATCAAATTTGAACATAGATTTTTTTTAATTTTTTAATACATAAAAAGTGTTTGATTATCGAGAGTTGTTTTTTGAAAATAATTTTTCAATCTCCACGAGATAGGAATAACAAATTTGCATACACTCTATTATTCTGAACCTCGCTGGCATGTTTTGTTTATAAAGAGCATTTCTTCCATTAATACTCGAATGTTTTGATGGACAAATAGAATCATCCATTTTTAATTAGAAGTTTCAAGATTAGATTTTGAATAACTATTTTTACGTGAATAAAGAATATTTTCTTCATCGATAATTTTTATATAATACAAATTTAAATTAATTAAAACTTGAATATAGATATATCGAGCACCGAATGAATAGAGAAAAAAAAGTACATAATGATTAACACGCATCCTCTTTGATATTAATATTAAATTCTTGGTCTTAAAGAGTTGCTAGTATTACTAGTATTGCTTAATTTGGATGTGACAATACATTACTTCATCAATTAGAACTTTTCAAAAGACCCAATTCCATCCAACTAATAATAAATGGATGAATAAATTAAATGTATCTTCTTCTTATCCATGACATTTTTTAATTTGGAAATATTCAACTTCAAAGTTCAATTTTTTTTTAAAATTTATTTTGGGTTAGCTTTTCCTACTTTTGACAAAGAGAGAAAGACTAGCACCAAACAACTCGGAGTTGGATATTCTCACGGATTTTTATTCTTTAATTAATGACAAGTTGGTACCATATAATATTGGGAAAATTGGTTTAGTAGGTTGCACAATATTTGCCTTAATACTATTAAAAAAAATAGTAATAGATCGGTAAGTATTCTTTTATTCTTAGTTAGAGGTGTTGTATTTGAATATAGAGATGAAATGGTAATATTTTTGAAAAAAGAATTTGAAATATATTAGAACTTTGATCGAAATTGTTGTGACAATCTCAAATTTTAGGCAATATCTATTTTCCCACACTATTTAATAGTATATTTTAAAAATATAAGGGTGTCAATGTGGACATTATAAATATTATATCATTTTAAAAAATAATTTGTTGAGCAATTATATATTTTTCAAATACACTATTGAATAGTGCAGGGGTAATAGATCTTACCCCAAAAGTTGAAATTGTTACAACAATTTCTGTCAAAGTTCAAACATATTTCAAACTTTTTTCCCTAATATTTTTTTATTTTTAATAAAAAATTCCAATTTAGAATATTGAGAATGATGGATATCAATAATTCATGTAACACATCCTATTTACTCCATTATAATTAGGAGTGTACATTATTTGAACTAAACCAAAAAAATAAATCAAATAAAATTGAATTTTAGTTCGAATTATTTTTTAAATTTTTTGATTTGATTTTGGATTAATAATTTAATTAGTTTGGTTATTTGATTCGACTTCAGATTTAGAAAGATAAAAATAAAACACGATCCACTGACGAAAAAGAGGTAGTAACATATTTTCTGAGTTTGCAGGTGCCACTTACGAAGGCTAAACTACAACCATGGCTTGGACCACGGACCGTAGGTAGGGTCCGTGGGTTGGCCACCCAGAATTCCTAGAAAAAAACATGACCCACGGTTGGACCTACGGACCGTAGTCCAGGTACAGTGGATTGTGACCCTCTAACTTAGTCTCAGTTGTTAAGTCAGGATCGTTTTTGTCTTTCTCCTACGCTTCAAACATTTAAACTACATCGTTTTACACCTAAACTATGTCGTTTTACTTAATTTAAGCAATATAATTTAGTCAGAACCTAACTAAAACCTTATTCTCCAAAAAAATAATTCAAACTTAGAGCAAAAGCCCTGAAATCGAAGGATTTATTTGTGAATTTCGTCGCCAGATATGTAGATTTCACTAGTGGGTTCCTTTCATCCATTAGGTCCCCATAATTTAGTTAGATTCTTGATTTTTCATATTTTGCTTAGACCTAGAGTTTCTAAATCTTGGGATTATTGTTGAGATTCAGTTTCTATAGTATTTTCATAATCTAATTATCATATTTTCTTGGAATAGCTGTATAAATCCTTCCGTAAAACTTAGAATCCCACTTTGTGTAGATTTTCTTAGTTCATGAGTTACCATGCGTCGATTTTCTTTCTAAAAAAAATCAATGACAACTCAACGAAGTGTGTTGAGTTTTAACATTTTTTGTAGTGTGAATAATAAGTAATGAACATGAGATTTTTTTATTCATATTTAGTTGATGAAAAATTAGAAAGCAAGTATTTAAGTTAAATCCAAATAGACTACATATGAAAAAAAATATGTTATATCGTTTAATCTAATTAATTGTTTTGAAAACAACAATACACTTTCGTTGGGTGTTTTTTACACAGAAATAAGGTACGAAGGGAAAATACTAATAAAAAATAATTGTTGTGACAAATGAGGGGGTATCCGGATTAGTATTTTTTAAAAATGAAAAACATATATAAAAATAAATAAATCATAAAATTAGTATTTTGTATTTAAATGGTATATAATATAGAGTTGAAGAATTAAAATGGAATAAAGCTAAGATACAATGTCAAAATAAAAAATGGGTCGGGGCAAGTTAATCATGATGTGTGAAGTACACACATCCACTTTGTTAATTCTAAATGGAACATAAAAATTAGAGTTGAACTGTTACAAAAAAAACAAGATTACGTTGGAGCGTTAAAATGAAATGCAGTTCCGCTAGATCTGTCTACTTGTTGTTTCAGTGAATCTTATGCTTTTTTATTTTATTTGATTTGAGGTATGATTTAAATGTGCCATTGATTTTTTAAAAAATTTCAAATCATTTAAATTATTTAAAATTATAAACATCCCTAATTAAAATTCAAGTATGTAGGGAAAAAAAAATTAGGGTCAACCTTTTCTCCCTTCATACTACCTAAAATCTTTAATTTTATGTATTGTACTAGTGTTATTTATAATAATAAAGAATCAATTCAGTGTATGATATGTTAGCCAAATATTGCAGTATATTACTTTGGATGTTGTTATAAATGTTTTATTTATTAGTATGAAAATTTGAATAGTTTACTTTAAAGTTTTAATTTTTTTATACAAACACAAGTATATAAAAATTATTTCTAATTGTATAAAGTAGAGAAAATTGTATAAATAATATATTTTTGTTCGGACTCTCGGCCCCTCTTTCAGATCTCGATCGCCAATCTCCAAATCTCGCTCGCCACCTCACCTTTCTCACTAAGGGTTTTCTGTTTGTATAATACTATAAAGCGTGAGGAAAATGTATATACACATGCAAGTTAGTAAATATAATTTTCGTCCTATACAATTAAATTATACAATAAAATAATCCCCTGCCCGGTTTTCTTTTTCACTTTCTTCTCTTTCTCATTTGATAACCAATTTTCAATTGTATTAATTTTCTCTCTTTCTCGTTTTATACAATTCGAGTTCAATTGGACTATTCCTTGTCAAGTCTCTTTTGTATTCTCTTATTTCTCCATTTTTAACAAATTCAATTTAATAATCGGTCTATACACTTATAATAATACAATTTCTATGTTATCACAACGTCGTTGTATGCCAGTTCTTTGTCCAAGTTGTCTTTCTCTTTCTGTTTTATACACTCGTTGTTATATAATTGATTCAACTGTATATGTTATAGCGAATTATATAGTTTCTATGTTTGCGATGGGAGCGCATTCTGACAAATTTTATCTATAGCATTACTAAAATGAATTTTTATTTGAATATGAAAGTATCCAAAAAGAAATGAGAAGGCTAACTATTTGGGCCTTGCAAAGGCCCATTTTAGACTCTTATTCAGCCCACCCTTCTAAAACATATGGCCCAATCCAATCCAATCCTAATCCAAACCAGATCAAATGTTAACCAATTTAGCCATATGACTACACAACATTACATACACACACCTATGTATATACGTAAAAGTGACAAAATCAGTCCATAAAATTACGATTTGCTCAACTTTTTTTAAGTTTGTATGGGTTATTAATCAATTTATTTTCTTATGCGATCTATTTTGACATGCTCAATTTAGTTCATTTTTAAAAATAAGCTAATATACTGTTCAGAATGAATTATGAAAAAATTTGTCTAACTTTTTCTTGTTAAAATAATTTTTTCCCTATTTGATATATTATAGATAATCATATATAATCATAATAGAAGAAAAAAGTTTAATTATATACTAAAAGAAATTATAAGAATATAAACAAAGATTTTTTGCTTTGGTTAAATGGATTAATGATAATATTTTGTAATATGAATTATTACAAAATAAGAGAATATTATTGTTCCTTGTATAAATTAGTGCATTGATTGCTATCAAAATACTATTATGAGGTGAAACACAGAGCAAAAGAAAAAAATGTATTCAATTAATTACTCTAGGAAATACTTAAAAATAAAGTGCATCACTAATAATATTCATCTAGCTAAATGCATTGATCTTCATATAGAAAAACATTCCTAATGAAGCCACAGACAAAGTCATGCAAATAATCTAATTTACAAAAAGAAAAAATAAAAAATTTGAGATTTTAATTCTTTTGAAACAATTATTAAGTACTAAACTAAATAACTTATGTATATATACTGAATAATCTCTAAATTAAAATTAGGGAAATTACATAAATATACTACAAATATTTAAAATAATTACAAGTTCATATCCAAATTCAAAGCAATTCCTTAAATACTCATTGAGAGTGATAATTTCTCTTAACTTGAAAGTAAATTAGTATATATATACTTGATTGGTATCATTAAAGTTTTCTGTTCAGAAATTACTCGTTAGTTAACGATGTTATAATATATGTATACACACTCTAATTTAAGCACAATTAAGCGAAATTATCAGTCTCAATGATATCAATACAGTCTATGATACTGATTTAGTATTAATTAAGCGAAATTATCAGCTTTAATTATATCAATATAATATATGATACTGATTTAGTATCAGTTAAACGAGAAGTATATAGTGTAATTTCCCCTTAAAATTACTGAATTTAGTTGATCAACTCGCATACTCCAAATTAAAACATAAGGTGAGAATCTAAATTCATCATAGAGTTTTTTTATTTTTATTTTTATGAATTGAATCCTTACATATTGTGATAACACATTAGCCCCTCTTAGTGACAAATCCACTTAATCAAGAAGTGCACTTGAGAGGAAAATGAAAAAAAGGAAAAAATACATAAAGTTGGGGAAAGTATGACGTATTTTTCCATATAATTTACCAATCAAATAGAGAATATGAAAAGGAAATCACTAAGGAAAATCATTTATCCATTGAATTAATTTATATATGTAAGTACCTACCATGTTGTTATTGTATCTTTACACATATTTTTGGACCGTGACCAAATTAAATTGTTATCCTTAATCTTATCTTGTGGCTAAGTGGGACATATTATATTTAGGTTTATGACCTTTGTATAATTTAAAATTATGCACAATCTTAAAACATGAAATATATTTAATTGACGTTGAATTGATGGCTGATTTGCAGCTTGTCTCTGTGCAGTAAAATTTTAAGAAATTAATGTTCGAACTATAATAGAAATGACTTTTAGCGATATTTAATTTTTCATTAATGATAAATATGTATTTTAGCGGCAATTATCACTCTTTTTGTATATGTTCCTAAAGCCTTTAGAAACATTGATTCTAATGACACTTAATTAATGCCGGTAAAGACTTTACCACTCTTTATTATTGTTAATATAAAATTATTTTTATTATAGTATCGTCAGACATAAATTATAGGTGTTGACACCCAATTTTGATCCTCCCGTTATAAACTAATTAACGAGTTTCTCGACTCTAAGCAGCAAAATAATTAGATTGTATAGAGTTAATTTGCATGTGTTGTTCAATTGTTCACAAGTCAATGCAATTGAAACACATGTCTAATAGTCAACATTATACCATCTTTCATTTATACAAGTTCTTGAAATATCCTTTTAACTCTTGCCTCATAAGTAAAAGTAATTTATGTGCACATTTCATAAATTAATGAATTAACCCTAACTTGTTCTTTCTCCATTTTCTTTATTGGTTTTCTAGGACTCATTCAAAGAGAGCAATTAGTGAAACTAGCTTGATATTAGGAGTTGATAGTGATATTTCACCTTTAAAAAATGTGGATTCTTATGGATGAAATGAAAGGTGAATGTTCTATTAATGACCCCTCAAAGAATATTAAGTTAATTACACACAACAATAAATATAAATAGTGAATGGGGAGTAGTGAAACAATATGCTTTTTATTAGGTACTCATCATTAATTATAGTTTTATCTAAAAAAAAGTTATGTTATTTCTTTAGAAGTTTCTATTCTTTAGGCATCTATATCTTTAGATATATATCATTCTAAAAAAGATGTGATTAAGTTGGTGGGGTGTAATATGGAAAATTGATACTCAATAAAGTCCACTTACTAGTAATGTTCATTATCACTTTATCTAAAAAAAATTATAGGTACGTAAAGTAGATGTGGAACCAATCTCTAATAAAAAAATCACATTTTTTGCTAAATAACAAAAATGGAAAGAACTATATTTTATTTTGCTTCGATATTTACATTAAATTATAAATTTAACTTTAGCATATGATTAAAATGAAAATGAAAATATTTATTACTTGAGTTTTGACCATACATAATTAAAGTTTTTTCCTCAGTACCATCCATAATTAAGTTATAAAATGAACATACATATAAAATTACACATATCATTTTGTACTTATTGATTTGATAATTTTATAATCAGTGTAACTATTGGAATATAAATGGAAAGTGACTTGTCACAAATTTTTGGATGGCATAATAATATCACAAAAGGTCATCCTGTTGGACTAAATAGTTTCAATGTGGTGCATTGTCTCAATGTATTCCAACTACAAGTTAAATCACAATATTATTCTTTTCTCTTCTAACTTTTATTAGAGTAATTCCTATAAATAGTTTTTTTTTATGATAAAAAAATAATAATAAATGAAGCAAAAGAGTTGCTCTTTCGTGCCAAGCAAGGGGCCAATTCTTGAAAATCAAGTTGAGCTAACCTCAAAGGTAAGTTATTATAATTCATATATAATAAAGGTATAACACTTTTAGTCTATGATATAAAAAAACTGTGAGTTATATGAAGATTTTCCTGATAAATCAATTTACACTTTCTTTTTTATATAGTGATAAGTTAATTGATAATTTTTTTTAGTTCTTGTAATTATATATATAAAGTTATATTACCATTAAACCTAAAGTAATTTTATAAATTTAATATAATATAATATATGAGTAATTACGTGGTGAAAAAATAGTAATTATTGTAATCAGGTAAAGGAATTAAAAGTACACAATTCAATTAATTAAAAGTTTCGTGTGCTTAGTTAGTTATCTATGGACTATAATATTTGAATTTTATTAATAAATTGAGGAACTAAAAAGTACTACTAATCGACCTTCAATTAGAGCTGTCAATATGGGCTAGCTCATTCCATCCGGGCTAATTCATGCAGACTTTGACATATTACAGATCAGGTCGGGCTAGCCCATTTTTGGTGTGGGCCAGAAAATGATCGGCTCAGTCCACAAGTACGTGGGCTACAGATTTGTCGGGCCGGCCCAGTTTTTTTAAAAATTATATTTTTTATGATTATTAATTAAATATAAATTTATAATTTAAAATATTAAATCCTAAATATCGCCAAACAAAATACATTATGTTAGGGCCCTATTTGTTTTGCACTTAATGATTTTTGAATCTTAATCATTCAAATTTGCCCTCATTACATGTATTTTGTTTTAAGAACTGAATCTCTTAATTATTCAGATTCTTTCATTAAGTTCTTTGATTTTATTTCTTATAAGCCTCTAATGGGTCTGGATTATTGAATGAATCAGCTTATCAGACACCCTAACACTATTCCAGACTACAATAAGACTCCTCGCTCCCTTAACACTATTAACTGCAAAAATAGACTCCTATCTTCATTCAAACTAGATCACAACCAACTCATAAAAATCTTTTTTCTTAGTTTCAATTATATTTAAGTTAGTGCTTGTGCCATATAATTTCCTTTATTCTATAACTTAATATACTTCTTTTAGCTTTCATAATGTAATCAATACATTAGAATTATTAAGCACTTCTTCCCAATGATATATATTTTAGCACGGTTTTCAAAAATAAGAAAGTATTAGTTCTTTGATGATAACAATATAAATTTCCCATAATAAAATAAAATAAAATATTTTCCTAAACTATATATTTACTATTCATATAAACTTTTTAAAATTACATTATATTAGATTCTCACAGTATTTTGAGTGCAAAAAATGTCATATTAATGATGTAACTTGATGTTGGAGTTCGTTAAAAACAGATAAATCCTATTACCTTGTTCCGGTAAAAAAATTTCAAAATATTATTCTATTTAAAAAATATTTTAAACTAACAAGTTTTAATAATCATTTTATTGACATAAACCGTTTAATTTTCATATTGTGCATTCATATATTGGAAAACAAACTGTCAAATAATTCAGTGTTCAGATTCAGAGACAATAATTTAATATTTTAATTTTTTATTCAGATTTAACATCTTAATATTTAAATGTGTATTCAATTCACGTCTTAATCTTCATGGAAAACAATGAGACCTTAATGTCACTACTTTGTTAATCAAATTCCACACATAAAATTATCTTTATAAATTTATGTAAAAATGCACATTCACCCAAAACTATGACCGAAATCCCAAATACAAAAACCTTAACTAAGGTCGTATTGATTAAACCCCCCTTAAACTTTTTTTTTTTATAATTAATGTGTACCCTCTTGACTTACGTGGTATCCAACTATCTCCGACCGTCTCAATTGCGTGAGTCACATAGAGGCCACATAAGACAAAATACATAAAATTACAAACAAAAAAAAAAGTTCAGGGGGTAATAGGACCTTAGTTTAGTTAAGGTGTGTCTCTGAGATTTTGGTCATAGTCCTAGGGGTACTTATGCATTTTTCCTTGATACTTATTAATTTTTTTTTCCAACTAAAAGTAAATAAATATCTAAATAGAAATTTAACCTAATTGTTTTATTTGGACTCTCTTTTATTTTTGAAATTTTTAATATTATATTATATTTTTAATTATTTTTATTGACCCCACGGACCGCACTACACCATATTCTCCAAGCCCCCCAAATGAGCAGGCTCTATTTCATCAGGGCCATATCTCAAATACCCTTTTCTTAATGGGCTCAAAAAATCTTAACCCCCCCCTTTAAATTCCGAATTAGGCCAGACCGACCTAACGGGCCTAGCCATATTAACGGCTTTCTTACTTCACTATAAAAGTTTGCGTATTAATTTTTGACTTCGAAGGAACTATTGAATTTCTACTTTTAAATTATTTTTTTAATATTATACTATAATAAATCACATTTTTATAATTGATTAATTACTTCCATTTCAGAAGTATATATGCCATTTTAAAAAAAGGGAAAACGACATTTTTAGTCCATGTATTAAGGCTATATTCTTATTTAGTCCTTGTGTAATCTAACTTAGCACTATTAACTTTCAATTATATCAAGTGAGTGATTTTGTTCCTTTAACTAACAAATTTAAAAAAAAATTAAACAGAGAGTATAATGCTAAAAGAGACATGTCTCTATCTTGAAGAACAAGCTCATCAATCTGAGTTACAATTTCAACAAAACCAACTTGATAGGCATTAACCCTCCTCCCTCTTACAAACATACATACAATCGACGAACGAGAGATTTGCAAGCGAATTCTTTTTAAAAGTTGTATTTTTTCCTTTCTCAGTAATAACTTTAAAAATACTCGAATTACTCCTTTTAGCAGTGAATTCTCTGTTAACTTATTTCGGATATGTTAGTTGAAAGATTAAAAATCACCACTCGATGGGCGTACCACAATGGTTTGTCCGCCGGGTGCCTCGAGCCCCATTAACTTCGTACAAAATATATTATCTATGTAGAACCTATAGCTATTTGTATAAAATAACATTAGCACCCATGAATAAATCTAATAATAGTGGCCCAAATTATTCTAGGATGGGTAACTTAAAACTCTTTTAGTCTTTTTCCCAGATATGCTCTCTTGTTAACACATATTTTTTTTTTACAGAGCAACCACAACCTTAAATTCTAGATCCTCCGCCACTGCAACGCAACATACTAAATTAGATAATACAAAGACTAAAATAAAAAATTAGTCTTAATATATAGACTTCGTTTTCCCTTTTTTTTAAAAAAGAAAACAAACAAACTATATATAGGAAAATAAATTACTAAATATATACTAAACTTTACATCATTTCCTAAGTCATTATCATCATTTCCTTCACATATGAAAAATAAATTAATGGACATTTCCCTAGGGAAGTTTTTTTGGTTTAACAATCTGATCGACTAATTTAAACTTACATTAATAAGTCTATTATGGGATAAGTCGAACTTTTTCTATTTAAAAATTTTTATTATGAGAATTTAAATGTTGAGGCTACTATATATCTATTTTAGATCAAATTGGTATATTTTTCTAAAATATCTCACGTCATTAGTAAATTATCCATCACCTTGTAATTATAATTAAAAATGTTATTTTACCAATTGAAAACTTAAATGTATTTTGACCTCTCCCACATAATCATTGGGTGGACACATTTTTTGGTCCACATATTTTAATCGTTGATTAATACTATGCCTTGGTTGGCTGGAAAGAGATAAAGTAATTGGAGGCTTTGAGCATGAAAATAAAAATAAAAATGTGGATGACAATTATTTCCATTATTTGATATATTTTGATGATATAAATAATAATTCAAAAAAAAAGTAAAAGAAGGAAAGAAATGTGGGTAACAATTATTTCCATTTTTGTGAGATCAGTCTAGAAAACATGAGTCGACCTAAAGTTATCAATTTTAAGGTACGTGATTTTATTAATTTATTTTTGCAATAATTATAAAATTTATTTTAAGAAAATCTCACATCGAATTGAGAGAAGCAATCTAAGAATCATCTACGGACAAATTTTGATGAAGCAAACACTTTTTGGATTCAAGTTAAGGGGTCAAAACATTTAATTGTACGATTTGCTCTTCAAATGTGATGACCCTTAACAATCGAATTTATGCTTTAGTGGGGAGTAAGAAATCGATTTCTCAACAAGATCAATTTTTTTAATCAATAAATTCCCTTGAAAAACATAGGTGGTCATGCATAAATTCCTTAAAACTACGGAGCGTAACTAGAATATTATGATACGAAATTATAAATTCTACCTATCAAAACAGGGAAAATTATATATATAATAAGCAAACCTAATAACCTAAATAAATGAATGCTAGGGTTTGATTTAATTGTGCTTCAATCAAATGTTCGCTACAATTTGCCATTGCCAGCGTCCCTCTCTCCCTAAATCTCGTCTCGCCACTCTCATTCTCTCTCGCCTCTCTCCGCTTTATACACAAAAAGTGTATATTTTGTTTCTTCTGTTTTTGTATAAAGCGGATAAAATTGTCATAGACACATCAAAAAGATATAATCTTCTTCGGGTTATACACTTAAGTTAGACAATTTACAAAAACATTTTATCTTTCAAATATTGTCAGAGAAAAAGGTCCACGAATTATACAATTGCGAATTATACTATTGCAGTTAAATACAATTTTCTCTAGCTTATACAACAGAAGTGTATATATTGTGTTTCTGTTTTTGTCTAAAGCAGAAAAAAACATCATATCTTCCTTGCTATACCACTTAATATTGTATCGAATAAGGCAGTGAATTATACAATTGTTCATTATACCATTGCATTGAAATCGGATAGCGAATATACAATTGCAGCGAAATGGCCCGAATTATACAACATTGTATATTATAACACCGATTATACAGTTTTATGTTTATGCAAAGTTTGCTATAGCAACAATATGAATTTTTTGTTTGCTATATGTGAAAGTTACCTATAAAAAAATAAAATTATTTAATTTGGAGGGCTCAAAAATTAAAACGCACTAACAATGAACAACAGTTCAAAGACCCTAGGAACAAACTCCGAAGGGCCAAAAGCTTTGGGTCCAAGCATACAATACTGGAAAAATAACTTAAATAGCACATACTAGTCAGGTTTATATTCTCTAATTTCCCTTCTTTTTTTTAAATATTACATAATTCCCTTTTTTTTTTTTTAAATTTTATTAGAAGTATATCGATACCTAAAATTCTCTCTCCTATAATCACAATTCCCCCAATATAATGCCTATTTTTTCTACACTAAAACCCTCAATCTTCTAACATCCAGATTTTGGATTGTGAATTATTAAGTTTAATTAAACCCCATTTAAAATTTTTGATTCGTGCTGATTTAATTCTGATTAATTATCTGTAACCGTAAATTAAGCTATTTTAGTTAACAAGTTTTAAAATGTACCATTTTCCCCCATTTTTCTTAACGGTTTACTTACCATGTAATCACTAAGTCTAAAGTATCACGACACAAAAAATTTAAGGATTTTTAGTAAAGACTAAATTTGGTCGGGACAACATTGTAATTATTGAATAACAACTATGAGAATTCCTTAAATTTTTACTACACAAAGAGAACTTAAATACACACTATAAAGTTTTTATATTCTCTAATTTTCCTTCTTTTTTTTTTTAATATTACCATATTTCTTTTTTTTTTAATTTTAGTATAAGTGTATAGATACATAACATTCTCTCTCTTTCTCTCTTCTCTCTCCTATAAACACAATCCCCCAATTAATGCCTATTTTTCTAACCTAAAACACTCAATCTTTCTAATCCAGTTTTTTGGATTTTGAATTATTTTTTAATTAAACCCACCCAATTTTAAAATTTTGAATTTCAAAATTCAAAAAATTTGAAATTTCAAAAAACTGCCATTTCTCTCCCCTTTTCCTTATTGTTCTTCTTACTCCATCACGTCTTGACTTCCTTCTTACTACGCATCATCGATTAGTACTTAGTTTGTCATGTTAAGAAAAAATATCTTGTTTTCACTAACAAAGTCTCCGCTTTGTCAAATCATCGGTGTTTTCTTTTCTATGTGCCTTTTCCCTTCTTCCCTTTTCATCATCTCAGAAGCTTTTTCAATCAGATTCATACTGTTCTCAACCCCACACCCCTTATCTAGAATTTCCTAATGTCTTTTCACTTCCACAACAACCCACTCCGGTGACAATCCTCTCTCCGCTGCCGCGGCGGCGGCAGCTGTTCCCGAAGCTCCGACAGCCTGGGTGGAGAGGACGGGGATTGGGGTTGATGAGAAGGGGCAAATAAATAGAAAAATATTTCTTTGCATGATCCTAGGAATCTCAGAGGATTCAAACAAGAACTCTAGCGCAACAATCAAAATCAAATGTTGTCAAAAATCAACAAAAAAAGAAAAAGAAGCAGCAAACATTGTGTCGGGCTACATTGTTTCGGGTTTATATTTTTTAATACTTATTTGAAAATTGTTTGTTGAAATTAAGTAAAAATTTTTAAGGAATCCAATATTATCACAAAATTAATGAAATTATTATCATGTATCAAACATAGGTTTAATATACATAGTATTAAGTGGGATTATAATGTTTTTAGTCGAGTATTTGATACTGATTTGATGTGTAAGGGTCAAGATAGTGTTCCTATGTATGCAAAGGGTTGTTTGAAAATTTTTATCATTTATAGTGATTAATTGCATAACTGTGCCATCCACTGTGCTTGCTGATACCTTCTGAATCAGTGTTTATCGTGTTTGAGACATGCAGTGATACATGAATTGTTTTCGTTTTGCTGATACATTTTTGAATCAGTTGTGCTTGCTGATACATTTTGAATCCACAAGTGTGTATATTGTTTTAGATGATGGCATTTATACCTTTTTGAATCCATCAAGTGTGCTTGTTTTGATACATTTTGAATTGGGTCGGATGTGTAAATGTTTTAGACGATGCGGATGATACATAATTTGTTGTGTATCGAAGTTTACAGATTGTTCATTGTGGGAAATCACATATTATGTCAAATAGATGATATACTCTTTGAAAGATGATTTTCAAATTTTGAAATTAATATCCAATTACGTAAGTGCTGATTTAATGCGGATGATAGATCTGTGAACCGGAACAAAACACGTAAAATTACCAAGCATAGTTTTAGTATCAAAAACCAAAGTTTCTAAATGTACGCAATTTTTTCCCCATTTATATTCTTAACAATAAATTACAAACTTACCATGATAATGCGAGGCTAGAAAAAACACATCATAAAGATTCCGAAACCCACAAAACAAACAAAACTTACGTTTAGGGATATTTTAGTAAATACATAAATTTTTTGTTGTCGGGAACGGATTGTATGCATTATAGAATTACACTATGGGATTCCTTAAAGTTTTTACGGAGTCATCTGTCAGTGGCGAAAAAAATACACACAAAAACCTTGACTGCCCGTGAGAAATTAAAAACTATTATACATAACCCACTATACATATCCCTTGACTAGTCATAAAAAAATATTATATAAAGCATAATGCTTGATTACGTATAATTAAATAGTAAAATGCATGGAACTCAACATCAGTGTAAATTATTCCACTATTTACATGGGATTTTTTTTGTTTGATATTTATTGTATGAATGAATATACATTTTCATTAAAAATATCAATTTTTAAAGACCGCAAGTTCCTACTATAGAAAATACAAAATGATATTAATGATGTATATATAGGAAATTCATAATAAATGGTGTCTGTCTAATATCAATTTAACTCATATTTTGATTAGTGACTTTTTTTCTAACATATAACTCTCAAGACGATAATTTATACCATGCATGTATGTACATATATACTACTTTTTTTTCTACATTTTATTAATATTATATATATTTAGTAAAATTGTAAGGTGACTCTGCCTCTGCATGACACCAAAAGATTAACAAAAAATTAATAAATCTTAATTAGGTATATATCCATCTCTATAGAATTTGAAGGGGCATAATTATTAGGTGTGGGAAGGTTGACATTTTGGAAGAATAAAAGGACATTAATCGAACTAGAAAAGATACGTATATTAAAATTTTATCATATCTATCTAATAAATCTTAATTAAAGAGTTTATCAGTTATTAGAAAAAGACAAAATTTTAAAAAGAAAAATGATCCTATTAGTAAAAAAGCATAGGAGCTAAGTGGATATAATGTATAGTTTATTATTTCAAACACTATCAACTTTGCCAAAGCCATGTCTTTTCATTCACATTAGTGGATGAAATAATAAATAATAACCACATGACATGCATGGATTTAAGTTATACATATCGATAATAGTATGATAATCATTTTGTTTACCATCTATTTTAAATTATCAAATTAATGTTATTAAATAAAATTATATGTTTTTTAAAATTGATTTGATTTTAACTTTTGAAAATTATCAACGTATAGACTTTTAACTTTGACGATAATCTCATAAAAGGAAGAATAATATATATGTGTATATTTTATTTCTCAAATTTCACTCGTAAGATTATATATACTGATATATATTGTTTCTGTTGTTTTTAGGAGTAATTTCCTTAGATGGTCACTCATGTTTGAGAAATTACCTAATAATATCACTTATGTTTGTTTTAGGACTATAATATCACCAACTTTACCTATTTTCCTCAAAATATACTTGACACAAAAAAAAAAATTCTCTCTCTCAAATGAAATGCCATGTCACATTTTACAAATTTAATAATGATATTTTTATAATTCTTTAAATGTATGTATGCTCCTAATACTAATTTATTTCAAACGATTAACCACCATTATAAATTGAGGTTTATTTTAATACAAAGATAAAAATAATTTAGATAGAAAAAAATAATAGATAAATACGAAATTGGTGGATAGTAATATTTAATTAAGTGTTTTTTATTATTAACTTGAAAAGCAATAAGTTATAAAAGTAATTAATTAGTAAACCTGTGATATTTATTATATGCGTGATTTTCTTTGCACAAAAAATCTCCTTGTTAATCGTAAAGATAAAATCATGTCGATTCTCACAAGAAATTGAGAACGGAGCTAACCTTCGGTTACACAGAATTTAGTTATATTTATGATTTTAAAATTATTAAAAATATATATGATATTGAATTAGAACTCTCTACTTTAAAGAAGTAAAATTTAAAACTTATATGTAAGCTTAAAACTATACACAAGCTTTAAAAACTATGCTATCACTAGCCAATATCTATATTTTTAATTTCTGTGCTATTGATGAATTAGAAAAGTTAATTAAATTCTTTAATATGATATAATATTTTTAAGAAAGTCGTTAGTTTCTTTTGTTTGCACAATTTGATGTAAAGAGGTCCTACGTTAAAGTATTTTTTGTCATCGATGGTTGATTTCATACTCAAAGTAACTACAAGGATTGTCGACATCCAAATACTAACGATATTACTAAAATATGAATTTTAAACTAAAGATATAAACAAAACAGATTCTAGAATTTAGAAAAATTATCCACAATCGACTTAAAATAGAACAAACTAAAATAATTTTTTCCAATCCAGAAGTACCAAAAATCAAGACAAAAAACATCCGTACGAATAATATTGAAAAAAGGGACACAAACACTTTAAGAATAAAAATATTATTATTAATAAAAAAAAAATGTAAAGTTTGGTAATATTATAGTCCTAAAACAAACATAAATGATATTACTAGGTAATTTTCCAAACACGGGTGATTATCTACGGAAATTTCTCTGTTTTTAGTTATTACCTTATACTCCTTAATTTTAGGATTGACATAATACTTCTTATTTAAGACTGGCCTAATGCTTTGAATATGCATCAGCAAACACTTAAACTATTCAATAAACATTCATGTCCTATGTGGTGTCATACATAGTTGTTCTGCGACTTGCATGAAATTGTACATGTATTATATATGCACATATAACACATGTATTAACAATATTTAATGTTTAGATAGTCAAATATCTATTTATATACATTTAAAATTAAAAAATATAATATCAATTGAAAAGAACTTAAAAAAAACATATTTTTATATTTATCCTCTGGACTTGTTTAATCACACACATTTGCGTAGTCTTTATTCGCAAAGAAAGCGAGGGACATACAGCCCCATATAGACAATAGGAGTAGAAGAGGTGTACACTGATATGTGTATCAAAGTGAAGCTATCCTGGACGGGTGACTGCACCGTATGTGAGACGTGTACACGGTGTAGCACTTGTATGCACAGCTGTGGTGGGTGACCAGTAATGCTGGTGCTCCTTGGCGTGCAGTGCGGTATCACAATAGGAGTGGTAGAGGTCGTAGAATTGACAGTGGATATCGGAAGCCGGGGGGGGGGGAGGGAGGCACAGCAGAAGGGGGACCTGATGTAAAGAGTGCGCAACAAGGCGGAGGGTCGTGAGCAGGTGGGTAGGGTAAGATTTGGTAGTACGTGGCTTCTGTGTTAAGTGCCGTTTGAGTATTTGTAATTATTATACTTCCTTTCAACTTTTTTCTTTATGAGCCACCAAGATTATTTGAAGTGGATTAGGTTGGCTAAGACTAAGTAGTCTAAGATTTTGCAGTGATAAGTATAAGTATTAAGAGTCATATAAGAAAAATTACGTTTCGTGTTTAATGCATTATGCGTTAGTTAATAGTTGGACCTAATAGTTTTTTTAAATATGTGGTATTATTATAACATTTATACATATGCGTTTAAAGAAATATATAATACAGAATACGGGTTTGTTATTAATATGATGATAATAAATATTCTCTCCCTTCGTCAGACAAAGAACTCGACTGGCTCGCCTTGAGTAGTGGTACGCCGTGCCTACCGTTGCCAGCCTGAACGAGTCGTAGTTTTCTAGGGGCGCATAATCAGCACAGACAAGGGAGATTCGTTCAGGCTGAATTAGCCAGCGCTCATTACTGAATGTTCTGATTAGTAATGTGCCCGTGCTATGCGCCAGTGGTAAGGAGCTCGTGACGTGCTTCTCGCCTCCCCCGCCGTGGTGCGCGGATAACTAAGGGGTGAAACTAGGAGGCAGGCACTCGTGAATAGTCGCGGTAGGGTAAAACCGAAAGGGAGGATAGATTTCTTCCCTATCCTAAAATAGTTGCAAAAGAAAAAGTCACATATTCATTGGAAAAAAACCTAATAAAAATTGACTTAATATCATAGAAAACATTATATTATATATATGTGAAGTCTTGTAACCTAACCTAGCTAGCTAAATGCCTAAATTAATGGCGGAGGTTTGGCACTTCAACCATGATTACAGATCTCAAACTATAATACATTAATGAATGCCATATTGCTTTGACACCTCATAGTTAATTAAATCTACCTAATCTGATAAAGTTTTTACATCGCGTACCACATTAATCACTTTCACTGTACTCCCTCCTCCTCTCGGCAGTGGTTACTATTGTGAGGTGTGCACACTCAGTGACATTCTAGAGCAATAAACGTTCATGTGCGAGATTATTGCTAGAATGGGTATCTTCTTTTATATTAAAATCAATGTTTTATGCTTTCGAGCTCAAACTTTTTTGACATTAAGAATTTTCTCTTTCCCTATCATATTTTATCTACATACATTACAATTCGTGCATCGTTCACATCTGGTGTGAGATTTGAATCTCCACTGTGCACTGAAAAAACAAAAATGACTTTGTGAGTGCAGTTAAGACGGGGACATCAATATTTGTAGTAATAATGTTGAAAGTCTCTCCTTTATCTTTACAGTTTCCAATATACTTAAAAGTAATTAACTGTTGTTATTTGACACAACGAGTGATCCGCAGTATCAGAGTCCTTTTTCTTCTATGTGGTTTACTTTCTCTTTTCCTTTTATTTTTATATACAAATTCGAACATCTTTTCAACAAAGTCTTCTATGAAGACCTGATGTAATCGGTTTACAATGGAGTTTTCAGTTATTCGCGTGCTTTCTGCTTACAGCCGACTGAATACCATCTATGCAGGCAGGCTGTTCTTGTGCTCGATCTTAGTTTCGGTTCGCGTGCTCTTAGGGTGTACTGATTGGGTAGTATGTTTAAAAGTATAAAAAGAATTTTTACACTTGTAATCTTACTTACTATACTAATTACATGTATAATATAGATTTTAAAATATACACTTAAAATCTCACATTCTTGATATTGAAAATGACATTTTAAAAACGGACAAAGGAAAGTAAATCATGGAAAAGAGGGAGAATGACATTTTCGTTTTTCCGTGTTTTTTAAAATTACTGTAGTTACACTTTGTTTTAAGGATCAATTGTTGATTCCATTTGTTTCATAATACCATATTGCTGTGTATTGTAATGTACTTTATGTACTGTATCTCTCTTTGCTCATACTCTACCTTATCCCTTTCCATTTCTTACTAGTGTGTTTTTCTGTGGTGCGGTCTCTCTGGATTATATGTACAAGTTGTTGTTGTTTAGTAACATTTTTAAAATTGTTTGGGTTTCTGATTGTATCTGTGCTGTGTTAGTATAGTTTATAAATTTACTTAAATATCCTTAATTATTGTATTATAATTTAGCTAATTTACTTTAATATCCTCTAATTATTCTAGGGCAGAATGTTTGACTAGATTTAAATAATTAAAGTAAAGGGTAAAATAATATTTTAAAATATTATGTAAAGATATAATTAAAAAAAGAAATTAAGTAACAATGGAAACACACTAAATTGGTTGTTCCATAAAATAGATATAGTAACAATACAGTACAAATACAATAGATAACAATGATCCAATCTAGGCTCATCCCGTTAAGTGTTTTAGAGTCGCCGCGCCCATTATAATACAATCTAACGCGTGGTTCAATTATCTCCCCGCTCGATTTCACAGCTTTTGAAACATTTCTTCTTCTTAATTATTTTCATGTATTTAATTTTACTATACCATAATTATCAAACGAAGACTTCAATGTCCTAAAGTAAGTACATATATATAACTTTTTCATTAATTAATTTTCTTTAATCTTCCGTCACGTAAACAAGTTTTCCTTCTCCCAACGTCCATTTACAACCCCACAAGTAAGCTCAGCTTCTTTTTTTATTTAATATGATGGTGCATGATTCATGTATATTCTTCGTTTGGGTTATGGCTTTCACTAATACTGCGTTACATTCCGCCCGTCCGGCCTTCCGCGCAGGTGTGGCTTTCTGTCGCGTAATTTCATTCTTGCTGTTTTTCGCTAACATTGCCCAAACAGTCGCTGCTCTTTGTCTCTCTGCTCTTCACGTCCTCTACGGCTCTCTTCCTTTTTGGGCCTTTGTCGCCTTTGCTTCTGTTTTGCTTTCTCTTTTGGCGACCCTCCGCTCCCTCTCGCGGCGTGTGCTCGACGACCCGTTCGCTCTACTTTCCATGATCCTTGTGCTACTCGTCCTCTTATTGTCAATAATCCCTTCTATTACCCTCGATATAAGCTCGGATCATCATTTAGAATAAAAATGTAATTATTTATCGCCGTGCATCTCCTGATCAAATAGTGTGTTTCTAAATTCATTCACTACAATTAATTATATAATTTCTTATTCTTTTGCGTATAGCCTCCAATTATGATATTATCTTTTGCATACTCCAAATGTAAAAATATCGTGGTAAAACAATAAAATGGTATATTTTAACTCCTCCAAAGCTTATATAATTTTTATCTTTTTAAACACGAAATCAAGATTAAAAAAACATAAAATTATCCATGCTTATCTAGTGCAATTTTATTCCTCACTTTTATACAAATTAACTTAATTCTTTGCAATCTTACAAATAAAAAAGATTCACTTGAAAGACAAGAATAATATTTTTTATAATCTAGAAGACTATATAATTCAACCAATTAAGCCACATAAAATCAAACACGTATTTCTTATTATAGTATCTTATAATATAATAATCACAAATCAAATGACCTCTCGATATTTAATTACTCTTATTTTAGAGTCCTTCGTTGGAATAACATATATTTATTTCAAGCCACAAATTTTATTTATTTATTTAATCATCCAAATTTATTTTTTTATTTTTAAAAATAATTTTTCTACGTATGAGTAGGTGTAATTAACGACAAAAAGTTTGCTTCCGTCACTTATCTTCCCGCGAATTGACAACTAACACATCTTCAAATACTTTCCTCACACCATTGTTTTGGCGTCTCGTGTGGTTGCTTTTTCACGCGCTATATCTTCGTGTAATCCACGCTCTCAAATCATAATAATTTATTAATATAATAAATAAAAAACAAAATAGACATATATATAATGGTAAATAATATATTTGGTCCATTAGTTGGTTAATAAGTTCTAATTTTAGTTCTTACTAAACTAATTTATCCTTGAATGTTCACTTTTCATCCCTTTGCTCGTAATAACTTCACCTAATCACAATTATAATTTCATGTGTTATATTAAAACGTCGTCGGCATCTCGTCTCTCTATCATTTTTTGGTGACGTGATAATAGTGATGTTCTATATCAGTCTATTTCTTTTTTTTGAATATTGTCCTCGCTAACTTGTCTGAATGCCATAAAGGCACCCAGCTACTTACAACAGGCGGCTATTTGTGTTCCCATAGTATCACATAGGGCATCACTCCCCGCGTCTACGGCTGACTGTCGTGTGTTGTAACAAAGACTTTCAATGTGCTCTGTGTAGGTGGTGTGACCGTGTTGGTAACTGACATAGTTCCCATAGGGTGGGTTGGGTGGGGGGGGGGGTGATAGCCAAGAAAATGAAAATAAAAGTAAATAAAGTTCAATATAAAAAAATTTAATACAATCAGATTACTTAAAATGTAGTGATCTAAATCAAGATAATGATAATTTATATGATATAAAAAGACATCTACGCTTTACTTGACCTAATCATGAATTCTTTGTTTTTTTTGACAAATTTGTTATACGACTAGATAAAATTTCTAATACTTACGAATTAACAACCGAATATTATATGAATATATCTTACTACATTATTATCGGAGTCTGTCCCCTTTTTTTGCTGCCTGTTCTTTTGGTTCCTCATTCTAGACTACTAACTCCCTTCAGATAATTGGGACTAGTTCATATCTATTACCCGACATACCTATATATATATACTTATTACTTAGCGTTTCCGTTCCTAGTCCAACGTCCCCGGAATGTTCGCACCACACTAGAAATAACGATGAGTGCGAACGTGACTCCCAGTGTATGGTGACTTTGTTATCCTGCCAGCAAATAGAAATACACATCCAAAACAAGGAGATAATGGGTTCTTATGGCAGTGATAAAGGCCAATTGTCAAAAAGTAAATGGGGACATAATTACTCTATTTCTAATAATTCATAGATATATTTGATCTTTTATTTTTATTTCTCATTTCATATGTAATATTTATTTTAAAGTCTTAATTTAGATTCAAATGACATAAATTTTATTACGACATAAGTGTATATTTTATCAATTTTTTTTTCTTTCTAAAGTTCAAATACGAAACATTTGATTATGAATTGTAATGGTGAGTCTATTATTTTTAAAAATCTTTTTATATAAGGTAGACGTTATAATAAATTCAAAAATAATATATAGAATCTTATTTTATTTTGTGTTTAGTTAGAGGTATTATACAGTTCTAAAATTATTCATTTCATCATATATATATATATATATCTTAGTGATGAGAATAACTTGTTTTAAACAAAAATAACTAATATTATAGTTTATAGTAGTGGGAATATGACAAGTTATCATCCTAAAATTCTAATCTTGATAGAGTGTATGCACCCAATAATACATAAGCTAATACCACTAACATATTTCTATATTTTATCTGTATCTATTGATACCCATTACCCATTAACCCCCTACCCCCATATAGAATTATATATATATATATAATGTATGTATATGTGCAATATTATAACAAGTTGGGATGGTTGAACACCCATGATTATGTTATGGTTTTTTACCTGTTCGTTTGGCGTTTATAAATAGAAGTGTAACTTATTAGGATTTTTCTACCATTAATTTGATTCAAAATTGAATCTTGATAAGATTTTCTTTTATCTTCTTCTCACAAAATTGAATCCATTTGGGTTTTTTCAGTTGAGCTGAGATTTTGCTGTTTGGCCTTTAAAAGGTTTCATCTTTCTCTCTTTTCTACTGTTTTTGTTTGGTTTATTTTTGGAAAAAAGAAAAAAAAAAAGAAGAACTTATTTAGCATTTAATTAAAGTCAAAGGGCTTAAAGTTAAGTTAATTTGATTGTTTCTGAAGTGTTTATATCCTCCTCTTTCTTCCTCTGCACAAACAATCTCGTTTTGAAACCGTCTATTTTTTTTTTTAAATTTCATTCATGTGCTAATTGCAAGAGTTTTGAGCAAAAAATAGTAAATTGATTGATTGATTTGAGCATAGGTTGTTTTGGAAACCGAGGAGTAAAGTCTGTGTACACTCTATCTTCCTCAGAGCTGACGACTTAGTACGATTATACTTGATATGTTGTTGTTGTAGCGAATTGATGATTGGTGTATATAGATATAATGTTTTGAGCCTTTTAAGATGAAAAAAAATTAAATCTTTTAATAGTTTTTAGCTTCTTGATTTGCTTATTGGTGTTTCCAAACCTAGATTTCTACATTAATTTTGGGCCTCCATTTTTCAGGTGCTTTCCGCCCAATTTTAGACTGTTGTTGGTATAATGTGCTAGTCAAGAGTCACAGAGAGGTGAAACTTTGTGCTATACAAGTTGTAATGAAATGTCTCGCTTACTAACCATCTTGATTAACATCTCACACTATCGTACCAAGCTACTGACTTGTGAATGCCTGCACTGGTTCTTCCTGTACAAGAACTGGTGCTTCTCACGTGTATATGTCCTGCTTTGCAGCAATGGTGTCCGTAGCTTCTAAGATTATTAGGTAAACTTTCGTTAAGGATCAGTCGATTTTCTTGGTACTATGGACAGTTCTACTTTCCTGTGTGTGGACATGTTTAGAGGACACAGATCCTGTGTTGAATTGACATTAGGTTAAATTTTCTAATAAGTGGCGTGGTGGATAGATTATAAGGCGAATTCTTCATATTATATAGTCGAGAGTGAAATAACATGGATTTCGATAATATGGGTTTGTTTGGCGCGTTTTCTATCGATGCCATCCATAATCCTTCTGTGCCCTCAATCTTTTAGTGCCTTAATGAACTTAATGTTTACGCGGTCCGGTCCTGTTTTCGCAGACGCGTATCCGATTCGCGTGCCCCTCTGGCGGTTCTTTCTCATCGCAGGGTCTACTCGTACCTGTGTGGCCACTCTCCCTTTCCTGTTTTGCTAGTTCTCTTCGTCGTTACCTTCTGCTTTGCGGAAAGCGTACTTAGCTCTTGTCTTACATCAGTGCTAAATTGTGCATACCTTCGTTTTCAGGAAAGCTGCATAAAGTCATACTCTTTTTCTCATGCTTTATATTCATCGATGCGATTAGCTTTTGTGCTTGTTGATTTTCATGTCAATGATAGCTGACTTGTGTCTTTTGAAATGTCAGTCCGTACAAATGAATTCTTCAACATACACTCAGTTTGTTGCCTCGAGAAGGATGGGCATATGTGAGCCGATCCATCAAATTGGCATGTGGGATGATTTCAATGCTAGTTGTCCGAGTACATCGACAACCATGATTCTAGAAGTTGAGAAATGCTTAGAGAACCAGATACCAATGATGGACAAGAGATTAGACATTGAGGTACATTTCTTTTTTCCTTTTCTCTTCTCAATCTCTTTCGATCACTCGTGTTTTAGCTTTATCGATAAAGAAAAAAAAAAGATTTTTCTCTGTTTTAGTTATGCAGCAGATTGTACTGATCAATATAGTTAACGTGTCTAGACAGAAGATACTTCGAATGGAACAGTAGGGACTTCTAATAGATATGAAGCGGAAACAAGTAAACCCATCGAGAAGGTAAAGATGTGTTCTGTTCTTATAATCTCGTATCTTAAATGAACGTTTTGTTTGTTACGCCGTTCTCATGAATCTAAAAGTCTTTTGGCATGAGGTGTTTAGAGTTGATTGATTCATAGTTTCGACTGTTTAGTTCCCGTTTAGCAAAAACAGAATTAGGCCACCTATACATTTTAAACTTTCTTGGAGCTGTAGTCTCTGGTTTTTCAAATAATTAACGGTTCCTCGCATAGTTATATAGGTTTTAAGCTGTGATCTTTGAGGTTTCGACATTCAGGATTTAGATTCCCACATTTACGGAGTATTGTTTGTGGAGAAAATTGGGCAATGAGGCAGGAAGCAAGCAGGGAGAGTGGTCCCTAGTCTTGGTTTCCCGAGCCTGATTCTCTATGACATGGATGTCTTTGATTGGACGGGGGCATATATATAGAAAGTGTGCATTGAGGATAACATAATGAAAATGTATCGGGACTGGAAATGCTGGGGTGACGGTTCAACTAGACCAATAGTTTAATTCCTACCCTGTTGTAAAAGGTCCTAATTTTTAACGAAAAGACAAACACTTAAAAATAGTAAAGAAATGACAGAGAGGTAGCGGGAAGACAGATTAGATGCGACTGCATGACTTCTGTTTCGGAGGTTCTTTAATTTCATTGACATGTTGACAAGTATCTCCAATGTACCCAAGCAAGAGCTTTTGTTTATATCTTCTGTCTATTTTCTCAAGGTTCTTGTTTCTTTTTCGATTATTCTTCTGTTGGAAATGAGAAGTCAAAAGTACAAAATTTCTGTTGCAGTAAAATTTATGTCCAAGCCTGATATGCAGGTACTTAGACGTCTTGCTCAAAACCGTGAGGCTGCTCGTAAAAGCCGTTTGCGGAAGAAGGTATTCCTTGAGTTTTTCTAATTTTAGTATGCAACATTATATTCCTAACCAAACTTACTCTTCCTTATCGAACCACACGATTTGGTGTTCTGATCAAGTCACTAATTTTCCGAGTTTACATTCTGTTACTTAGGCCTATGTTCAGCAGTTAGAAAATAGTAAATTGAAGCTGATTCAGTTGGAACAAGAACTAGATCGGGCCAGAAAACAGGTAAAGGGACAATTTCTGTGTTTTTTTTTTAAATTTATGAAGCTGAGATTTTGATCCTTTTTCGGTGATTAATGCCACAACGTTTTACATTTTAGGATGAGAACGTAATCTAACACATTGACAAACATTTTGCTACAGGGTCTGTATGTAGGTGCTGGTTTAGATGCTAGCCAGCTAAGTTACTCTGGAACTGCTAGCTCAGGTTTGTTGGTTCACACCGTGTTGTCAAATTTTCATGTACTTGATCAAATTTCATGCTTGAATCTGTCGGAGAGATTGAATTATGCAGATTCATTTTAGTCAGATTAAACATAAAAAATGATATCATTGTTCTGCTTTATCTGTAAATAAGACTTACGGACTAGAGAACCAATAGAAATGAATTTGGTTCTTACCAGATTATTTTACATGTATTTGATTAATCATGTGTAACTGGTAAAGTTGCTGGCATGTGACCAAAAACTCACGGGGTTGAGCGGTGGAAACAACCTCTTGCAGAAAAGCAAGGCAAGACTGTGGTATAATAGACCCTTGAGGTCCGGACCTTCCTCGGACTTCTCGCATACTCGGAGCTTAGTGCATCGAGCTACCTTTTTTTATTCATCCTATTTGTTCTACTTATCAAATACTTCATGTTGCTTGGACTCTCCTGAAATGCTACCGCACCTGTGTCAGCTCCTCCAAATATGCGCTCTTTGGAGGGTCCGACAACACCTGGTGACATTTTTGAAGAATCCAAGCAACATACCAGTTCTGATCACACTGATAATCATTAGTAAAATGTGTGTTAGATAAGACCAAAGCTAGAACAATTTCCTCTCTTTGAACTTTGTCTAACTTCTCGAATCCACAGGAACTGCTGTATTTGATACGGAGTATGGTCAGTGGGTGGAAGAGCAAAATAGACAAACAAATGATTTAAGGAATGCTCTGCATCATTCTCAAATTAGTGAAGCGGAATTACGCATTATCGTTGATGGTTGCCTGAACCACTACTTTGAGCTCTTCCGCGTCAAGGCTACGGCTGCTAAAGCCGATGTCCTATATATCATGTCTGGCATGTGGAAGACATCAGCAGAACGCTTTTTTATGTGGATTGGGGGGTTTCGTCCATCCGAGCTTCTAAAGGTAATAAACGCTTCAGGTCGGATTCATTTTTTACTTTTCCTAACCAGCATATATGGATTATACATTTGCCGGCTTAAGCGCTTGTATGGACAACTATTTAGGTTAATTATTCCAATATTAATCTGAGTACGTCTAATATTTATGTTGAAACTTAGTATCCATTGCTAGGATATGTCGAGAAAACGTTTGTATCATTGACGCCAAACATATGATCTTTCTTTCCTTAAACTCGTGACTGATTAATCGTCTTGTTCTTCAATGTTTTCGATTATCAAAGTTTCTTATACAAGTTTTTTTTACAGGTTCTCACACCACATCTTGAGCTCTTGACAGAACAACAACTCCGGGAGGTTTGTAACCTCAGGCAATCGTGTCAGCAAGCAGAAGATGCCTTATCACAAGGAATGGTAAAACTTCATCAGATTCTCGCTGAGGCTGTTGCAGCTGGTCAATTAGGTGAAGGGAATTACTCTCTTCCGCAGATGGGGCCTGCCATCGAGAAGTTGGAAGCTCTTGTTAGGTTCGTAAATCAGGTAGTATCGCATATTGGATTTTCTTTCCTTTCAATAGATGTTCTATCTTTCAAAGTGATATCTATAAACTTCATGTCGTATGCACCCGTAAAAGATTGCGAGTAAACTCTGAGAGACAATTTGTGCAGAAATGAGGGAATGATTAGATTTTTTGTTTTTTATGGAAAGGGAAAATGGGGGAGGTAATTACAACGTAGAGAACCGAACCCTCCAAACAAGTTAAAAGTTTAGGTAACCAACCAACAAAGCTACTAAGATTCCCGAGGGAATGATTAGATAGCATTATTTCTGGTATGCTTAAATTCGTTCATTTGGTGTAAGCAAGGTAAGATTTTCATGAGCGGAGAGTTGTGGCTGAGTCGTTTATGTGTTGGTAAGTCTGTGATGTGGATATTTGAGTCGTTGTCCTGACTTGTCTCTGTTCCGTTTCTGGAAACAGGCAGATCATCTCCGCCAAGAAACACTTCAACAGATGTCCCGCATCCTGAATACGCTCCAAGCAGCTCAGGGCTTACTTGCCTTGGGGGAGTACTTTGAACGGCTTCGTGTTCTAAGCTCACACTGGGCTACTCGTCTTCATGAGCCGGCCTAATGAAGCAATAGAAGATCCCTCAATACACCATTCGACGAGTTTTGCCTTCAGAAACTATACTATGTAAGCTAAAATTTAGCTCTTTGTTTATGTCAATAAAGCTCTCAATATGAATATAGGACATTATACTAGTTGTACAAAGGGTCTCCAAGAGTCTATTGTGGCTTATGTTTCCGAGCAACTTTCGAACGCGTTGGAGATGAGAAATTGATATGTATATAACATACGTCGAGCAATGGCATGACTAATATCATGTTGTGATTTCTCGTGAGAATGTTTTTTCGAAGATTTGCATCTAAATATTTACTTTTACAGGTTTTGGTTCGGAAGAGTGTTGCTCACTTAGAGAGACAAATCCAGGATTTGAACGTTAATGAGTTCAGCCTCGCAATGAACTCATACAAGTAAAATCATGGATTTGATCCAAGTACGTTTGTTGAGTTTTTTTAGTAGGTTTTAAGTTTTAACGTATACATATATGAACTCCGTGTCTAAAATTATGGACCGTGTCGAAAGTTATGGATTCAGATAAACACGTAGCCAATTGGCTACGTCCGTTTTGCTCGCTTGGTAGTTGGTAGGGTGTGCATAATCAAGTCGATCGAATGTTATGTTTGTGCCATTTCTTATAAGTATTATTATCTCACTTTGTTTTTGCTATATGCAATTCATTTCATGTTTTTGATATTGGACACGACTTACTTAACAAGTTAATCTAGATAATTCATTAAATTTTGCTAAAATATAATCCAAATGATCATTCTTACTTTTCATTTTTTCTTTATTTATTATTTAATAATCATATATCATCTTATATCCTACCTTTTCATAATAGCTCTATCTCGTATCCTATTTTTCTTGTAGTTTATCATTCAAATTTTATGGTTGAAGGCAGGGGCGTAGCCATGTGCATGTGAGGGGGTCGTCAGAAAAAGATACCATTCATACAAGTAAAATAATATATATAGTGATTAAATAACATATTTTCGACACTCTTAATACAATAAGTTGTTATAGTCTAGCAGTTTCAGACTCCATAAATGGGTACCACACACCTTGAATGAGTTAATGCTTGCGTGTTCAACTCTCACTAGCGCTTTTAAATATTTAAATTTGCTACGCACCTGCAAAAGCTCTAACCCACCCCGCTCTACCAAGACTCATATAAACTATACATGCAATCGATAAGTAGGAATAGCCACTAAATTCTTGAACCTCTAGGTATATTAAAGCCATCAATCATGCAATCTTCCATTGATTCATGAGGGATGAGTAGTGGTGCAATAGGGTGAAGCCTAAAGCCTTCTTTGATGATCATGTCTAAGTATTTTAATTTTTCCAAGTCTGATTCTTCCACAATTCTATTCATTCCAACTACTTGTTCCAACTCCTTTTGTAATTTCTTCATTACTTTTGGGTGCCTTACAAGTTCAGACAAAATCCAATCAATTGATGTTGCTGAGGTGTCTATAGAAGCTATTAACAAGTCCTGCATGAAGACGATCGAGTCAGAAAATTTATTAACGAGTTCTAACCCTATTCATAAGTTATGATAAATAAAAGGGATAATGCACAAGTACCCCTTTAACCTATGCCCGAAATCTCAGAGATACACTTATACTATACTAAGGTCCTATTACCCCCTGAACTTATTTTATTAACTTTTCTAACCCCTTTTTCAGCCTACTGACACTATCTGTGGCCCAACATTGGGTGGACCTTTTTTTTTTTCCAAACTAGTGCACGTAATCGAAAAGGTAGAATTACTTATCAAATAAGTCAGGAGTGTATAGAACCTTATATAGTATAAGGTGTCTCGAGATTTTCAACCTAGGTCGAGGAAGTACTCGTTACATTTTTAATCCTACATAAAATAAAAGGACTAAACTATAAAATATAGTTAATAATCCCATTTTAATTAAGGGGCAACTTTCACATAATAGCAAACAAAAAATCATATTTTGTTATATGCTATAAAACCAACTTTGCATAATTGCGCTCCATAACAAACATAAAACTGTAATAATTAATGGCTATCATATCAAGTGTAATAATTGCGCTGGCCTAAATGTATAAATTCGCTGTCCTATTTGTGCTCAATTTGTAATATTTGTTTTGCATACAGTTTTGAATCGATTTAAAATGTATGTATTTGCGCATAATTTCATTGTAATAGCAAGAAGATATATGTTTTTCTCTTCCTCGGCTTTAATACAAAAAACAGAAACACAATATATACACTCTGTTGTTAAAAAGCTAGAGAAAATTGTATTTCACTACAATTGTATAATTCGCAATTGTATAATTCGTTGGCCTTTTTCTCTGCAATATTTGAAGTAAAAGTTTGTAACATTGTATAATTAAGTGGTATAACACGAAGATAATCATTTTTGGTTTGCATGTGTATATACAATTTTCTTTCTCTCGCTTTAATAATAAACAAAAGAAACAGAATTTATACACTTCTGTGTATAAGCGCGAGAGGCGATCGAGAATGGAGGTGGCTAGCGCGATTTTTTTTGGGAGAGAGACGCTGCAAATTTTAGCTATATGTTTGGCTATGGATCACAATTAAATCAACCCTAAAGCTATTCCATTATATTGGTTATTAGTTTGCTATTATATACAATTTTCCTTTATTAAAATTACCAATAAAATAGCCTTGATATGACGACGATCGAATTCGAATTCAGCTTCACCAGATTGCATGATATTCATCATAGTATCAACAATATCCTTAGTTTGTTTCTCCTCTTTGGAATTTTGAACATGTTCATCAATAACTCTTTCTAAAAATTCATCAAATACCTTTGCCAATTTCTTCGTACGAGGAACTAATCCTTGAAAATCAAACTTATCTAGAAAAGGAAAAAACTCACCAATATTTGGTGTTGCTGCTATAATCAAAGCCTCTTGAATAACATCTTTAAAACCCCTTTCATTAAATTCATCATCCATATATTTTTTTCCAAATATCATTAAACATGACATATTAGCACTTAACAAAGAAAGATTAGCACTAATATCAACTTCATCATGACTAGAAGCTGCCCGATTGATAAAAGTCACAAATTTGTAACTTGTTGTTTTCTCATTTCTTGAAATGATTTTATCTTGATTGGACTAAGCAATTCTAACATGCATAATTTTCGTATATTTCTCCAATAAGGTCCATATTTTGCAAACGTTAAATTTCTCTGATTATACGCGACGATTCGCATAGCTCTATTATTTGGTCTACTAGCAAAAATAAGATCATGTTTTTTCAAGAATTGTTCAGCAGCATGAGGAGATGAAGCAACAATTCTAGGAATAACACCAAATTTCATGCTCATTATTGGACCATATTTTTTGGCTATTTTATGAAGATCTTGGTGGATATTTTTGCCAATCATATGGGGATTTCCTATAATTGGAAGCCCTTTTGGACCAGGAGGGAGTTTATTCTTCTTTCTTATGAATTTGTTGTGTAATTCTTGAAGAATGTATAGTATTGCAAGTAGTGCAAGAACTTGTAAAAATATTAAAGCCATGAGATGTAGAAATTTATTATTTTTGTGTGTTTTTTGCTTCCAAACTTGCAAATATTTATATACAAGTTGGCCTATTGTGTGTGTTGTAATATCAACCATATAAATGAAACTTATAATAGGGCGGCGGGGTAAAAATAAAAAGATATAGATTTGGGACATAGAACTTCATTTGAAAATTTAAATTTTAGTTAATAAAGGCAGTTTAAGGATTTAAAAAAAATGATTACAAACATCGTTTGATTGTTGATTAGAAAAAAAGTTATTCATATATAAAACTTCATTTGAAAATTTAAATTTTAGTTAATAAAAGCAGTTTAAGGATTTAAAAAAATGATTACAAACATCGTTTGATTGTTGATTAGAAAAAAAGTTATTCATATATAATATAACAACTAGTATAATAATGTGTAGGCGAAATCTAATCCTTATACGACAATTGGTTGAAAGTTCACAAAGGGATATCTCACATAAGATTTTTTTCGGGTCCAATATATGTTATTTCTGTTTTAATTTATATATCATAGATATAATTTTGAGTCAATCATTAGTTTTATAGATATTTTATATATTTAAGTTTTAATTATTATAACTTATACACCTTCTAGTTACTTATACATAATATACATAACTTTTTTTGTCTCAAATTATGAGAAGCATATGAATTTTCGAGTCAATCAATTTGTTTATATATTATTTATATTTTAAGTTAATCATTATGATTTATAATATTTCTATAAATTTTTCAGAAATTATATGTTCACTTAAATGTGATTAACAAGGGGAATTAGGTGAATCACTATAATTATATTATTTTATAATATATTTAAGAAAATATTTACGTGACATGTTAATCCTTTTAACCTAATTTAGGTAGGATAAATGAAATCTCGGATGTCATTTTTTTTAATATTTCAAGTTATTAATATTATAATTATTATAATTTATAGATTTTTTAATGAAATTCAAATATATAACTAATTAGAAAAATAAAATAAATAAATAAAAATATAAAATTACAAAAACTAAAATAAAAAAGAACAACTTTGACCTATAACAAACACAAAAATCATATTTATATATTATAGTTTGCATAATAACGCTCCATCACAAACTTTATGTTTGCTATGTCTATATATATATATACACACACACAAAGAAAACAATTGTATAATCTATTTTGGTATACATATACAAAAGAATCAATCGTATAATATGTGTTTGTATAAAGCGAGAAAGAGAAAGACAAAAGAAAACTAGGTAAAGAAATATCGTATTTGTATAATCATAAGTGTAGAGGACGAAAAATATATGCTTTGGTATTTGCATATGCAATTTTCTTTCGCTTTATACAAATACAAACACAACGTATACATTCGTATTTGTATAAAGTGAGAGAGACGAGTGAGATCTGGGAGAGGAGAGGGAGGGGAACGAAAATATATGTATATATTTAATTTTCTCTCGCTTTATACAAATATATGTTTTGGTATTTGCATATGCAATTTTCTTTCGCTTTATACAAGTACAAACACAACGTATACATTCGTATTTGTATAAAGTGAGAGAGACGAGTGAGATCTGGGAGAGGAGAGGGAGGGAAACGAAAATATATATATATATTCAATTTTCTCTCGCTTTAATAAACACAAAACATTTTATACATTTTTCATTTATATAAAAGCAAGAGAGGCGAACGAGATTATCTACCAAGAACAAAATGACAAGCAAGATTCACCATAAAGAGAAATGAAATAGTTATAATTTACTATGAGGTACGATTCAAATAAAATATAATTATAATATTGAATTAAATTAGCACATAGACACCCTAAAAATAGGAGATATGATGGCCCACACAAAGTCAGTAATTGTGGCTTGGCTGGACAACATCACATGATGAATTTAATTTCTGTTAAAACAAAAAATGGTGAGGTACAAACCTTATTAAAGCATAAAATTTATCATATAAAGTATTAAGAGCCTGTTTGGCTCAGCTTAAAAGCTGGTCAAACTGACTTAAAAGCTGATTTTTGACTTATTTAGCTGTTTGGCAATACTGAAAATAACTTTTTTAAAGTAAAAAAAACTGATTGTAAGTCCAAAGTTAAAAGCTGTGGGGTCGAGGTGGCTTTTCTTTTTTAGCTTATAAGCTGTTTTAAGTTGACCAAATTTTTATGTGTTTACCCTTAAGATTTTTCTACAATCTCCACATTACAACATAACCTAACATTTATTTCTTCCATTTTTCCCTTTTTCACGTTTGGCACAGCAACTTCAGCACTTTTATCCAAACACATCACTGCTTATTTTTAAAATAAGTTTCAACACTTTCAAAAGTACTTTTTTAAAGCTGCTTTTATTAAGCCCATCCAAACGGACCCTAAAAATATAAACAGACACGTTAATCATTAATTGCCCACTTCTAGCCTCTTCAATATAGTAGGCTCTAATGAGATGTACACAATGTAGGGCCTTCACCTACTATTGATTAAAATGGTAAAAAAAAGCTGTCTTTATTTATCATCCTTAATTATGAGAAAACAAGATGATTAGAATGGTAAACAAATTGTCTGGCTTTATTTGTCATCTCTAATTATGAGAAAAAAAGATGATTTATGAAGATACTTATTATATTCTACGTTTGGAGAATAAATATCCTTCTTACTAGGAATTCAAAATGAGTATTTGGATTTTAGAATTTTGTTTGGGACATAGAACTTCTTTTGAAAATTTAAAATTTAATTAATAAAGGTGATTGTAATTACATTTAAGATATTCCTTAAATAAGTTGGGTTAAGAATTAAAAATAATAATGTTGTGAACGTTGTTTGGTTGTGGGTTAGTGTTAAAGAATGACAAAAAGTTCAACATCGGTGGTTAATGAGATGACTGTACTCTTTATAAGGCTTGGACAATCCTCTTCCCTTTGAGCTAGCTTTTGGGGTGTGAGTTAGGCCTAAGACCTAATTTCACATGGTATCAGAGCAGGGCCCATCTCACCCGAAACACTGGGCTTGAGGTGGGGTGTTAAAGAATGACAAAAAGTCTCACATCGATCGTTAATGAAATAGATGTACTCTTTATAAGGCTTGGACAATTCTCTTCCCTTTGAGCTAGCTTTGGAGTGTGAATTAGACCTAAGACCTAATTTCACAGGAAGAGAGTTATTCGTACAACAAAAAGTAGCATGTTGATATTATATTTCATAGTCATTAAGAAAAATGTTGGCGCAAATACTAACAGTTCAATATTTATTTTTTAGTAATCGGTTCAAAACTAACAAAAAAGAAAATGTTAGTATGTTTAAAAGAATACTATAAAATTGCATTATAATGCATTAAAAAGTTAATAAAGTTGAGATAATTTATTTTCTTTCCTTTACACAACACATATATGAATTTCTATAAATGTAGATAATTGAAAAAGAAAATAATATTTCAATTGCCAAGAAATTTCCAACGATAAGTACTCTTTTGAGGAAAGCAACTCTACATTTTTTATCAATACGTAAACAATTTTTAAGGATCTCAATAGATAATAAGAAACTAATCAAGAACTTGAATTCTTCAACTTTAAATTTTTTTTTTTTTTGCTGAAAATAACATGATTAACGTGTGGGTGAACGAATCTAACACTATGAAAATTCACATACCTCTCAGGATCGAATCTTGGCGAAGAACCCTTCGAATTCGCAAGAAATCTTAAGAACGCCTTGACTTTTCTCTTTTCTCCTCTTCTTGAACTTTTCTCAAAACTCTAGTGTAATTTAGGATTTGCAAAACTGAACCAAGCGGTTTAGACCCTTAAGTATTATCAAATTTCGTTTATATCTGATTGGGAAAGAAAAAGACCAAAATATCTTTTTTAAATTCGGATAACTTTCCTTATTTGGACAACCCAACTTCAAATGAGCATATCTCCCTCATACGAGCTTTAAGCTAACTTGGCGTCGTTGGAAAGAGAATTCCAAGACCTTTCATGCACTTGATATCTTAGAAACCACCTAACTCATCTTGTACTAAAAGTTATGATCGTTTAAAGTTGACCCAAAACTTATCTTTAGCATAACTTGCCAAAATTTCAGATTTTTTATATTTCCAATTTAGTTCTTTCTATTTTTAGCTCTTTTAAATATAGAGGTGTTACACACTTGTCCCAATACATCGCGTCCTGATACATTATCTTTGTTGATACAAGACACACATGTCTCGATACTTCGCGTAAGAGTGATGTATTTGAGAATAGGAGAGAAAGTGAGGAAAATAGGAATTTTTATTAAAAAAAATTCAAATGATAGAAATTTTTTTAAAAATATGATAGCATAAATTATGTATTTAGGTAAATTTTCCTTTTTATAATACAAAATTTTCATCGAAACTATACAATTTTGTCAAATTAATTGGTAGAACTGTAGGTCCAGCCCTGATATAACAACTCCTAGCCATGCTTTTCAACAACATATCCAGTAAAATTCCTTAAAATGTAATTCAGAAAATGTACACAGACCTTAATACTATCGAGATAAAAAAATTATTTTTAAAAGATTCTGAACTCAAATACTTAAAGTTCACATAAAAAGAAAAATATAGCAAGTCATAAGAAAACAATAAAAAGTTTATCACAAGGGAGCAACAACAACAACAAAGTGCAATAATAGTCAAAACACAATAAAAGGATCCTAACCTTGCTTTTTGAAAAGAAAATATCAGCAATTTTATCATTATTATATTATTATTCCTACATGGACTTGTCTTTCAACCAGGCCACCCCTAAGCTCTTATGACCTTTCAACAAATTATATATATAATTCAATTCCTCTTATCCCCTTGAGGAGCCTAACTCTTATACCATGGCTTTGTTTTGGACCACATTTTCAATAGGTTTAGCTCTTCTCTATCTCCTTCATGAGCTATGGAGAAACAACAAAAGAAAAAAACTTCCACCAAGTCCCAAAGAGATCCCAATTTTGGGACATTTTCATCATTTGTTAGGCAAAAACCCTCATCAAGATTTGAACAATTTAGCCAAAAAATATGGTCCAATCATGTACTTAAAATTAGGGTTTGTTGACAACATAATTGCTTCTTCTCCTCATGTAGCTGAGCAATTTCTCAAGACATATGATCAAAATTTTGCAAGTAGACCACCTCATGAAGCTGCAAAATACATTTCATATGACCAAAAGAGCTTGGCTTTTGGTACATATGGTCCTTATTGGCGAAATATGCGAAAATTATGCACATTAGAGCTACTTAGCACTCTAAAAATCAATTCATTTCAATCCATGAGAAGGGAAGAGTTGAATCTATTGATTGAAACTCTCAAGAAAAAATCTCATGAAAAAATTGTGGTTGATTTGAGTGAGATTGTAACACGTTTATCGGTCGATATAAGTTGTAGGATGATTTTTGGGAAAAAATATAAAGATGAGGAATTTGGTGGCAAGGGATTTAAGAGTGTTGTTAATGAAGGGTTACAATTAGCAGCAGCTCCTAATCTTGGAGATTTTTTCCCCTTTCTTGGTAAATTGGATCTTCAAGGATTAAGAAGAAGAATGAAGGCAGTTAGCAAGGTGTTTGATAATTTTTTAGAGAAAATTATTGATGAACATGAAGAGAGTGATAAAAAAGGACAACATCAAAACAACAAGGATTTTGTTGATACTATGTTGAACATCATGAAATCTGGAGAAACTGAGTTTCAATTTGATCGTGGTCATGTTAAAGCTATTTTATTGGTAAGTTTTTGTCTATCGTCTACGCATTTTAAGTTATATACACCATCACTAGGAAAAAAATTCATGTCATGCATCATGCCTTCTTCATTATTTGTTAAGATTCTACCTTTTAAACATTTGTAATAGGGCTTTAAATGTGTCATGATTTTTCGTTTGACATGGTAAGTTGCATGAATTTACACCTAATAGGGGTGTCAAAGGGCTAAAATATTATTTTTTTTGTGTTTCGATTGATAGAGGGGGAGGGGGAATATCTCGATCGTAGAAATACTACGATCAATATATTTGACAAGTTATATTATACGTTAATAAAGTTAAAAATTAAGATAAAAGATTAGTTAGATTATTAAATATTGTCTCGCTTTGTTTCTTTGTTCTATTAGCCACACTATTATTATTTGTAGTTTCTTATCCTTTTAAGTTTGGTTATTTCTCTTTCATTTTTTTCGTTATTTATTAATATTACATGAACTATTATTTTCTATTAGACGGAAAATTTATAAAAAAAAATATTTTTTTCTCTCTGTCTCTCTCTCTATATAAATATATATATTATCCTCTTCAGACTATACTCTGAGATTACTCTTAGATATATAATTGTTGACAACTTTCGTCCACAAGAGTCATTTTTCCCCTTATGAATTATAATCATCTGAAAGATATTTTTGACTTGTGACATAACCCCTCTTAATTTTTTTGTCCACTCAATAATTTCAACTACCCCACCCCTTCTTTTTTTTTCTTCATACTATTAAACAATGGAAAAGGTTTAAATATATCATTAAATTTTAAAAAAAGACATATTTATGTCATCTGTTAAAAGCTTGGCTTATTTATGTCATTGTTGTTAAATAAAAGACTCATTCATGCCTCTTTTTTTTACTTCGATTTTTACAAAACTATTTTTTACACACCAAATAAGATTTAACATTTTTCTATTGATGTTTTTGAATCAAATGTACATTTTTTGCTTCTACATCCCTAAGAACACCAAGACCACATAAGAACATTAACAATTCCCAAATTTCAAACTTATTCAATTCTTTATGAATCGCCTCAAAGTTTAAGAGTAGTTTCGCTCCAAGCTAGATACCAAAACTCAATTTCTTTTGAGCTCAAATTCAACCTTACTCAACAAGACCCAATTGAAATTTCTCCAAAGTTTCAAACTTCAACATTCTTTAATGGTAGGTTCTCCACAACTTCAAATCATTTGAAGTTATGAACATAAACTCAAAAAACACTAGTCAACAAAGATCTACTGTAAAAAACTACAAAAACAAGAATCAAAGAAAATTTTGGATTGATTTTCGTTTTCGGAATATATTTTTAAAATATTGATAAATTTTTTGAACTCTGCAAATGATGTTAGAATTTAAATTTTTTTGAAAAAAAATAAATTAATGATGTAGCCAAAATTTGAGATGATTTTGTGAATAATTGAAGATGTTGAAAATTTGAGAGTTGTTTATGTTCTTCATGTGTTCTTGGTGAAAAACAAGCAAAAAGTATAAATTTGATCCAAAAATACCAGTAGAAAAATGTTAAGCCTTGTTTGGTGTGTAAAAAATTGTTTTGCAAAACCGGAATTAAAAAAAAAGGCATGGATGAGCCTTTTCTTTAATATCAATGACATAAATGAGCCAAACTTTTAATAGATGACATAAATGAGTCTTTTCTAAAAGTTCGATGAATATAAATATATTTCCCATTGTATTTTCGGTTCAAATCTATCTTTTGTGTTATCTTTTTTTTTTTCAAATATGCCTTCTCATCATATTTTAACATAACAAAGGGTATATTTAAAATATTATTATTAACAGGATATGCTAATAGCTTCAATGGATACTTCAGCAACAGCAATTGATTGGATACTCTCAGAACTGTTAAGGCAACCAAACATAATGAAAAAACTTCAAAAAGAATTTGAAGAAAAAATTGGAATGAAAAGAATGGTGGAGGAGTTGGATTTAGAAAAATTGGAATACTTAAATATGGTCATAAAAGAATCATTAAGGCTTCATCCTGTGGCACCATTACTACTCCCTCATCAATCTATTGAAGATTGCACTATTGATGGTTATTTCATTCCAAAAAAATCAAGAATATTAGTGAACACCTATGCTATAGGGCGCGATCCAAAGGTGTGGCCTAATAATCCAGATGAATTTATTCCAGAAAGATTTGTGGGGAGTAGTATAGATCTTCGTGGACATGATTTTGAGCTGCTTCCATTTGGATCCGGGAGAAGAAGTTGTCCTGGTTTACAACTAGGACTTATCATAATACGTTTGATCGTGGCACAATTGGTTCATTGCTTTGATTGGGAACTTCCAAATGGTATGTTACCAAATGATTTGGACATGGGTGAGGAATTTGGTCTTGTTGTTAGTAGAGCCAAACATCTAATGGCTATTCCTAATTATAGGTTGTTCATGTAATTGAATATTCCTGAATCGAGGTGTGTGTGTTTTATTTTCAGATGCGAATAAAAGACAACTTTCTTTATATTATTACTTAATAATTAATTTGCATTGACAACTACACATGTAATAACTTGATTTGAATGATTGATCTTTAAGAAATAAAAGAATGTAGGTATTTTTAAAAATAACTTATTTTTTACTAGTAAAAACTCAAAAATAATGACACTATTTAAATCTCTGGTCCCGGCGGGGCTCGAACCCGCGACCTTCGGCTCATAAGACCAACGCTCTAACCAACTGAGCTACGGGACCACCTGATGCTTTCAGTGCGTTTAAGCTTTTATTGACAAAAATAAATTACTCATACAAGGTAAGAACTATTACTGGATATTTATATCAAGTCAATAAATGCATAAAAAATAGGATGTGTTTATAGATAGTAATTGTGGTTAATTATCATTTATGCACACCTCAAGCTTGGTGATTAACCAATTCTCATGTTCTCACATCGATTGCAATGAAATGATTAATTTATGAAAAAATTAGTGAAATACATATATTATGTTTTCCTTATTTCCAATATCCACTTCTATTTTAAAAATCTCTAAAATTTCTTATTTTTTTAAAAAATGTATTTGAGTTACATATTAATGTATTACCGGTATTTAATGTATCTGAGCTACATATTATATATTTAATTTATTTTATAATGTATCCAAACTAGTTTTTAATATATCCGAGCTAGTTTTTAATGTATCCAATTTATGTTATAATGTATCCGAGCTACATATTAATAATATCCGATTTATTTTACTTTTTAGAGGATTAAAATAATTCAGAATGATGGATTGTAATTTGATATTATGACATATATCCTTTCAGTGGCTATACAAACAAGCATATAATGTTTACGTGTAAATAGAGGCCAAAAAACTAATCCTTCATATCCTTGGGTTTATTTTATTTCAGTGGATATGACATGAAAATTTTCTTTAATTAAGTATTTCACTTTTTCAAAAAAAGATGAAGAAACAAGCTCATTCATGCCTTTGAATGGTCGTTTGGTTGCTGGTTAGGAAGTGAAATTATTATGAATTAAAACCAGCATAATAATTCAGCACCAATATTCAGTTACCAGTCCAAAATCCAACCTAACTAAACCGTACGTGACTATTCTTGATATTTAATCATGCCTGTATAATTCTAACCAATAACCAAATGACTTTATCGTATGAGGACTTCAAAGTTGTCACACATGTAAAAGGAAATGAAACTACTCATCAGAAGGGAGAAATTAAGATCAATGTGCTAAAACTATAGCCTTATTTTCTATTTCATGGCCTCTTATGCCATAACAGAAGCATCATTTTCATCAAAGCAACAATACAAATAGAAATATGAATGCACCCTATTTCCGAAGCCTATAGATCAAAACCAGGGAAAGAAAATATTTCAAGCAAATTTTCCAGTGAACACTCTTACTCTTCTCCTAAATCTAGACGATGGCCTTTGTAAGCCATCAATAATTCCTCTGCATTTTCTGTAAATCTCGATACGTACTTCTCCAAGAAGTTATGCTCTGTCAAACACATCATATCATAAAATTTTGGGTCTTTCTTCATAAGCTTTTTTGACTTTACCAGCTGAAAAACTTGATATCTCGGAATCACTCTTTCCTTCATACTAAACATCAACAGAGTAGGACGCTGTACTAAAATTGACTTCTCTAACTTCACTGTTTCCAAAAAGAACTCTAGTCCGAGTCTTATTTTCTTCTCTGAACCACGGAATAAGCATGGTGCCCTCTTAAACATTACCATGCACTCACTTTTGGAGAAACCAAAACTCTGAATCAACAGTAATTTCCTCGAAATAGATTCTTGACTCATACAACTTAATGTATGAAGGCCATGCACCAACATTCTTGAATCAGTAGAAAACCCGATATCCATAAGTTCAGAGACAAGTTTTTTAAGCTTAGATCCATGTGTAACAAAAAGATGAGGTTGCCTCTTCAAGAGTGATGATAGTTGAGAACCAACAATTCCAACGCTTTGCAGATATGAAATATTAGGAAGCAGTCTCAAGTGAGGAGATCCATAAATAACCCAATCACACCTTAGCAAAACCCGAAACCAATCACCATTATCAGTACTTTTTATAAGGACATTATTGAGAACTTCAATGGAAGGCTTTAGTATTTTGTCCAGGCTACGTGTTAATAATATTGTCTTTGTGGACAGAAGCCTACCCAGATCAGAACCAGTGATACCCAATTCTTGTAATAGCTGGATCTTTGGCTTGAGTATTTTTTCAACATCAGCAAGAAGGATTTGGGGGACGGTACAAGCAGCGGATTGGATATGTGCATCTGTGAATCCAACGGACTTGAAGAAATGTACAGCCAATTTAGGTTTTTCAACACTTGTGACCCATGATAAACGACCGGATATGGTAAGGGCTTTAGGTTTTGGAAAACCCAACGTGTTTATTAGGTAGTTGAGGAGAACAGGATTTTCTTGGTTTGCATTTTGAGCAGACTTTTTGGTTACTACCTGAGATAGAGAGGAGAGAGATATGTGGAAAGAAGAAAAAGGACCAGTAAGATGATGTAAGTGAGTAGATAATGAACGGAAGCGCAGTTGGATGGAGATCATGAGTCCTTCTCAATCTTTTCACGGGAAACAACGAGAAAGACTTATAGAGACAAGAAAAATATGAACTTAAAGGATTTAAGAGAAGACTTTGAACAAAGCTAGTCAAAGTAGAACACATAAGCTACCCATGCTTTTTCTTAAACTTCACCACTTCCCTGGAAAGAAAGGTGAATAAATATCAACACTTCGATTAATTTATAGAAAGGAGTAAGCTATTGTGTTATATGAAGCCATCCTATCTCTACGAGTTGAAATGTTTGAGACCTATAAACTAAAATCGATAAAAACACAGTAATGGAAACTCATTTTTAAACTAATTCAAACAGAGTTAACACATTGCATTTCAAGTTCACAGATTACACAAAAAGTTACTCCCTCTACCACTCTTAAAAAATTATTTTTCGCATTCCGATATAAATTGGAGTCCTTAGTTGCCAGATTTACGCAAAGTTTGAGTATTTGTCTATGCATTTTGCCTAAAAATTTCATCTTTGACACATTGATATCTTTTTCCTCATTCTACTGAACTTTTCCAGGAACTTCACAATGGCATATCAATAAAATCACACAAATTACGAGCTAATATCACTATAAAACACAAAGGAGAATGCAAAATAAATCACAAAGCTAAAGAAAAACTCAGAAAACCATACAATGCAATTGAAAGGGGTTTAGGGTTTTTGTTTCCAAATACAGAGGATGGAATTACAGAGAAGAAAGCAAAAGAGAGGATGACGGACTTACAACTCGATTTGGCCGGAGATGATATCGCCGAGTAGTTGGTCGGAGATAGAAATCGCCGAGGAGTTAGCCGGACAAATATATGGACGGAGAGTTGGAAAATGATGTGGTCCATTGCTCTTATCAAGCCCAATAGATAAACTTTGGGCCTATAAGTTCGATATCTATTGGGCCAAATATATTTTCGTCTGGCCCAAATGTTCCTTTTTATTCAAAATTATACTCCCTCCGTATAGTTTTAGATCGTTAGAAATAATTAATATTGAGAATAGAACAGATAAAAAATAATTTTTTTTCTCTATCTATTAAAAGTGAAAATTTATTTTTAAAATATAAACAAGTAAAAGTGAACGATAAAAATATTTCTTACTTGTTCAAAAGAAGAAAGAGCGGATATAAATTGAAAAAAGTATTCTTGCATACACATTTTCATTTTGTTTGTCTTTTTTAAAATACAATTTTTTCTTTTAATGATTTGTTTAACTTACAGTTTTTTATTTCATACTTTTAAATCTAAAGTTTTAATTAAGCATCTAATCACGTCTATTATTATAAAATAATAGATTAAAGTTTCCAACTTGGGTGTTGGTTAGCGGAATTTTTGGCTAATTATAAAATTTCTTTACATTGTCGTGTGGTCCAACAATTTTGCTGCATGAATTAAAAAGCAAATAGCCTAAAATAAATTGTTAAAATCATTATATGAAATAATATAAAAATTAATTGTCATAGCCTAAGCACATACATATTGTTCTCTTTGGCCAAATAAACTATATATGTACCGTGTGAACTTATGTCATATAAATTCTTCATTTTTACTCCATTTCGATATGGAATTTGCATGTTGTCATGTGCATTTCTTTTTGAAAAAGTTGAGCAAATTTGTAAAAATAATTATATTTGTAGGGTTAATAAATATCAATAGCTATAAGTATGTTATTTACTATAAATGACTATAATTTATGTCATTTTTTGTTGTATCTTTGTATAGTTTTTTTTATTTATATATTAATACATCTTTAAGCATTGGCGAATTTAGAATTTTCGTTCAGGAGGTTCGAAAAATAAAAATATAAACGTGTAAATAAGTCTTTCGAAATTGGCCCTTTGAATTTTTTTGGGGTTTAAAACCAGACTTTTTGACACTTTTTTAAAATAAAAAATGCTTGAAAAACAGAACTAATTTTTTAAACAAAAAGAAACTGAATCTATATAAGAAATTAATAAATGTTGTTGCAGGAATTTGAACCTGGGGCATGCAGCTTAATAATCAGGGGTCTTACCATTGAGCAATCTATTTTTATTTGTTATTGATAGGGGTCAAAATATAACCATCTACAGAAATGCAGAAAATTTACCTTATATATAGTGTATTTTTTTTTGTCAAGGCTGTTCGGGTGAACACCCTGGACCCAACGTGGGTCCGTCTTTGTCTTTAAGTACTGCAAACTAAATTAGGAATTAACTTTTAAAATAACACACTATCCTTACATTACGTCCATGCAATAAGTAACTTCCCATAATTAACTTATAACTAAAAATTACTTATTCAAAGACATAAAAGATCATATTCTTTATTAGTTAACAAAAATTGTGATACGTCATACTCAATTTTCTTGTTGTCTCCATATTTCTTATTCTGACGTCGGAAAGTATAAATAATTCTTTTTGGTTAATTCAAGTTATTGTATGTAAGCAAATTGTTGAATCTGTGAATGAATGTTAAGTATTTCGATTTTGAATAGGTGAACTACATGGCAACAAATACACTAGTTGTTAAATAAAAAATGAATACGACAATATAGAATACAATGAATACATTGTTGTTAAACACAAAAAGAATATGTCAGATACAACTATACTTGTATTTCCTAATCAACCTTTTATCTTGGATATAGTACTTATGTATCTAGATATAACTCTATTCGCAAATCAATATTTTAACTTGTGCTTATATAACAATACAAATATCTATGTATATAAATATGGATACATTTCAACAATGTTGTTGAGCAAATATATAGATAAATTAGACAAACGAAAAAAATAACAATTTATGGGTATCAAATTGTATAAATATGGATACATCAGACAAACGAGCAAAAAAAAAAACAATTAATGGGTATCAAACTGTATAAGTATTCTTCTAAATAAAATTTTTAAAAGGCTAACAATATAGTATTGATGTACCCAACTATACTTGAATTCCCTAATTAACTTTTTAAATGACCGAGTGCTTATGTATCAAATATAATTGTATTCACATATCAACAATTTAACTTGTGGTTATATAATAATACAAATGTCTATGTATATAAGTATTCTACTATATACAAATTTGATAATCAGAAATCCCAGTCTCTTTTTTGTTCATGTTCTTCTAGTACTCATTTTTTAACAACTATATACGTGTGAAATCAAATTTTCTAACTATTTCAATACAAGAGGACAATCCATGATGACGATGACACACATTATATGTATTAAGATATATAAGTGAATGATATTAAACTAAAAATAATAAAGCATAAAATCTAAATTTCATTTTCCTTTTGTTCCTGCTCGACTGCTCTTTTTTCACATCCACTTGAATCAGTATATTATACATAAATATAAATCTGTGAAAAAACGTTATTTTGAACTATGACAAAGTTTCCTAGAATAGGTTGCGTGGAACAAGTTGCATAGAACAGGTAGTAACAACATGTTTCAGTTAGTCCAACTCTAAATGGGATTCCAGAAATATTTCCTATTTATTTAAGGAAAACTGAGCGTAAGTTTTTTCTTGAGGCAGCGACTACCTAATTAAGGAAAATAGCGTTCGAAAGGAAAACAATTTTTGTAAGCTAATAAGGAAAATCACGTAAGAAGTTTCCTTTCAATGCAAAGTACAAAGAGAAGTCATTATTTTATTTGCTTCACAAAACGTAATTGTTGTAATCTGCACAGGAACATATAGAATAAACCTATTCCTTAAGCAAATTCGGCGGTCAGATTTCCAACAAAATCATATTATAGAAAATCCAAAAACTACACGTTTATATAAATTTTAAAAAAATTATACACAAAAAGATTGAATGTATATGATGACAAAACTGAAAAATCAAAGGAAATTATCATCAATACAAATACAAACAATCATATACAAAAAAAATCAAACAAAGAGCTGTTAACCGCGAATTAAACAAATTTGGTGAATTATACATGTACAAACGTGACTAATTATACAAACTCAAGTCAGCCCACATAATTAAGTATAATGTTCGTCGCTAGTGATAATTATAATAAACTATAGCTATGAGTAATTAAATACTATAAATTTACTTAAACACATACTTTTTTCATAATTAAATATGTAAATTATTATATTTATGTTAAGCTCTATAATTGTTTTTCTAAAAATAATATAATTTGTTACACTGTGTAGTTCATTTTTTAATCAATCTTCCAGAAAATCATGAGAAACAAGACGAAAAAAAATCTAATTTGTACATATTAGTTTCATTTTGTTTTGATTCTTTTTAAAAGGAGAATTTCCAAAAAAATGATTTACCTATTTTAGCTTAATTTAAATTCTAAATAAAGTGTTTAAATAAATAAATATCTTAATACTGCTATTTTTACTTTGTAGGGATACTATTTTTATATTCTGTTTCCACCTCACTAAAAAATACTTCACCATGTCATTGTTCTTATCCTCACATTCCACATTCTAGAACTTTCCTTATCACTGCATGACATAAGTATAGTCAACTTCCCTTTTCACAACATGGTAAAAATGTAGTCAATTTTCATTTTCACAACATAATAAAAGTATAGTCAATTTTCATTTTCACAACATAATAAAAGTATAGTCAACTTTCCTTTTCACAAAATGGTAAAGTGTAGTCAATTTCATTTTCACAACATAATAAAAGTATAGTCAACTTCCCTTTTCACTACACTTTTACCACGTACACATTATAAATAGAAAAAGATCTAGACCTTAAGTTAAATCATTTATATTGACTAGAGGCACTAAAAGAAACACATATATGCATGAAGAGTTGAATAAAATGATAGCTGAATTCAAGTATGTATCGATCCACGCTAGCTCATCCCAGAAGTGGTGTAAGGCACCAATATCTTATATGGTCATTCAATTAATATTTTTTTTTTATAGAAAATCATTTAATTTTCATTTATAACATCAAAATCATTCAATTATAAATTTCTCACAGACTGTCATTCAGGTAATAATTTTTTTTCATAGAAAGTCATTCAACTTTCTTTTATGATTTCAGAGTCGCTCAACTATTGATATTTTATTTAGAAAGTCACCTAAAATTTAATGAAAACATATTTATATTGGTAGGGTGACTTCCTAAATGATATATCAATAGTTGAGCGACTTTGAAGTTATAAAAAGAAAGTTCAATGACTTTTTAAGAAAAAAATTATTAGCTGAGTGATTTTTTGTGAGGAAAATCTGTAGTTGAGTGATTTTGAGGTTATAAATGAAAGTTAAGCGACTCTCAGTAATATAGGTGATATGATAAAATTATCATTTTATTTAGCGTTTCTTAAGTGGTATGTAAATTAAATATAGACAAGTAAAGATGGAGGGGTGGAGTGCTCGTCCATTTTAACAAATCAAGACAATTTTTTCTTCTTCTCACACTTAGTACTCCCTCCGTCCAACGATAGTTGTCTACTATATTGACTTGACATATTTCTTAAGAAACAATAAATAACAGGGATAATATTACTGTTTTACTATTTTACTTATATTAAATTTACTTTTTGAGAAATATATTAGATGATAAATAATATTTAATAACAAGAGTAAAATAGACACAAAAAATAAATTATCTCGTGATTTTTTAAACTGGACAAGTATTGCTGGACAACTATTAATATAGTGGACAAATATTATTAGACGGATGGAGTATTAAATAACTATATAAAATAATAGTAGTGGTAAATTTAGAATTTCAATCATTACACGATTAGAATTTGAATATAAAATTTGATGCTTTGGAAAATGTATTAGATATTGAATACTAGTATTTAATAGCAAGAGTAAAATAGACAAAAATAAATAATAAATTATCTTTTAATCTTGTAAACTGCATAAATATTATATTATTGGACAACCATTTTCTATATAATGAACAAGTAAAAATGCTGAGAGGAATTATATGACATTTTTGGGGATATTGTTGTCCAATTTGGCCTTTTAAATGACATGCATCACATATGGAGTTTAAAGTTTTCGAACATTACTAGTATATAATTTCTACATCGTCAAATCGTATGCAAACTTCTTTAAATTTATGTGAGATTTGAAATTTTAAAAATAAGACACGTTACATGTTATAACAGACAAAAAAATGATATGATTTAATTTATATTGACAATGTATATTACTTAAACTCAAAATGAAATACAACTTCTTTTCTATTTTTTGTTCTTCAAACTCTTAAAACCATACCATTTTGAACCCTTTGATCTTGGAATGACAATATCTCAATGGGAAACTCACAATTTGGCTCAGAGGGATTTGTTGCTACAATTTGACCTAAACCATCAAAATCACAATCTTTTACTTCTTGTTTGTTTTTTTGGAAAAATGCATTCATAGCATATGAAACTTTGGAAGAATAACTTAGTCCATCACATGAAGCTCCTTTTTCCAATTGTGAACAATCTGAAACTTGACATGCTAAATCATAATTCTTATTCACCAAATCCATGTTTGTTGTGTCCCCATTGAACTTGCACCATCGATTTGGCATTTTCACAATGCCCTTAGCTTGAGTAGGTAACACGTCACGGCCCTGTAATTCGAAATGATAAAATCAACTCATGAAAATATAACTTCACTCATTTTAGTGCGGCCTATCAAAAAGTTGGACTTGTTTAGGCTAAATATGTGACCAAATTGACTAATGACACCTTGTTATGACTCATTGTCTAACCTATCTCAACCAAGTAACCTATTGTTATTGCAATTCAATTCAAATCAAATCGATCATTTAACATCAGTACCTGTAATGATAAATCAATCTTGTACTTTGGATTGCCATCTGCCTGGTAAATACCCCAATGTCTTTGAAATGAACCAAAAACCTTGTTAAATTGATTCTCATCACACAAGCTATGTAGATATATGTCAAGTGGCCCTGGCTTCATTGGTGTCCCTTTTTTTGATGTTATAAATTTCAATAACCCTTTGTGAAATCTCTCTGCATTTTTAATATTTGCATGTGAATATCCATCTGTGGGCCATCCAATTTGAGCAATCATAATTTTCATATTTTCATATCCTGCTTTTTTAATTGCCCACGCAACAGAATCGATCATTAACTCCACGGCGTTTGTGTACGTAATATTACCATCTTTGATTGTAAATCCGCTATTATTATCAAAGAACGCAAACTCTATGGTGTAATCCATTACGTCTTTAACGAAATGAATTGGGAACATGATGAGAACAAAGGGAGCTCCGGTTCGATTGAACTCCGCTAGTGATTCGATCATTTGTGCTTTTATGTCATCGCGAAAGTCCGACTCCGATGGAATTTTTGTGTGATTCAATACATCCATACCATGTGCGGTCGTTGTTCTAACATGACCTAAACCCATCTCATCGAGACTTTCTCGCATGAGTTTTAACACGGGCACCACATTGTAGTTCGTTACTTGTTTTAAGAACGTATTAGAAAATGGTTCGGACCCCACCGTTAGTTCCCTGAATAAATAAAAAGGATCAAAAATATTTTCGACAAGTCAATTTTCAAATAATAATAATAATAATATAATAATGATAAATTACTTACACTATGTTTGCACCTTTGTTGATTGGATCCTTGATTCTATCATTTACCCAATTATATGCAAGGTCTTTCCTATTTGCTTGATACATAAATGAATTTCCCATAAGAACACTAACACTAATATTAGTGCCTGAAAATATTTCAATAATATCATACCCTGAAGTCATTAATCTCAATTGTGAAATTTTATTTTGTAAAAGCAAATCAACAACCATAGATGGAACCAATTGTTGTGTTTGTTGCCTTCCCCATGTGATGCCCACAAAACTATTCACTTGTGTTGCCATGACCAAACATATGCCTATGGTAATTATTAGCCTCATCTTGGGCGATGTGCAAAGCGATTCTGGTAAGTAAGTCCATTCGTCATTTTGATGACAAACTAAAATGTTTATGATCACGTATATCATATCGTATGACTGGGCGCCCGCTCACCCGAGGTAGCTAGAGGGACGTGTTGTTGTGTGAGTGAGGATTCTCTTGACGCACTCGTCCAGGATTTCTGGCGTGTCTTTTTTTCAGAATCATATTTGTATGTATAAAAAAATTGTAATTTTTTTTGTGTTTACCTTATGGAATACAATATGATTTTCGGACGAAAGATTTAAGTTGAATTAGTCCCCTTAGGATGATGTAACTCTGCCATTGATGATACCAAAACAATTTTTGCTAAAAGTGTTTTTTTTTCCCCAAAGAAGTTGAACAATTTGTTTTTATTTTTACCTTAATTCCGCGATATAATTTACCGCTGAAATTCAATTAAATCCTTTCCGATCTTGCAACTAGAATAAATTTCTATGGGTTCTCCTAATTAAATTTGAAGATCCCAAAAAAGGAGGTTGCCTTTACATGGATAAAAGAGGTTAAATATGAGTTACCAAATTTAAAGATGGAAAAATGTGAAATTTTTTTAATGTTTTTTAGGAGATCAGTTTTGTCATAGAAAAAGGAAGGAAAAAAAAATAACGTGAAATATGGGGTAGCCCGCTTATTATGGGCATGCATCTAAAAAAAAATACGTATAAAAAATATCTATATTAATTTGATGTAAATATCTAGTAGAAATAATATTTATCAATACCAATCACTCAATAATTCAACTTCAATAATTGTTTTTTCTCACGAGTCTTCGTGATATGAATTAAAACATATTGGTAGCTAGCTACATCATTTAAAAAAAACAAGAATTCAATCAAATTGGTGAAGGTTTAACACTTCTAGATCCATTATCAGTTGTCGTAGTTCGTATTGATAAAAAAAATGAAGAGGAAAACCGAAAAAATTTGAATATTCATCGTCGTAAAAATATCCACATATACCTTATTTACTATAATCCACTGATAAGTAAGTCAATCCATAACCCAAAACAGAAATTAATGAGTGTAAAGATAGAAACAAGGTGGAAGCGACAATTAAATAACAGAGATAGAAGAACAAGGCAGAAGCAAATCAATATATATTCAATAAAAGATCCATTACTGAACCTAGAATTCACAAGTACAAAGTTTCTAAAAAAAAGGAGTAAGTTCCAAAAGCGAACCCAAAATACAAGACTCGTCTCAAAATACAAAATACGAGCCAACAAAATATAAATAAAAATAGGTAAGTGCAGGATGTCATGTGTTCACCCTCGCCTCCAAGTTGAAGTTGCATAAGGCTCGAATTTGAGCACTAACAACTAGTGCTTGGACCTACATCATAAGACAAATCCAGAGTATAGCGTGCATGAGTACGAAAACAACAAGTACTCAATACACATATTCATGGACCGACTGATCGACCAAGAAAAGTAAAAGCAATATTGTTAACTCCATAGATGCAGTTGATTTTGATAAATGACACTTAAACAGTTATTCATACTCTTCGCAGGTAAAGACATCAAAAAGAGATATGACTTGATCCCCAAAGCAAACAAAGAAAAAAAAGAAATAATAAGAGCTTCCAGAGTCAATCAAACATATCTTGATTGATATGATGAAATCAAGGACCTAGGAGGCAGACAAATCAAGACAAATTACTCTGCGATAAATTAGGGATTATGTAATCACTAGCAAATCAAGGACAAATCAAATCCCAAGAAATAAGGAACAATACAGTAACTATGGTCACTATGGATACTAAACTTCAAAAGGGAAAACTTAGTATCTATGGAAAGGACCATCAACAGTGATTGACTAAGCCAATCACTAAATTCAAATCTCACTGCTGGAAGGAAAATTGCTCCAACAAAGGAAGCAGTCGCATCAACGAAGAAGCAGATTCTTACAAGAGAAAATAAAAAATTAAAGATAAAAGAAATCAGCAGATAACAACTAGACAACCTCTGATTCAAGGAAGAAATCAACTTGGCAAATTCGAAGTAAATCAACTGAAATCATACTCAATCAAGGCTCATTCAAAGCCCCTTTGAATTTTTTTTTTGACAAAAATTCCCCTGGGGTTTCCACACACACGCCTCTAGCGATCGACCTCGGCGTACCAGGTCCACGAGCGCATGGGGTCAGAATTCAGCGGCCGCGCGCGAGTGGCGTCGACGATCCCCGAATAGTTCACCACACAGACAGGTACCCCACCCCCTGTCTGATGAGAAAAGACATAACACACACCGACCCACAAAAGAGGAAGGAACGGCATAGCGGTCACTCGCGCCCACAGACTGGGTATGTGGAGGGAGAGGGGGGACTCGCGCGGATGAACACGACACGACGAATGGTTGTGCGCTGTAATCTGCTTTAAAATCGCCGCCTGCAGCACCGTCAATAAACTCTGTACACTTTGAGTGAACAATTGTAAAGAAAAGAAAGAAAGATCTGAGTGTAGGATAACACCGGTATAGGTGTTTCAGAGAAGAGGTCCTGATTGCAATATCAGACGGGCCCTCACTTAACGTAACATTCTGTAACACTCACGTCTCACCACGCTCTTAAAGGAAACCCTTGTAACCCAAGGGGACTGGACTAGGCACCACATCGGTGATCCGAACCAGTATAAAAACACTTTGTGTTATTTACTTACTGCAAGTTATTATTACTATTTATCTGTTTTACTAACGTGCAGGTGAATAGACTGACCAGAGCAGGAAGTCGACTTAAGGAAATTTTAATTCAGCCCCCCCCCCTCTTGACTTTCAAATATGAAATACTAGAATAAAATACAAACAGATGTCAAAGAGTGAAATTTAAAAGAGATGCACATGAGTGTACAAAGAACAGAAATAAAATAAGTACAACTAACTAATTAAACCTAACTAGGCCCCTATAAATCCAAAAGATACACTCGTGTGCAAGATAAGTACTAAAAATTCGAACGAACCTCTATAGGCTCGACGGGTACAGAGAATGGCTAACACTACTGAGAGCGGAACCCCGTGAGTCCACAAATGGAGAAAGTGTACTTCCAACCTCGAACCACATATAGCCTCCCAAGTAACCAATAAGACTACGACTAGATCAAATCCCAAACATGAAGGACCTCATGTCAAATCATCATCATTGAACCACCATGGAACGACGTCCACTCTTAACACATTAACCCAAGCCGAACTAAATCCAGTCCGAAGTCGTCAATCGAAGCTCGATATCTTAACAGTAAATTGTGGGGCCGCAAAATAGGGAAAAATGGATAAAAGGTCATTAGCGATGAGTTAATGCCTAATATAAAACTTTCTATCAGATCCAAGTCTGCTACACTGAAGAAACCTTACTCCTAAATCAAGAACCAGGTTTTTGACTGTTTGCCTAAGAAAATAGTTTATTAAATAGTGCCTTTATTAAAACACTTCTATCTCAAGGAAGGAACAAGCTCAACTCGTTTTATTACCTTTTCTTACTCATTACAATGTCCATTACCTAATTTGATTCTCTAAATTTACAACAAAAGTCAAACCAACTTTTTTGCAAAAACTACTTACTATTTGCTCTCTTCCCAAGATCCAAACCCACTTCTTGTTACAATCACACAGCTTACGATCTCACTAAGAACAAAGCTTCACAAGTTAACATAACCCACAAACTCACAAAAACGCTCTTTGCTTTTGCGCCTCTTCTCTTCGTCTCACCTCACAGCTTATTCGATTGCAACGAATTGCTTTCTTTAATCTTGAATCTCTGTTTATATATACTTTGAACAAGAATTATTTCCTCTCTCTTGAAGTTGATAATAATTCTGATTTCTGTATCCTTCTTTGATATGAAAAAGAATTGCTTTTCCTTTCTTTTTTGTTTTCACTACGCAACCTTCTCTGAAAAGGTTTAAAGTAGGCAACCTTTTTTCAGAAAGGTTTTGTTCTGCAAAAGTATGCAAATCTTTAGAAAGGTTTTGTCTTATTCATTTATGAAAAATAATTATTATATTCATTTATTTTTTCCATAATTACAGCTGTGCGTTTAATTTTTATCCTTCGCCTCTTTTCAATTTGAACGACCACTGATTTAATAATGAGCCTGGTTCATAAGTGAGTCGACATCAAAAGTATTTGTCATTATCAATGAACCTGGTTCATAAAAGCATTTGTCATTATCAAAAGATATTAACACAACTTCCATCATACACCAGTCTACAAAGAGTTAAAACATCTGCAACAATATCGGGACAAAACTAAGGCCAAATGGCTCCAAATAACACAACTCTATAAATAAAAATTACACCTCGGCAAACGTTGATATGGCAAAAATGAAAATGAAGGCGTGTAAATATTTTGTTTTATTTGTTTGATCATATTCTCATATCAATATGATGAAAAACATATTTTAATGCTAGTTAAAGTTTATACGGCTCGACTCTCAAAACGAAATTTGTGACAAATATTTTGGACTAGAAAATAGTGTGCAATCGAGTTTTCCTGAGAAATTTAGGGGAACTAATGTACTTTGACAAAAATAAAAATAAATAGAAGATGACATACTGAATAATTTTTTTTATTATTTAGGTAACCATAAAGTAATTAATTAACTCAAGATTAAGCACACACTTCCATCAAGAAGTTTGGCTGCAATGTCATATAATGGACTTAGAACAAAATAGCACAATTCTGAAACCAAAAGAGCATGTTTTTCACATTCGTTAAATGAAATACACTAATTTTGGTTTGTGGTAGAGGAACAATTTGACCTAAACTCAAATGGAGTTTAAGTTCTGTACATTATTGGTACAAATAATTTTTACATCATCAGGTCATTCAAAAGATATCTAGAAATAGCTCTTTGAAATCTCAGATATAAGATATGTTACCTGCTATAACATGTAAGAGAATCTGACACTGTAAAATTATCTAAGCTGACAATATCAATATAGTTTTACTTAAAACTCATTTGAATTAAAATAGAATTTCATTTCTTTTTTTTTTGTTTTTCAAATTCTTAAAACCATACCATTTTGAACAATTTGATCTTGGAATGCCAATATCTCAATGGGAAATTCACAATTTCCCACAGAGGGATTTGTTGCTACAATTTGGCCTAAACCATCAAAATCACATTTTTTTAAGGATTGTTTGTTTTTTTGAAAAAATGCATTAAAAGCATAAGAAATTTTTGATTCAAAATTGAGTCCATCACATGAAGCTCCTTTTTCCAATCGTGTACAATCTGCAGCATTGCATGATAAATCATAATTCTTGTTCACCAAATTCATGTCTGATGTGTCACCATTGAACTTGCACCATCTATTTGGCATTTTCACAATGCCCTTAGCTTGTGTAGGATACTCGTCACGATCCTGTAATTTGAGATGATAAAGTTAGCTTACGAAAATTATTTATTTAGACATGTCTACATGGTTGGACAATGACCTATTTATTAGTGTACGTCATTTCAAATTCGATTAAAATTTACCAATCATGCAATTGAAAAATAGTCACTATCATTATGACACACTATTTTTTTTTTTAATTACAAAATCAAAAAATCGATTATCTGACACTCGTACCTGTAATGAGAAATCAATCTTGTACTTTGGATTTCCATCAGCCCTATAAATGCCCCAATGCCTTTGAAATGTACCATATACTGTACGAAATTTATTTTCATCTGATAAGCTATGAAGATATATGTCAAGAGGCCCTGGCCTAAGTGGTGTCCCTTTTTTTGATGCTATATATTTTAATAACCCCTTATGAAATCTCTCTGCATTTTTAATATTTGCATGTGGATATCCATCTGTAGGCCATCCAATTTGACCAATCATAATTTTCATATTAGGATATCCCGCTTTCTTTAATGCCCATGCAAGAGAATCGATCATTAACTCCACTGCATTTGTGTATGTAATATTACCATCTACGATTTTGAACCCACTCTTATTATCCATGAAGGCAAATTCCATAGTGTAATTCATTATCTCTTTAACAAAATGAATAGGGAACATGTAGATAACAAAAGGGGCTCCGGTTCGATTGAACTCTTGTAGGGATTCAAGCATAGGTTTTTTTATGTCATCGCGAAACTCTGTCTCTGATGGAAATTTTGTAACCTTTAACACGTCCATGCCATGGCCAGTCGTTGCTCTAACGTGCCCTAATTTCATATCATCAAGGGTATCTCGTATGAGTTTTAACACGGGCACTATTTGAGTGTTATTTGCCTCTTTAAAGAACGAATTCGAAAATGGTTCTGAACCAATGGTTACTTCTCTGAAAGAAATGAAATCACAAAGTATAATAACTATCAAAGACTACAATACTACTAAAAAAACGTGAAAAAGATTGTCCAAATCATACATAAGGCGCGTATATTCACAAACTCTGTAATCTGCATCGGGCTCTGAATATAATGTCAGATTTTGCCCTTGGACCTAACTCACAAGGAGCCCAAGAATCCATTATTGGATTTTTATTTTAATAACAATTCAAGTACAAATAAAAAGAAGATAGTTACTTACACTATATTCACACCTTTGTTGATTGGATCCTTGATTCTATCATTTACCCATACATATGCAAGATCATTCCTATTTGCTTGTGACAAATATTGATTTCCCATAGTAACACTTAGGCTAATATTACTTCCTGAAAATATCTCAACGATATCATATCCTGAAGTCATTAATCTTAATTGTGGAATCTTGTTTTGTAAAAGCATATCAACAACCATAGATGGAACCAATTGTTGTGTTTGTAGCCTTCCCCATGTTATGCCAACAAAGCTATTCACTTGTCTTGCAATCACCAAAACAATGAAACACATTAGGCTCATTTGAAGCCTCATCTTCATCTTTTTTTTTTCTCGAAAAATATAATTTTTTCGAGTCACCTCTATCGTTGCACCAAAAAAAAAATTTCACCGCGGTTTAGCAACAACTATAAAGGAAAAAAAATAATTTATATTTACCTTATATGCATGTTGTTTTGATGGGATCTTCCAAATTATATTTGAAGATCCCAAATTCTTCAAATACAAAGATAATAGATGATTAGAAATTTGTATACATTCAAGAAAAAGAAAGTTGTTTCTCACAATAATTTAAAGGTTAGTTTTTTCATATAAAAAGTAAAAGAAAAAAAGTTAACGTTTCTATGCCCGCTTATTACGGCTATTCATCTAAGGTTATTAATAAAATTAAATACGTGCATATATATATATAATAATTCTAAATGCCTTATATAAATAAAATAGAACACATGTTTATATTTTTGAATAATTTTTAAGCGTTTTATATATAAAAAAAAGAGTTGATAATTGTAAAGTGTTTTATGTATAAAAAAATAATCTAAATGTTATTTTTATCGTACTCTGAGACTATAATATCTAGCTATTGATTTTTACTCATATTCAAAAATTTAATTTAATAAATTCCCAAAGTTAGAACCCTAACTTTTATTGTCGACCTACACACTGCTTGCTCCCTTTTCCCTCTCTTCACGTCCAAACTCCTCGTTGCGTACGTCTTCGTTGCTGTATGCTTTTTATCTTCTGCGATTAAACCTCTTGCTCTCCATTATCTTATTTTTCTTTAGTCCGTCTTCTATCCTACAGTGTGCTTTTTTTTGCTTTGACTTGTTATTCTTGGTTTTCTATTCAAACCTTACATTTTAATTTTTGATTCTAGGGTTATCCAACATATTGATAATTGATTATATTATATTATCTTAATTGTATTTTGCTTTTTAAAATTTTAACTTAATTGCATTAATGTTTCAAGGTGAAATGGCGAAACATAGTAAACAATATTATTTTAGGTCTCATAATTTAATGGTAAAAAAATTTTAATATTTTAATTTAACCCTCACTTAGAACATATCGAAAATTATAGTAATAATATTTCAGATTTGATGGTTTTGTTCTTTTTAGGTTAAGATCGTCTTTTTTTATAATTTACCTAATTCTCCATCTGTTTGTATACTATAATATAAATAATAATTCTACATGCGTTTTTATATATAACATATATAAATATTACGAAAAAATCATACTTTGGGAAACTACAATATCTGACTATTGATTTATAGTAAAAATGTTCAAAATTTGATGGTTATTATTTTAGGTTAAAATAATTGTCATTTTTTAAAATTCAAAACCATATATATATATATATATAATAATAATAATAATAATTCCTTTTTTCAATTTTTAATTTAGTGTCTGAATCATTATGCAACTTCATTAAATTCCCCATTAATGTTCTCTTATATTTCGTTATGAGATTCACTTGAGATATGACTCCTTCTTTGTAACTTGTTAGTCTAGAAATCTGTCAATTATTTATATGACTTGTCTTCGCTAACAACCTTTCATAATAAGCATCGGATATGTATTATTAACGCCTTAGGGACTCAACCCACGGTTTGCCTTACCACATATATTGTTCACTTTAACCCAACAGGTCTTGCTATGTTATTATTGTATCTCGTGGCGACGTAAGAATTTCTCAAAATACAATATAATATATATATATATATGTAAAAGTAATATTATTAACTCCATACATATAGTATAATTTTTTATCAGGGGAAATTCAGATGAACTCCCTCAACCCTAATTTTCTTAATTCTATTGCAACGTAAGACCCATTTTAAAGGTAACAATCATATTAAGAAAATTATCATCAGTACAAGATGACAAACTTATAATATAAAAAGAGAGAAAATGGAGGGGAAAAAATTGGAACCGTTTGTTTCGGGGAAATTGAACCCGACGTGAATCGAACACGCAACCTTCTGATCTGGAGTCAGACGCGCTACCATTGCGCCACGGATCCGGTTGGTGACAGTGATATACAACACATTTTTAATATCTGGTATTATTTCGTTCTAAAATAATAAAAAAAAACATTTATTTTTGAAAATTTTAGAAATAATGTATTTAATTTTTTTCTTTTATCCTTAATGCGAAGTTTTAATAACCTCATAAATGTTAAGACACATTTTAGAATCATAAGACATAAGTTTTTAAAATATATTTAAGGTTACAAATATGAAATTTACGATTATCTAAATCTATTATGTATTGTAGTCTATGAATTTTTTAAAGCATATCAAACCAACTATATAACCCTTAAAAATATATCAAACCAACTCTATTTTGCTTTGACATAAGGCTATTTGCTTTCATGTTTTTTTTTCTTGTTAGTTTTTTTTAATCATATAAATGGAATTGTTAGTTAAAATTTCAATTTCAATTTCAACTATTTCAATCTTAAGGAGGGATTGAAAGAGACATACACCTAATGTGTTTTTACTGTGGAAGTGTAGCAAATAAGATGCATTTAGCATTTTAAAAAAAGTTCAAATTAATATAAACGTAATTTTGATCACTAACAAAGAGTCTTGATGTGTAACAAATCATTTGGTTTATACATCAAAAAGGGGAAAATGTGGGAAGTAGGAGAACAAATAAAGTATTTTTGAATGATTGATAAAGTGAAGGATGGTATGCGTAGTTTACAATTATGGAGATTGCTGCAAAGAAGAAAAAAATTGGGGCAAAAAAAGAAAAAGTGCAGAATTGTAAAGAAGGAAACAATATGGATAAATAAAGAGAGAGAAATAAAAAAGTAGCAATATCAGTTAAAGAGGAAAAAATAAGAAGTTACAATTCAATAATTCAAGTCAAACAGGAAAGAAGTAAATATGGACACGTTCAGAAGGAAAAGGATTTGTATTCCTTTCCTGTAGAAGTGAACGGCAAATCAAATCTATCAAAGGATCACGAAGTTTGAAGGAAAAAGTGTCTTTGCAATCACAAAAATTGAGAGAATTTTCCAGCAAAGCCAAACGACTAGGTATTGCCCATATCACGCAATATCTCATCTTGAGAGCATATTTTCCCTGGAGAGAAAAACGCAGGCCTTCCGTCACAGAAACGCAAGGACCAGGTTTCACTTCATCACACAACATAAGGACTAGGTTTCAACGAAACTTGTTCCACTCATACTATTGGATATTGAAGTTGATCAAATACAGTCTAGAGTTATTAGTCTTTGGTTGATTGTTCTAGTGTTTATTATGAGTTGTAATAATTCCTAATTTTGTAACAAGAAGTGGGGTGTTGACTTCTTGGGAGTTGAGTCTGAGAGAATTGTAACAGAAATGGGTTTTGACTTCTTGGGGAAGAGGTTGTGAGAATTGTAACAAAAGTGGGTTTGACTTCTTGGGTTGTTAGACGTTTAGTAGAGTTGAGAGCTTTGTTAAATCTCCAGCGGAGCGAGTTTGACGTTCTTGTTGAGTGAGTTTTTCGATTATAGTTAATTGAAAAGGGTAGAATTTAGAGTAGATTCATTGATTAACTAGTTGTAATCTTTGATTAATATAAAACTTCGGTTGTGGTTTTTCCCTTCCTGATTAAGGAAGGTTTCCACATAACTCTTTGTTTTATTGGTTATCGCATACAAACTTACAAGAACCTGCTTCTTGTTCTAGGGGGTCAGTTTCTCACTTTGGCTCCAAATCAGTGACTGGGGCGGGGAACGTCTGTGTGAGGGACCCAGCCGCTGAGCGGGGTATCGGGGGAGAACCACAAGATTCGCTTGGCTCTGTGTGGTGACGACACTAACATCTTAGAGAAGGATCAATGGACCACACACACACAGCCATATCAAAACAGCAGCAAGCCCACATGAAAGTGGCCTGACCTGTCTCACACACATCACTCGGGGGGGGCAGAGACCACGACGCGACTACTATTTAATGAAAATTATTATGGATGGTGGAAATCGCATATAGATCATTTACTAGATAAAATCCAGACCTATGGGGAGTCGTGTTTTGACAGGTCCAACCATACCCATGAAGAAGAAATTGATGGAACCACTCAAGTACCAAAATATAGGAAAGATGGAAGGCTGGCAGATAACTTACACTTCAGAACAAAGCTAAAGCAAAAAGATCTTTATAGGCGATAGGTCCAGAGATACAATCATATCACTGTCAAGATGCAAGCAATATGGAAAAAACTTTGCAAACTGATGCTGCATGAAGGAACAACTCAGGTAATAAGTCTAAATTAATAAACTTGAACAGACAATACGAACTGTTTTCGAATGGCAGAAGGTAAAACAATCCAAGAGATGCACACTAGGTTCACTGCTATCAATTAATGAAATCTACTCACTATGTGAAATAATTTCCAATGGGAAGGCAGTAAGAAACAACTTTTGAGTGTTCTCCAGAATCTTGGGAAGCAACGTACAGTCATTACTGAAGAGCCCGGATCAGGTAAGTGAGCTATGGATGAACTCATTGGAAATCTCATGACCTATGAACTCAAAAAACAAGAAAAAGAAATGGGAGGCAAAAGCAAAGAGAAGAACCTGGTTCTTACAGGAAAAAACCACCAGAAAATTTAAGGAAGAAAACATTGGCGTTAATGACAAAAGGTTCTCAGAATGTTAAAAAAGGGACAAGTATTCCACGGAAGGAACTCTAAAAATTCACTGAAAATCCAATAGATCAAGTATGTCCAAGTGGGAAGTTTGGATCACTTGTCAGTGTTGTCCATAAAAGCTGAGAGAAAAAGAGGAATATTTTTGAAAAAGAAAAGGAAAATCAAGAATGATAATACATTCCCACAAACAGAAGAATGACCAATCAAGAAGCGAATCTTTTAACGAAAAGAGCCTTTGCCGCTATGGGAATTTATCCGAAAAGAATTTGGAGGAGGGCGTGACGTGGTAAGGGCATGGGATAGGTAGAGGAGGGGGTTCTTTCCTTTTCTCCCCTCCTTCCCTCTTACCTACTTGCAATAGAACAATCAAATAAATATGAATTTTCTTGCACGCATTGCCTGAACAGATTCTGAGATGAATTAGAAGATGATAACAAAGCAAGGTAAGTTGTTCATCACATCAAAGTAATATGAATCATATTCTAAAACCGAACAGAGTTTTTATTGAGTACCTTTAAGATGCATATCATCATTCAATTCTGGAAAGAGACCAAATGATCACAAAAACTATGCATCTTTAAGAGAAGTCAATGACAATCTTGATAACACATCACTTTCTTTCTTCAAAAAACAAATTAAAAGAACAGATTAAAATCTCAGAGTTAAGTTCATCTAGGGCAAAACTCTGCTAGTGAACTTCATTAGATTAGAAGAAAAATAAAATTGTTACCATTAAATTGTCAAACTTTAACAGAAAGGAATAGTTTGCTACCAGAAACTCTTGATCAATACCAACTGGATCTGGAACGAAATCTTACATGGACCAGGTCCTTGAAATTTAACTCAGATTCCAAGAAAGGCCACCACTAGTCGAAGTGGGATCGGTTTTTTAAAAAACAGAATAATCTTGTGTCACCACTATTCACATGTCTAAAAAATTTATGCACTCATTGTGACACTCAGGTCAGTTACGAATCAAATTTAACTTTCTTTGGAGGTTTTTCAAGAAAATTTAGTTCACCAAAAAGTGAAAAGACTTTATACGGCTAGAGAAACCTGGTTTCCAAAAAAATGCCCAAATAAAAGGTTTTCTTATTTTGCCTTTATGGGCTAAAATAAATCTTATCATCTTTTTACTCACATAAATGGTCCAAAGCTAATCTGGGTTCCCAACTATCCTTTGACTAGTGTTTCAGGTGAAGGTGAGAGGGAAAGGCCCACTTGTACATGAATAGTGCAGGCTCCAAGCAGGTGCTAAAAAGGTAGAAAATTTCCTCTCGCTCTTTGATTTTCAAGGAGCAGTTTATTCTTAAAAGGATGAGAAAAATGAAAGATACAAGATAATTTTTTTTTTTGAAGAAAGGTGACATATATCACACATCTTTGATGATGCAAATTTAGGGAACACTACATATGAACCTGGTTCACATTTACAATCAATTGATGCACCTGCAACATGAATTTCTACTAATCTATGTTCTGGAAGATTCGTAATATGAGCAATCGTGACAGTAGAGTATGGTACAAACCTTCAGGGGGTAACTTCGTTGTGTGAACCTGGTCCTTTTTGTTTCCTTGGAATATTAAAATTGACAAGGTGGTTCCGCTACTTCTATTCTCTATGAAACTTGATGATTCGTTTGATCTTGGGAATCATTATTATGCGACATCTCATGAAGCCCTTGAATATGAGAACTTGAGAAAAATTAGTCAAAGCTGGTCTTA